>CM073772.1:120753916-121287891 GCA_037158775.1 Hetaerina titia
AGGCTTTTTGGGAGCTGATTGCACATTTCGCCCCGCTCCGAACACTAGGTACAGGAAAGTTTCCCGCTTCAAAGACAAACCCGCTAAATAACATTATTCAAGCGAAATCAGTCTCCGTTCAACAAAAGATGAATGCAAATACGTGTCAATTCGAATGAAAGACCCGTGAATCAATAGTGAGGTTTTATTAGGTAGCCAGGTGTATTCCAGGAAACGCGGATGAGTTAATGAACTTAACACTTGCTCAAATATTATGCAAACATAAAAAATAGCATAAAAATATTATATTCTTTTGATATTTATCATATCATATGATAAGAAAAAATATTTCTTGTTTAAAAGTTTACGTTGTGTTTGTAAATTGACTAACAATAGATTACCGGCAAAATCAAAAAAGGAAAAGTTTACGTTTAGAATGAAAAGATGTAAAACAGCACGAGAACACATAAAAAGAACACTCACAAAAATATCTTGATAATTTTGACGGACTCGGACTCGGAAGAAAAGATATGACTCATATCTTTTCTTCCGAAGAAGACGGGGTTCTTTAGGATTGGTGCGGAAAGACCGATACAACGTGGTACTTCAGTTAGCGTGGTTGTTCAACATTTGGTAATCAGGCGAATGTAGTAGTAATTTAATCGTATCCGCCGTTAATTTTTATTTCTCTAATTGCAGTATATGGCATTTATTTTTAAATGGAATGTTGAAATAATTAAAATTAATATCATGAAAAAACTCTGTAGTTGGGTACACATCACAATATGATGCTAGTGATTGGCGTTTGTTTATTGATAGCTCCAAGCGTAGTTTAAAATGTGTACTTCTTCACAATGGTAACAGGTTTGGCGCAATACCAATCGCTCATTCAACTAAAATGAAAGAAGAATACGATACAATAGCATTGGTCTTACAGAAGATAAAATACCAGGAACATCGCTGGGTGATTTGTGTAGATTTAAAAATGGTGAACTTTCTTCTTGGGCAGCAAAGTGGCTACACAAAATATCCTTGTTTCTTGTGCCTCTGGGATAGCAGGGACAGACAAAACCACTGGATTAAGAAGGAGTGGCCTAAGAGAGAAAACTTGGTTGTTGGGAAAGAAAACATCATTGCTGAATCTTTAGTTGAAAGAGAGAAAATCATCTTACCGCCTCTACATATTAAACTAGGCCTAATGAAGCAATTTGTAAAGGCTCTTGACAAGGATGGACCATGCTTCGGCTACTTAAGACTGTGTGACACGCGGTTTGATACTCCCTGTGGAGTATGCCCCAACACCGGCGCACAACTTGGAACTTCACTCGGCTTGATTAAGGGCGCCAGGTAAGCTACGACGCTTACCGCCGGGAAGTCCCGCACTGGTCACGGCTCCTGATGCACGAATTCGTGGGTCGCCTCAGCCTCCCGCGGACATTGCCTGGATAGCAGCGTGAGTTTTCCTTCTCGGAGGAGGTCCTCGAGTGACTGCTGCCTTGGGGCCGGCAGCCGCTCCTCGTCCGCTGACCCGCGCCACTCGCTCGGCCCGTACACGGCGAATCCACACTGTTCCTCAGCGCTCCTTCGCTCACGCGGCCCGCTGGCCCACACCACCACCGCACCAACTTTCACAGCCGACGCTCGCCTCTCGGCGTCGCTTGGACTTCACATCCCTCGCGATCACGGGTTCCTCGCTAACACTCCCGCCTCGAGTTCCAGTCCGCGCCGGAATCCCCCCTCGATCCCCCCACGCGATCGGTGTCTCCCCCCTCTCTCACTCGCCCTCGACCACACGTCACAATTAACAAAGGAATTATATACCTGTGACTGTTAAATACGAAATGGATCAGAATGGACGGGCATTTGACTGCCACGTCACAACTGAAGATGCCCCATATAAGTATTGAAAAACTTAAAGCTGGTATTTTTGAGGGGCCACAAATCAGACAACTTACAAAGGATCCTGCTTTTGTCGAGTCAATGAATGAGATAGAAAAAATTAGTTGGATGTCATTTGCTGAGGTCATAAAAAATTTTCTAGGAAATCACAAAAGTGAAAATTATATTGAGCTGGTATACATTATGGTCAGTAACTTCAAATCACTTGGATGTAATATGAGCACAAAAGTTCACTACCTACACAGCCACTTAGGCAATTTTCTTGGAAATTTAGGAGACAAGTGAAGAACAAGGTGAAAGATTTCACCAGGATATAAAAACAATGGAAGCTCGCTACCAAGGAAGATGGGATAACCATATGATGGCAGATTACTGCTGGTGCTTAAAACGAGACTGTTTGAACAAAGTGCACTCAAGAAAATCGCGCAAAAGAAGCTTCCGATGTGTTGAGTGATGTTTTTATGTATTTTTTTCTTTTCAATTTGTTTTATTACAGTAAAAAATTTTAGTATTAGTGTTCAATTGTATTGTAAAATCTGTTTTGTTTGTTGGTGATTTAACAGCCCTAGAAATAAATCAAGTATTTATATTTAGTGGGTTTTATTATTAATATAATATTCCCATATCATCATGTAGAAGATTTTTTTACGTAAGTAACAACATATCTATATCTTGAAAACTATAGCTGATAGGAAAAAATAGTGTCATAATTGGATTCAGCACCCCAATTGTTCTTTAAATCAGCATTAAAAGCTCCGGCACCAAAACCACTGTTGGCCTGTGTTATCTATTTATATACCTTTTTAGGACAAAATGATACTTTCAATTTCATTATTTTGGTTTGAAGTAAAATAGTTGAATTTTAGCACGATTAATTTTAAATTCCCCATAAACCTACTAGAATGGTAAAGTCATTGTAGAAATGTGTTTCAATGTTTTATCAATATGAATTAAAACCCGCATTATTTGCGTTAGCAAATCTGCAATTTGCAAGAAACGCTCACTTCATAGAAAGCAATTGACTTTCTGAAAAGGTACCGGAGGGTCATTGAAATAATACAAATAATCAAATTTTCCTTCAGAATTGCTTACAGCTTAAATACACATTTTCAATTCAAACCGCAATAAAATATTCCCTTAACAGAAAAAATAAAGCTGTGTAATTAAATGCCTCAAATTCAAGGTTTTCATTTCCGTACCACTTTTAATCAACTTCAGGTACTTGAATCTTACAATCACTTAATCTGAGAGGGGTTGGAATTTAGATATAAAGACGTTATATTGAATCGTTGATAATGGCACCACCTGCCACCTACGCAAACAATAGTTTCTCGAGACTTGTAGTCATTTCCTTGTAAAAAATGGAAAACATTATAACGCTGCGTACACCAGGAGGGAACAAAATATATGACAACGATATCTTTTTAGTATAATCATGCTAGTGATGAACAAGGTCGCTGAGCCCGCGAAGGCTACATCACTCTACAACTGTAATTGGAAAGTGCAAGTCAGAACAGCTGGGCAGAGTAACATTTACGAATTTTCTAAAAGTGCCAAGATGAATGGCGACTTACTAATGTGTAATTCACATAATGAAAATGCTAATTAAACAACGACCGCCCTTTGGAAAATGCGAATTGCAAAGATATCTCGAAATAATTGAACATGACATCAAATCAAAGCGAAAGGTTTTTTTTTTCCAATGAGCAAACATGATAGCAAAGTGTCAATCAAGTTACCCAATTTTTTAGACCATGAACTCACGATTCATCCCCGATCCACTTTTCCTTATTTCTAAAATTTAAGCAATTCATTTTACATTCATACAGCGGGTAAAGAGAAAAGGAAGAAATTTGCATTAATATCTTCGAATGACACACTTGGCCAAGAGTCCCAACAAAGGTAGCGTAGACCTCTCTCTTACCGAGAAAGTCTTTCCCCGGAGAATTAAACACATTTGCGCATTTAATGAATTCTGCTTAAGATCTGGCAAAATAAATACGAAAAATATGAACTCTGGGCATTTTTCCACCCTCCACCTTGAACCGGGCCGAGCAAGTGGAAGCGCGACGCGCGCGAAGGGGAAACAGTGGTTGCCTTTTGAGCGACGGGGCAAAATAAAAACACCGAAAAACACCGGAGCATGAGCAAGTCCCTCTTCACACTCTTTAACTTGAAAATTAATTCCCTTCGCATGCCGTAGTAGCGGCTGACCGAAAATCCCACTCATAGTAAGAGGCTGGGAGGGAGGCTAGCCGTAAAGACTGCAATTCACTTCATTACGACCGAACCGTGACTAGAGATGGAAGTGAATCCTAGCTCGCATGAAGTGACCCAGTATCGCCCTTGCCGATCACTGGGGGTTCTAAAAAAAAACTGACCCAGTCAATATCATTTTGCCATCCCCTGAGTTAGTTCTGATCATGTTATAAGCACTGTATTATTTCCGCAAAACCAATCGATATAAAGCTCCTGCTTTGATTCAAACTGGCAAAACGACTTTTTCATTGATCCTGCACGTTGCAGTATGAATCATGCGAGGAATAAAGCTACTAAAAATTAATTAACATCATTAAGTCCAAGACATCATTGGCACCTAATGCTTAATGTCACCCACGGCATCCTCGAAAAAGTCATACCAATGGGGCATAATGATGGCAAGGATGATGCCCTCGGCAATACTCGTTCGCACGCCTCCGGATACATCCGAGACGGCGTCGCCTCGGTCTTAGAGACGCACCAAGTGATGAGAATGCGTCCCATACACTCGCCGAATTAAAGCGCCGTTTACTACGATTACAAAACTCTAGGGTTTCAATCTTCTTCCTTCTCCCGTTCCTTCCACGGCCGCTGCCGCAGAATAAGGAATGGAAGCGAAGGGGATCGCAGAAGAAGAGGTCGGGCCTCCTCCTCTTCCGTGCAGAGATATTTTCGAGAACCGACTTCCTTTTCCCTCGCTCCCGCACATGCTCCTCTCAAAAGTGCACATCTCTCTAGCGACGCCCCCTCGAGGCGCTGACCTCCTTTGAGAGGTGGGACGACAAATGTATTCCCCACAAAGCGCTCATTGGACCCATTACATTCTTTAACCGGTCATGACTTCACTTTGAGCGTTCTCATGAGGTATTTTTGACTCCCCACAGTACTATTTGACACACCCTACCCCGCTCTCGGTCGTCCGACCGACACATAATACGTATACCACATGAAAATATCCACATGATGCAGTTACGCCGCTTAAAAATTATAGAAATTCACTGGGTTTTATGACTTGATTTCACACGCAAAAGTTCTATTTTGTCAGTTAGACAATGAAATTCATTCATATAAAAATCTTAAATTTCGCAACTTACTTCAATTTTTACATTTCAGCATATTTATTTGATAATAATAAAACTAGCGAATAACAATTACGGGCGGTAAATCAAATTCATCTCTTGGAAAATCCCAGATATAGATTTTGAAATCAAACAGGCCAAGCAACCAACTGAATTAAAGGACGTCAAAGCAGTGTCTCTAGTCCAGCTGAACAGTGCGAACTCGGGTGTCAAAAGCAAAAATAGGATCTTCCGGGGCGACGGAGATTCCTCCCGAAACTCGCTCCGCCCATATCACGATGCAACTGCGATGGAGCGGCAACAGGCCCAGCTCCAGAGTCCTCAGACAGCCTTGTCGACCGTTCACAAGGAAATGCTTTCCCCGATAATCCGCGTTCTTCGGATTAAAAATGTCACCGCGAGCCATGCTTGCCGTCCCGCGCTCTTCCTCCAATCCCAAACCACTCCCCCCCCGACCCCCTTCCCAATTAACCTAACCCAATTCCGACGAGCATGATTTCGCCCTTATAGTCTCTACTCCACTCTCGGGCATATCCCCCACACATCCTCCCAGCAGCGGCGCTTCCGTGTGTGCCTACGTTATCCTAACCTCACGTAGCCACTCGTGGCCCCCACTCGCAGCAGCACGCCCCGTCCCGAACCCCTCCCTCCTCGTCCCTTCCTTCTCCTTGGCAAAGACGTCGTCTTGAGAAAAAAGGAGTCCCCTTGAGGCGCCACTTGACACAGTGCGGACTAGGTTCTTCAGCTGTCGCCCTCCGTCTTCTCCCTCGTCCTCCACGCCTCCGCCGAGTCTAAATTGTCACCTCCGACAACCTCGAAACGTCCTGGGCACACTCGTATCCTTCCTCCCCTTCTCCTTCTTCTTCCTCGAATCGAGGAAGTCGCCACGAACGAAAAGCGCTCCCACTTTCATGCGCCATTTCCATTTGATATTATGATAAGCTATTTTTCTATCGACAAAACTTCGATTTCACCCTGCAGGTGTTTCATTCGCCATCCGGGGCCATTCGATGGGGATTTAACAAGGAATATGCCCCATGAAAATCGTACAAACGCAGATCTCTTCATTCAATTACCACGACACGTCTCCCTAATATCCGTCCCCGCATTGCTTGTTGTCTTCATCGTGAATGTTATGAAATACCCAACCTGAATAATTGGACGAGATTATCTTTTCGACTGACGCCTAGGTATTGGTCAACCTTGCTAAGAATGGAAATATATAAGCCAACATTGCTTTGCATTGAGTGGCTGTAGTTACATCTAAATGCAAACGAGTTGGTATTGAGTTCAATGATAATGAGTTCGATCAGCCGTCCGTTTTGCCGCATTTAGGGTCGACAACTCACTATCTCACGGGAGATCAAATATAAATGCCCTCACTGCAGGTAATAGGCTGACTTCTGCGTCTCAAAAGTCTCAGTTTCGACTCTACATAGGTCATTCACATTCAACCTTTATTATATTTACAAATTAAATTGATACGTATTACTTGCAGGCTTTATTCCTTTTGTAAAATAAAGTAGATAGTAAATTTGATGGATAGTATTCAATAATTAAGTTGTGCAAACATGAGATAAGTGCCATTGGAAAAAAATTATTTTTATTATTGACTTTAGTTTTTCAAAACTAGGAGAACTAAAACAAAATATTTAATAAAATTCCGTCAAATTCGGCACCATTTAAAAAGCACTAAATGGCACGGGTTGCTAAGATAAAGTACATCATATCCATTTTTAAGAATTTATGTGGGGGAAAATGCTCAGAAAAGCCACGGACGAATCAATTGGGTTTAAGTCGTTTATAAACTACTACTTTATTTATTGGCCCACGCCGAGCGTCAATGTGATATTTCTTTTTAATAATTTATTTTTAATCTGATTGAAATCCCTTGAATCATAATTGTAATTTACAGATAATGCTATACTATCATCAAAAGTTTTGCTTGTCCAGATTTTCTTTAAATAAACCATTGTTTATTGGTATGAAATTGTTATTCATTACCACCTAAGCAGAATGGCGGCGGATCAATCGAAGGGTTGCGTCACGGTCCAAAAAATGAGACTCATTTAAAAGTAGCAGAATTGTTTGTGAATCAAGTGCACAAAACCCCAGTATCTATATCCGTGCGATTTGGAATTTAAGAATGGGTTTTCTAGGAATTCATCCAAGGGCAGATTCTCAACATCAATCGAGTGAACATGCTAATAGGCAAACATTGAAATTACGGTACCAAGGTGCGCATAAGCATAGTTTTGTAGATGACTGTACTCATGTCACTGAGACGGCAATACGGTCGCAAGACGCCTCGAGCGAGATCCTCGTCGGGTGCAAGTACGAGGATAGTCCCTTCCCTAGTTGCCTTAAGCCCAGTAAACGGGCCTATGGAATTCTCATGAACAGCATAATATTATGAGCATTCGGATATGGATGCATCCAATTACATTCGCTTACAATGCCGGCTCCTTGATCCTGACCCGTTTTAAGTCTTCCCGCAAGCTGGTTACCCACTTTCTCCGTGAATTAAACACACACCGTGTCAAAAAGCTTTTTAAGGGCTCGCGTAATGATCATTTCGAACGACGTACGAACTACTTGCTCTGCTTCTAGAACCTACATTTCGATGGCTACATTCGCATCTCGATCAAAGCATCAAATGAAGGGCACAAGAACCGTCGAAAATTAACGTCAAATGGCCGAGGTAACAATTGAATTGCAGGGCATTTGATGGAGGAGTGCGATAAAACACGCAGAACAGAGTATCCACTCGCGCGTGCTTTGCTTCACTTGCCGAATTGAAGAGCGCCGAATGGGCAAAAGTGGTCCAGTAGCACCACTTAAACTGGAAAAATTCACTAAAACGCAAGCATTACTTTTTTAAAAATATTTTTATGAATAAATCAACCAGGGGAATAATGGAAAAATACTTCAAGCTAGGTTCCAGACCGGGACAGACGATATCAGCCTGAGGCAGATCTTCAGCCTCCCTCATCGATGGCCTCAAAAATATAAATAAACTCTTCTTTAAGATTAAAATTTATCTCTTTCCCAATACAAAAGCGTGATGCTCCCATAATGATGCATACCATACTTATAATTTGCAATGCACCTTCAAAGAGAAAGAAGATGTTGAGAAGAGAAAGAAATGAAGTTGGGACTTCAGGTAATCGTCACAGAAAACAGAACAATAATTTTTATCGTGGAAAATGCGAAATAAACATTCTTTTCGTGATATTATATGTCTTCTAATTGTACATTTTAGTGAAGTGAAGTGAAAAGTGGTGAAGTGAAGCATTGGATTATAAAGACACAGTACACGAGAATAAACTCATTGAGCAGCGTCTATTATGATGCTTATTTTATTTCTAAAATATATTCACGCACCAATCATTTATCAAGAAGAACCATCAAACAAGAACTGGATATTAACGGAACAGAGTACACGTCATTATACCTATTATTAATTATTTATGGTGTATGATGTATGGTGTAATAATTAATGGTGTAATGATTAACGACGATTATTTTGCCCTTTCAGGGTATCAATTCATCTTGTTACTATTAATTCAATGTCATCATATAGAGGATGACTTATTACTGATTTATAATTGCCAGCAAACAAAGAGTAAAAAACTAATTTTATTAAGGGTTAATCATCGCAATTGTAAGTTTTCGACCCATTACGGCCTGTAACGACTCAGAATGTGTTGTTCTCCAAAGACTAGACATATAATTTCAATAAAATTACAAGCAATACACCAGAAATTTACATCGTATTACTTAAATTTCCCGATTGTTGCATGGCATGTGCCGTGAAAGGCGTCTAAACTTCAAAACATATTAAGTCGAAATACTCGTGAAGTTGGGTCTTCAGATAATCGTCACAGAAAAAATAGAACCGATAATTCTCACAATCGATAATGCTCACTAAACATTCTTTTCGTAATATTTTACATTATTTTTTTAATTTCTACTACATTTACGAGTGAAATACAAAATTTTATCCAGGCTCACCAAAGGCCTATTTTTTCAAAGTCCCTTCTTTAAATAATTTATTTATTTTTGGTCCGAAAACAGCACTTTGTGGCCTTTAATAACAGTGACAACGATACAGACAATTAAAAACACCCAAGCCCAAGGTGGAGAAAACCCCAACCAGGCGGGGTCCCTTGGATTGGCAGAAGAGGACGTTACCCCGCCGCCACCGGGGCCGGCGTATTTCCAGCCGAGAGAAAGGGAAAGGCACTCTTCCGCACACGCGGCCGCCTACGAAACAATAGTCACCGCATCCACGTCACCTCCTCCGCCTAACACTTCTTCTCGCATATTTATGGAAAAAAGCAGTTCCTTCACTCCAGATTTCCTCCGCCTAAGGCCTGCCTTCACCCCTCCTTTGAATTTGGGCGATGTTACTTCATACATCTTCTCCACCTCCCCTTCCCTCGCCCCGCAACACCCCCCCCCCCGTCCCCTATCCTTGGTACCTTCACGTCCGAAACGAGTGAAACGGAAGGGGCAAGTTGAGGCCTACCTCACCACCGCACTTCACTCTTTCAGCATGCAGCTGAAGTCGCAAGAAGACACGTCTTTCCAGTAACCTCGAAACCTTGGAGTGAGTAGTATTGCCAATCATAAACGGTTACGGGCCAAGGTTAGCGTCGTAGCATTGCCAAATGTCTTTAAAAAATTAATCCCTAGCATCCTCAAGTTCAAAGGTAGGGTTTAAGGTTTGCACATCGTACTAAATCTTACCCATTCCTTAATCGATAGCCTTTCGTGGAGAAAATAAAGTTCGGAGACATACGCACAGTCCCCATTTTGCAACTTTCAGAGCGCGCTTGGAGTCCACGTGATCTCACATTTCATAGAAACTCGTTGTTAATACGGAAAGGGAGAATGTTTACCTCATGAGGAAAATTTTATGATGAATTAATCTACTAGCAAATTTTTCTATGGTTTTACCATAAAAATGATCATAATGATAGTCAATTTTTCAAAATATACGTGGGTGTATACAAGCATGAGGATTTTGCAAGCGAGAACTAGTTATTCCCCCTAATTTTCACCTCTGGTTCTTTTTCTTATTTTTCACGATTTTTATAAAGCAAGACACATCATGAATCATCAAAATTAAAAATATACCTTTCGGTCTGACAAAGTTAATCCCAAAGAGTTAATGAATCAATAACATAGAAAGGAGCAAGCTAAGAGACCAGAGATGTGACGGCTCATATCAGATTCCAGATCAAAACTCTAAGCGAGGAGAATTTCGAAAAAATTTCCAATTCAGAGCTTCTTAATTATCTTCCGCAACTTTTTATCGACAAAACTCTTTGTAAAGATTATGGTGAGCAGGGAAGTAAGTAATCATTTCCAGAAAAATGGGGTGATCGAGACTTCATCCGATATCCCCCAGAAAATAAGAGGACTTCACTAGTTTAAGCAATTACATTTGGAGGAGATTGACTGATTCGTCATAAATGGGATTAGAAGCAAGAAATGCCCACATTAAAATGAAGAGAGTCCGCTTCATGTGCAGCCGAAATTGATTAACAACTGCTTTATTAACTGTCTTCAAAAATCCCCTCACTCCATGACTAAAATGGTAATAGTAGGACGATAGACGATAATCGCTAACGATTCATCAATAAATATAATCGGATTAGGCTCCAGACGAATTCAAAAGACTTTTACAAACAATTACTTTGCCGTGAGTGAATCTCTTCTCGATAAAGATAATTTCCAGAGGTCTCTCCTCAGAGTCGAATCGTTCTCTCGTCTCAGTATTTGCAAGGTGTTATTAAACGATGAAGAATTAAATTGTTGCTTTCGCACAATTCAATACAACCGAATTTAATAACCAATAACCAATACAATCGAATGGATATATATTTTCGTCAATAAGGAATTCCCAAACAAAAGACATGCACTCTGATCGTTGTTTTATTTATCGACGTTTAATAATTTTTAATACAACTGACAAATGACTAAACGCAGATATTTCAGAAGTATTTTCTCGTCTAACAGCATATATTTGACTTTCATCCCCACCAAACTGTCTCAATATGTTCGTTTATTGCTGCTTGGATTCTTTTCCCATTTATCTTTCTATCTCATGAAGTTTTTAATCACACTGCCCACGGGGGCAAACAGCCATTAAAATGTCTCCAAAAATGAGCTTCTCCCATGAGGGCATCGTGCTATTGGCCACGGGATAAAACCGACGGTCCTCCGTTGTCTTTTTTTGGTTTTACAAAGGGCAATCGGCCCTGCACTGTACAGCTCAATAGCGCTCTACTAAATCTCTAAATTAGCCTCCGATTGGTTTATAAAAACGACCAAACCGGGAAAAGGCAACGGATGGACCTCGCATTTGTAATTCGGAGCACACGAGGAGATCGGTGCGCTGTGGCATCGACAACTGGATCGATAGCAACCACAGTGATCAACTGGAAGTGTGGCTTGAGCGGCGGGGGTCGAGAACGCCACGCACCAAGCTCTACGACGTGCAAAATCCACGCAGAGGTTCACGAGGACCACACCACATGCCTCCTGCGGGTACCCGTGAAGATTAGGCACCCGAAGCCCTAATCCTCGAGTAAATCTGAGGGTGTTTAGAAATGGTGTCGGGATTTAAACTAAGGCCTTCCGGTCAGTATTCGACCGCTATGCCCATCAAACTTTTACAAGCTTGCGCAGTTTTAACTTCTTTTCTATATGAGTTGGCATATGCAGTGGATCTACTTCGAAGCTTGAAAGTGTTCATTCGGAAAAATTAGGAAATTAGGATGAGGAGTAGCTGCACCTTAAACGTAAGCACGCGAATGAACCTCCCTTGGTTACTATTTCTTTGGAAGGAAAAAGTCTCCGCCGAACGCTCAGAAAATGGGTACTTAAGATTTTAACACATAAATAAAAATATCTGCGTAAAAAGCTTGAGTATCCATTTTATGTCACAGCGAAATGGAGTTCCACTAAATTACAGCCTCAAACATCAAGTACATTTCAGTTTAATTTCATTATTTTCCTCAGCGGAACCTTAAAAAGCATATTTTTCATGTCCTATAAATGAGGGACTTGTGAAAAAAACCACGCTTTCCCCTGTGGAGAGCCAAAAACCTTATGTACCAGTATGCTATTTAATGCCCGCCTTTGCTGCAGTACTTGGTCGTAAAAAACTAAAGGAATCTCGAATATCCGTCAACTGTGTTCACTTTTATGTACCTCCTTTGCATTACTCATTTATATCGTGCATGTGAAATAAATTGTCATACACCTCATCGTATATCGACCGATATTTTATATGCACACCACTTTCAAGCACCAGCATAGTTTATAGCATTGTAATACTGACATTATAATCGTCGATGTTTATGCATCACTTTAATATTTTAAATTTTCTTAATGTGGCACTTGGTGGTCTGGTTCGTAGGCTGAATGGAAAAAAGAAGGCAAGGTCCCAGGAGGAAGGGCGCAAGAAAAAGGCGCAAGTAAACGACAGCAAGCAAGACTTCCTTCGAAGAGAATAAGAGTTAGTTTATTGAGTTTATTTATTTGAAAATGGAAGAGCAGTACCTTGCCGATTCAAAGTGGAGCATGTTACAATATAGAATTAAGGACAATAAGCCTGCAAACACACAATGTTAAGCATAAGAGAGCATGGGAGGGGTAATAATGAAAGACTGCAATCATGCAATCTTCGGATTGAATCGCCGATTGTGACGGTTAGAAGTAACAACCACGTTCGTGGACGATTTAGCATTTTAGCCCTTAATCCCTCTAGCGCACACAAAGCCAACCCTCCCATTCTCTGACCTCAACTCGAGGCTTCACCGCCTTCTAAACCCAAAAATACGTTTACACTTACCTAACAATGGTTGAAATATTCCAGATACCGTTTTGCAAAAACTACGGAACGCCTGAATAATTTACGACCAAAACTTTTCTTCCCGCCACAGATAAGGAATTCGAGTAATTTAAAAACCCCTAACGACTAGTATTACTCTAGCATATGGTTCCGCAATAGGAAAACATATTGGAAACGTCTTCTGCATAAATCAGTGTGGTGCTCCAACAGGAAGAACATCCTGCATTGTGAAATTCCAAGTTGTCGACGCAAATGTCCGGCATAGCATTTACAGTACATTAACATAGCATTGCCATCCCACCCACGTCATCTTCACACGGCAAATAGAGCAATGACTAGGGGCTCGGGATAGCATTTCAAAATTATTATTAGAATATCGTGCATCCCAGTCGTCTCATTGCAAACTCCATGCAACCCGAATTCGTACATACATTAAAGAACATTGATTTTTTTAAAACAATTTTCTTCCAAAGAATTGGGGAGAAAATATTGGAAAGATAAAGTTTGGGGTGGTCAGGTGTTATTTCGCTTTGGATAGACATCGCATTGATTTCACCTGGTCACTCTTTCGCGACCGAATGCGGAACGGTTTTAATTCCTGAATTTGAAAAAGTAAAATCGAATGCGGTCCCATTCGTTCAAAATTGTCATGAATGATTAAAAGATCAGAGCAGCAATTGGAAACCCAGGGTGGGACCCACAAGAGGCACGAATATTACACGTGCCGGTTCAAAATACAAATCGTACCACATGGTCTGATTTGGACGCCTGATCTGGCGTCTGACAACGAGAGAAATAAATCCAATCCCAGAGTATGAAGGCAGACGGGAGCATAGCCGCAGTGAGGACACTAGCCAATCAAAACGAGGTATAACCATGAATAATTCTTGACCAGCAGAAGGAAGATTACTCGAAAGATACATCCGAAATTACCAAGCCTTCAAATGTCCCTGAATGATCAGTGTGCCAATTACCAAGGGCAGTTTTCAAAGATTCACACTTTAGGGAATTAACTTATGGTGGATGAATTCAATTAACTAATATGGCATTCGATTGGGCGAATGGAATGTTGACGCCCCCTTGTCTTATTACCTGCCCTGAACATTCACTTACAGCGAGGTACACTTAAATTCCTCACTCTCATCAAAAAATCTCTCGCCCGAGTTTGGGCATCATCTTAGATCTTCATTCTCCGAATTCCCGCAAGTGGAGGAAAGATATTGGAGTGGCAAAAACCCAATCAAAATTTTCGACATGGTTGCAAAAGAAAAACTTTTCAATTTTAGTTGACCGACTCTCGAGTGCAAAAAATGCATTAAAATTGGAAATTCCCCAAACTTAAGGATTGATCATGCATTTTCTTTTCTAACTCAGCTTTAATGAAATAATTTCACAAGGCATAATATTTTTGTTATTTTCCATACATTTTCTAAACTCTTTTGATGAACTGATCAAGTTGAAGATATATAATATGGCCACTTTATGATTGAAGTTAATAGGCTGGAAAAGTGAAATTTTAAAATCATTATTCATGATCAACTTTGAAATATGACATATAAATCGTAGTAATCCAAATAAAAGATCTTAAAAATGGAATGGAAATTTGACGGTCATATTATAGTTAAAAGTTATTCTCAATTAAAGCACACCTAAACGTGGAGACGGCAGCATTGGTGCTTGATGCATAACATGAGAACAATTAATACTCAATAATTGGAAAATTAGACAACACTCAACAATTGTAAAATTAAACAATACTCAATAATTGGAAAATTAAACAATACTCAATTATTGGAAAAATTTACATTGAACTAATCCCGTTGTTTCGGAAATTACAATATTCAAATAACTGAGAGATTTTTCAGAGACATTAAGCGGATTATTACCCTCTTGGTTAACTTAATACCTAAACGTTATGCCTACGAAACTTGGAATAAATTTTCTTTTCTCCTTATTTCGCAGAATAGTCTTAAGTTCTGAGAGCATTAAACACCTTTATTGTCACATCTAATGTTTTATGCGCTGTCGTTCTCATCTGAAACATACACTATAGTATCAGCAAATGTTATTTGAGGTATTTGGTTTTCAATTGTGTGTTTATTCAAATGTTAGGAGTAGAGTTAATCAAAATTAATTGGTTTTATTTGTCATTCATTCTCATTTAAATTTATTAAAATACTATACGTTTCACAGCCATCTCAACTGCTTGGTTCATTTAGCATGCACGAATCTTTGAATAAAATTATTATCTAAAGTTTCCGATGAAATTTAATTCATTCCAGAAATCCAGGAATAAGACATCGATGACTTGAATAGAAGTACTGATATTTTATTCCTTCAATTTAACCAAAATTAAGAAATTGAGACAAATAGTTCACCAAGTAATTTCTTCAAGCTCTATGATGAATACGTTCTTGAGTTTTACGAAACTAATTTCTTGAATGAAATTTTTTTAAATACTTCTCAGAATGGAGTTCCTAAGTGGTGCATTACGAAATAAAAAATATATAAATGCATATCCGAAAAACTCCTTCCCTTAGGGCTCAGCCTTCTTTAAAAATATCATTTAACTATTATTATAACTGTTGTAAAATCAGGAAAATTGAGTCCACGCAGATTGCGAACCTTCCCCAATTTTTAGTAAATAGAAAGATAATACCGGTTCACTGAAAATCTCTCATTCTACGATTAAATAAGAAAGTCTCGGACAAAAATATCCATGGGAACATCCTCTTGCTATCCAATGTAATGTGCGCGCGTTTAAAAAGAGATAAACTAGACGATCTTAAGCTCGCAAACTCGTATGATCACAAAATATTAACCATGGCGCATTCTTGGTATGCAAGAATAATTGTTTATCGCAAAAAATAATTTTACAAGCACGCCTTTATTTACAAAGTACGTGATATGCGATAATAGGCACTTTTAAGTCTACATAATTCTCTATGAAATACCAAAATTCATGGGGTGAATAGCAACATTATTATTATTTGAATAACGGAGACAACTGCTCTTATTACAGTGTCATAGTTTCCATACGATACATATAGTATTTCATCCATAGAGACTATACATGAAGACAGCATCTCGAATATTGGATTGAGCCTAGAAATCAGCAGTATGAAAACGTATAGTATCCCGGCTAACACAAAGAGTAAGGGCTGATAAGCCGATAAGACCAGAACTGAAACCGGTGGACGCTAGGGGCGAAAACAAAAGCGAATCACAATTGGACTACATGCGTCCTTCTTGCCAAAGTTTGGAAGATGGAAATAGCAAGATAGACATGGTACGGAAGAGAGACGGAGCACGTGAAGAAACTATTGAGTCCCGAACGAACAGACGTAAAACACTCAATCACTCTCGCTTATATTTCAATATCCATTGCTCGACCCGAATACGAGTGCTTGGTAAGAGGCTAAATGTTCTCGGGAAGAAGAGAATCGAGTAGAGGGCGTTTGAGGAAAAAAAAATAAAGATCTCCATGAGCGACCACCTCTGAGGGGCACCTACTTAGCGTGCACCTCTCACCGCCGCAGAAGCTCGTCAATCTCGGCACCTCCGCAGAAAAAAGGAAACGCAGCGCCCGCGGCGAAAACACGATGGCAGGAACGACGGGGAAAGGAACACTTTTTAAGCACCGGAAAAAACAGCAACAAAATTAAAGAAACTCTCATGGGCAAAATGAACGCTACATCATTCCTGAAAGACATCGACCGTAATTTCCCATCGAGCCAACCCTGTAAAACAAATGACGGTGGAAAGACGAGTCATATCCTTCCGATCAAGCCTTTTTAAAAAGGGAAAAACAACTTACTTTGTTTGTACATATCCCAAGCTTACCCTCTCGTATCCCACTAGGCCTCCCTTTCACTCTATATACACAACAGAGTTTTATATATATATATATATATATATATATATATATATATATATATATATATACATGTATATATATGTACATATGTATATATATATATATATCAGACTAACATGAAGAAGGCCTCGGAGTAGGCCGAAAGCTTGAATCATCTACAGTGTGAGTGTCATCATCATCATCATCATATATATATACATATATATATATATATATATATATATATATATATATATATATATATATATGGGTCGCGGTGGTCTAGTGGGTAGAGCATTGGACTACTGACCGGAGGGTCCCAGGTTCATATATATATATATATATATATATATATATATATATATATATATATATATATATATATATATATATATAACTTTTGGACGGCACAATAGAACACAGAATAAATCAGATAACACGTTAAAGGACACACACTGTAGATGATTTAAGCTTTCGGCCTACTCCGAGGCCTTCTTCAGGTAAGACTGAAGACTGATGACTGTCTGACCTGAAGAAGGCCTCGGAGTAGGCCGAAAGCTTAAATCATCTACAGTGTGAGTGTCCTTTTACGTGTTATCTGTTTTATTCTGTGTGCTATTGTGCCGTCCAAAAGTTATATTGCTCTCGTGAGTATTTCCGCATCATCTATCTATATCTATATATATATATATATATCTATATATATATATATATATATATATATATATATATATATATATATATATATATATATATAGTGCCCATCATTACTTTCGATTAGAATTTTACTCGTAGAGATTAAAGCAGAGCCGACGAACTTGTTCCTTGTTCAGGTATACTTGCCACCGAGCAACCACAAGGAGGAAGAAGTCGATAAGATGTACGATGAGTTAGAGGATATCATCGCGAGTGTTCCTGCAGGGAAACATTTCATAGTGATGGGGGATTGGAATGCGACGGTAGGCGAAGGAAGAGATGGGGTGAGATAGGGAGCTATGGGCTAGGCACGAGGAATGAACGCGGGGAGAAAGCAATTGAATTCTGCAGGAGACAGGAGTTAGTCATCACCAACACATGGTTTAGACACCACAAAAGGCGTAGGTATACATGGAAAATGCCAGGTGACTCAGAAAGGTATCAGTTAGATTATATTATGGTTAGGCACAGATTTAGGAACAGTGTGATAAATTCGCACAGTTTTCCAGGAGCGGATGCGGACTCTGACAACAATTTAGTGGTTATGAAATGTAACATTCGTTTCAAGAAGACAAGGCAAGAGCGGCGGGTTAGGAAATGGAATTTAGAAGCATTAAATGGATTTACGAGGAAGGAGTGTCAGCAGGCTGTAGAGAAAATGATGGATGATGGTAAAGAACTGAGTACTATCGAAGAAAAATGGGAATGTATCAAGAAAGGGATATTGGATGCCGCTAAAGACACTATAGGAACCGTTAACGGGAAAAGGATAAGGAAACCACGGGTAACGGATGAGATGATTGCAAGGATGGATGAGAGAAGAAGATGGAAGAATGTAAACACAGAGTTAGGCAAAATGAAGTACAAAGAGTTAAACAATAAATTGAGAAGGGCCACAAATAAAGCAAAAGAAGAATGGTGGAAAACGCAATGCGAGGATATGGAGAGTTTACAGAAGAAGGGTGAAATTGGTGCCCTACACAGCAAGGTTAAGTTATTATCGTGAAGTAAGAAGGCAAGACCTGTGGTAACAGTTAAAGATAAGTGGGGTAAGATAATAGCTGAACTAGGAAAAATCCAAGAGAGATGGAAGGAATATATAGAAACACTATGATAAGGAACTTAGGCCGACAAGGTTAGACATAGAAAAGGAACATGACGTAGAAGAAGATAGTTTAGGTTCAGGCATACTCGACGATGAAATAGAAAGGGCATTATAGGAGATGAAAGCAAATAAGGCTGTGGGAGTGGACAACATTCCTGTAGAAATGTTGAAATGGTTAGGAAAACGTCCCTATCTTATCCGGGATTTGAACCACGGACCTTCCACTTTCCGGGCGGATGCTCTACCAAGTTGATTTTTCGGGTACCAGATCTTCCTGGGAAACCATAACCGCCTCAGGGAAAGGAACTGGCTCCCCTACCCTGATGTGTGAATATTCACACGCCGTCGGGCTTGGTACATGGGTGAACCTACCATCACCTACTAAACCGACCTTCGGGTTGATTACTGTGTTTATGGTTTTATATGTGTGTATATATATATATATATATATATATATGATTTCTTCGAAGTAACACGGAGGTGTTGAATAAAAAACTTAGACAGTAACACACAGCACGAGAACACATAAAAAGAACACAATAATATCTTGATAATTTCGACGGACTCGAGCTCCGTCTTCTTCGGAAGATAAGATATGACTAAGGAAAAGGGTACGCGGTGCGGAAGAGTATGGGACGAGGGAGAGGGGAAAAAACAGGTACTGGGGGAGGGTTGAAGGAGGGGTATATGGAGGGGGAGAAAGCGGAGCGGGGAACAGGTGGTGGGAGAGGGGTGAAGGAGGAGGTTATGGAGGGGGAAAGGGAGGCCAGAGGGGAGCGGAGATGGAATAAGGAGGATGCGGAAATAGTAACAAGCGACACAAAACTAACAATTCATCCACATATCCCACAACACCCATGACCAAGGCATCAACTCACCAAGTCATCATAAGGGCTTGACAAGTCAAAACACAGGACAAGGATGACAAAATGTATGCGGATGAATAAATTGTCCCACCACCTCGCAAGAAAAAAATCCACCTCCATCCATCTCAGCCCCACCCCCCCCCCATTTAGTGAACGACATTGAGACCCGGATGTTGATAGGCTTTACACAGCCATATAAATGTAGGATGAATTTAAGTCCATCCCTATCCAGTCCCTTAAATTCATCCTCAAAGACCTGTACCCCATCCTCAAAAACCACAACGTTTCGTCCAACCTTCTTCCTAAATGCCCTTCTGTTACCTTCAAACGGCCCGCCAACCTTTCAGATATCCTTAAATCCACCAAGCCTCTTTCCAAATCACCTCCCACCCCCAGAATCACACCCACTAAGTGCTTGCGAGCTAGATGCAAAACTTGTCCTATTTTCACCACTCCACCCCTCTCCATCCCACCTTTTAACTCTCTCCCGCCCTTCCCCCACTCCTCATGCACATCTCAGAATGTAATCTATCTTCTGACTTGCAAACTCTGCCCGGCATTTTATATAGGCCAGTGCTCTACATCCCTGAACCTCAGGGTGAACAATCATCGCGCCTCATGTAATCCTTCCTCCCCGTCCGCGGGTCTTCCCATCCCAAAACATGCCTCCCACCACAACACCCCCTTCAACCACTGTTACAATGTTTCCGTGCTAGCATCCCTTCCCCCATCCGATAACCCTATAAAATTAAAAACAATGGAATTGGCATTTATATGGCTGTGTAAAGCCTATCAACATCCGGGTCTCAATGTCGTTCACTAAATGGGGGGTGGGGCTGAGGTGAATGGAGGTGGATTTGTTTCTTGCGAGGTGGTGGGACAATTTATTCATCCGCATACTTTTTGTCATCCTTGTCCTGTGTTTTGACTTTTCAAGCCCTTATGATGACTTGGTGAGTTGATACCTTGGTCATGGGTGTTGTGGGATCTGTGGATGAATTGTTAGTTTTCTGTGTCGCTTGTTACTATTTCCGCATCCTCCTTATTCCATCTCCGCTCCCCTCTGGCCTCCCTTTCCCCCTCCATAACCTCCTCCTTCACCCCTCTCCCACCACCTGTTCCCCGCTCCGCTTTCTCCCCCTCCATATACCCCTCCTTCAACCCTCCCCCACTACCTGTTTTTTCCCCTCTCCCTCGACCCATACTCTCTCTGCACCGCGTACACTTTTCCTTAGTCATATCTTATCTTCCGAAGAAGACGGAGCTCGAGTCCGTCGAAATTATCAAGATATTATTGTGAGTGTTCTTTTTATGTGTTCTCGTGCTGTGTGTTACTGTCTAAGTTATGTATATATATATATATATATATATGTATATATAAATATATACATATCTCTCTCAGTCTCACACGCACGCACTCGTCCCTATCTCACTGTGTCACTCTGAAAATGAGATACAGTCTTCAAGATTGATCGATTCCGTAGAGTACCATTCCGACCATGCAACCCTTCGATCAATCTTGTGGAGTACTCGTTTTCCGCGGAGACCCTTGGCTGACTATTCCTTTAAGAGCAAATAGAAATTGAGTGTCACCCCCTCTTGCTCCTATTCTCCCCCCCTAAACATCCCCCGTGCCGTCCCTCATGGCGTCCAACGGCATCTTATTACTCTCGCCATCCATCATCCGGGAGCGCAAGGCGACGAGCAGGATTGCGATGAAAGAGTGCGCAGATGGGAACGATTGCAAGAAAGAAGGGGACGAACGATCGAGAGGGCCAGCCGGCAAGTCACACACGCGGTCCAGGGAATGAGAACCAGCAGTGGAACCACCCTCGTTGACACCAATTGGAAAGAAAGAGTACATCTTTGGTCCAATATGGTCAAACTAGTGTCATTGATTTTGTTTTTGTAGTACATAAATACTTATTTCATTAAAATAACACATTTTACCGAAATAAGTTCCCGCTTTGCGTGGGAAATCACGTGGTAACAAAGTTCTTGCTAACGGAATTTCACTCTAAATGCGCATGTCTTCGTATGTTTGTTTTGTTAACTTTGATTCTCATCCCATACCAATCGCCTTGACTTCCCCATGGCTCACACTAATTAAATCTTGATCATCTTCTCAGTGCATAATAAAATGAATCATACCGACAGCGAAAAGTAATGCATGCCGTGGAAATAAAACTTTTTTGGACTTAAAAAAATTTTTTTTTGGCAATTTATTTGTCCAATATGTCGGTTGAGTGGTAGATTGGAAGGGAAGTATAAATGTTTGACAACCTCGATTCATCCAATCAATTAACCTAAGGAAAATTAAGCATGTGATTCAGGAATAGAACCGATAATGTCCATTTAATATGTGATCAACACAAATGCACAGTCGACTGCAAATTGTGGTTACAAGGAAGTAGGAGCACAGTCCAAAAGTATGTCGGGAATGAAACCAAGTAAATTGGGGAAAGAGGTGAATAACACAAAATCAATAAAGTTAGCATTAAAGATTACACCACGGTTGGATTTAAACTCCGAAGAAATCTATGAAGAATCTTACAAAGAAACCCATCCCTTATATTGGCCCAACATCCGCAAGGTGATAATCGTCGCACGCAAACCTTTTTACCTCCAGGAAATAGATTCTTAGCCAGTGCATTTGGTTCCGCATCCTCAAAACTAATCAAAACGAGGTCTATTTTCATCAAAAATAACATGTCTAACTTCTCATGTCTGCCTCATGTCTAACTTCTTCACATTGTCTCTTCAAATCAAGCCTAGAAGCTGGATTAAAGCGGACTGGCTCAGTCACCGTTCGTTGAAATTATTAGACCACACACAAGGATAAGAGAAGAGAGCAGAATAAAATGCCACGTCCAAATATAAGATTACGAGGAAGTTGGCCACACGTATTAGTCAGGAAGGAAAGTAAGCTGCAGCAAAGTCAATAGAAGATATCGAGGAGATAAGACACTCGAAATTTTAAAATCATGTAAACCATTTCTTTACTTAGAATTGACACCGAAGACCTTAAGTACCCCATACAAATTTTTAGGTTTGCACCAAAGACACACCCATACTTTTTTACCAATCCACAATTGAATGCCCTTGTACAAATTTTCCTTCAGAGACTTCGCATCAACTATGAATTTTCCCGAATAAATAATAATAATATTAAATAATATATTGTTATGAATCCAGGATAGAGAAATCTATTAAAATTAAACAAGCACGCAGAAAAAGAGTCTACGGCTTGACATGGCATTATAGTTGTAGTAACAGTCAAATAATTTCGATAACGCGACGTGAAATATGCGAGAGTGAAGACGGAACGCGCTTATTTCTGGATCACGAGCCAAACTGCAGGCACTGCGATCAATCTTTACACCATTCGTACTTCCCTCGCCCCTTGCTCTCACGGTGCCTCGTCAACGGAAATAAAAGCAAACTATGCCGCAAGTCTTAGGGGCTCGAAAATAAGAAATTTCTCCGAAACGGCCGCCCCTGGAAATAACCATTGAAAATACAAATCTTAATTTTGTCGAAATGCCAACAGCACGGAGAAATGCATTTGGCGCAACGCAGTCTCCCAAAACGTAGAGACGAGAAGAGAGAAGAATGGAGCGGCGGAATGAACCGCGACGATAATAAGCACAGCCGGGACGAAATTTCATTCGAGAGAGAAATGGGAAGGGGTGGAGTGTGGCAGGGGGTGGCGAAAGACAAAATTACGTGTGGGGAGCCGTCTCTCCGCACCCAAGCCCGAGGGCCGAATGCAAAGGACGGGTGAAAAGAATGGAGAAAGCAAGAGAGCGGCGAAGGAGGGAGACGTGCAAGGCAAAGCAAGGGCAGTGATGCCTCCGAGTGCCGCTGGATGATGCACGACAGTTAATATCGCAATTCGACGCATGTGGAATGACTATCACGAAAGATTCCGCCATGGCTCGAAATTGCGCTCCGATTTTGAATTCATGTTGCGACACTGCATTCTATATTGGCCTCTAGGGTTGTTCCATCCGACGTCATTTATGTCGCAGCGAACGAGTACGCACAGGAGTTGGTTTGGGCAACTGCGAGGCCGACTGAAAACGTTTATCGCACCACTCCTACGCGATCACGCCTGCGACCCGAATCACAGACTTGGCAGGTATTAGCAGTCGTCCTGGTTTACATTCGTGTCGGTTCAGTTCGGTGACTTCGATCAAGTCGTTCGAATCGGAGTGTAAACTGCGTGAGAGGCGAAATTTTCATGTGCCGCGGTTTTTGAGTATAACATAGATTGACGATGGATCATTAAACGGCCGAATATTGCTCTCATTGCAGTATTTCCAAACGGCAACCAGGTTAAAATAATTATGGACGTGAGTCTCACTCTATAAAAATCGACCTGTTATGAGCGTATTCCCCCGCTGATGCATATGCGCCCCGTTGACCCCCGCAGAGATAATAACGATTTAAGAATGTGGCATATTAATCACAGCGAGAATGATCCACACGCCCGCTCTATATCCTCAGCCCCTCGATATCTTCAATATCGAGGGTCAGTTTGGAAATGGAATACCACACGACCCATATTTGCTCCGCAATTTATCGCAGTCCTCGGATCGACATCGCCATGCATATGCAAATCGAAATATCGCGAAAGCCTAGATATACAAACGAGGGCGGTTCGCCTCTCGAAGAAATTCATTCGTTCCCCCCACGCGACCGCCGAGAACCCCATTTCGCGTCCAAAAACCCCAATGGGTAGGGGATGGAGGGAAACGGGGTGAGGATTGATGGGAGAGAGGGGGCGAAATAGCCGGAGGAGATGATTGAGACCGTGGAAATGCGCCGGAGGGACGAACCGGAAGACTGGAGGAATGAAGGGCCGGAACGGAGCAGGGGGCCAGGACGCGAGGGAGTGAGGATTGGGTGCGAAACTACTCTGGCCGAATCACTTCATCGCCGCGAAAGCGCAATAACGAACGGGATGAGAGTCGTTCACTCGAGGCGACCATTCGTTCGGTGTTCGCGCCAGCACCTACAGCTGTCAAAATAAGCTCGATCGGAAAAAAATCAAATACAGTGCGAGTCGGAATGGTCTTCCTTATTTGACAGGTAAATTTTAATAAAATCAACCAAGATAATTAAAAAGATTTTCATTTATTAAAACAACATACAATGTCATTTTCTATTCATCAGACTTTGATAGTTATTTCCTCCAGGTGACGACCTTGGTGAGCGATGCTCATGTTGAGTCGTTCAAAAAAGTTTTCGAAGACTCTTGTCAGCATATGTTGCGTTATTCCAGCATTGGCATCTACAATTGACTCCTTGAGAGCTTCCAAGGTCGTTGGTCGAACTTTGAAAACCTTATCTTTGAGATATTCCCAAAGAAAAAAATCGCATGGGCTCTTGAATCCGGGGAGCCATGGATGGCTCCCTCGTAAGGAGATCAGGCGACCGGGAAATTGTTCTTGCAGGATTTGGCGTGAACGACGGGCAGTATGGGCCGTGGCACATTCCTATTGAAACCAAAAGCCTTCTGTGTCATATTCCTAACCATACTCTTCCATTTTGGGAAGTAAAAAGTTCTCCAGCGTCTCACAATAGCGCACAAAGTTCACAGTAACCGTTGAACCTCAATTGATTCAAAAAGTAAGGCCCAATAATGTCTATGGAGGACACACCAAACTGCCACTTTGTAACCCTATTAAGAGGTCTTGAGGGAAGTTCGTGAGGGTTGCCAGTCGTCCAGTAACGTAAATTTTGATTATTCCCTGAGCCGGAGAGGTGAAAATGCGCTTCATCTCTAGACCACAGCACCCGCTCCGCGGTCACCACACTATCCTTGTTCTTAGAGTTAGTTTCTAGGACAAATCCTCGATGCGCACCAGACCGCTGTATGCTAACTAGTAAAATGGCGTTGTTTCCCCCAGCTAACGCCACTACTCCCACTCCACCAATTCACCTGCGCGCTCTTCAGTGATTTTTTTTAAACTATAGAGGTTATTCAGACTCGCCCTGTATAAACGCATTCGTGATACAAATCCGATAAAAATTTGTTTGGATTAAATCAGAGGTTGACCGCAATTGAAAGTGACACACCTGGAAGTACGCTTCACTTCTTTGGCGACGTTACCATTCAACCGAAGAGGCAACGGCAAAAATAATATTATGAATACTGAGAGACCACCTCAGAAAAACAAAAATGAATTTTTTAATACTGCGAGCGTCAAATTAATCGATTTACTGGAGGGAGTCGCTTCCTGCAGACGGTGAAAAAAGAATTAGAGTCAATTGACACGAAATGGAATTAGATAAAAAACTGATTCCGTTCCAGAAGCGCGTCTATAGCGAACGTCATCTTCATGTAAAAATAACTAAAGAGATTGTAACGGAGTGGAGGAGTAATAGTCTCGGCTTATTGCTACATGAACCGTAGTTAATGTTTATTTCCCAACGTCGTCGCCTTTTGGAGCACGTAATGAAATGGCAAACGAATTCCTACGCCTGTAGTTAAGTAGACAGAAAGTCGTCTTTGTTTTGGGGCAAGATTGAGATACTATGGAGTCACTTCTACCGCCAAACCCCTAATTAGAGAGAAGGGGCTGAGATTGAAACTAGAACGTGTTTATATTGACACCCGGTTCCTTAGGGAAACATAGGAAAAAGTAGTTATCGCTGCCAATAGTACCAGGAATCGTGAATGCAGAAAAAAGTATTTTGGGATTACATATATGGCAGCTATTATATGTTTACAGAATATCAAAATGACAGAATGAGATAACTACACTTCATGACAATATATTCGCATTTTAAGAGACATGGCGAGATGCGACCATTTGCAGGTTCCAATGAAGCCTGGCACTAGAGAACTGTAAGCAGACATGCAGAAGTACATTTTCCCTACATTAATGGTTTATCACTTTGATTTCCACCTGAACGACCACGCAAATCGCTGTGGTGCCAGTGCGTCATAAGCAGCTGTGCATATTATGCGAGGCTAAATGACGTTCCAACGCCATTAAATTTTGTGCACGTAATTTTCAAAAATATTTACATGATTTTAATCCTTTTCGAAATATGTACAACACATATTGGTTAAATTAAACACTTATACGAGGATTGCCATTTATATTTTCAGCCTAATAATAAAAATACAGTGATTTATTCTTGAACATGGCTGTTGAAAATGGCTCTATTGCTTTACGAAGTATTCTCCACGATAATCAATACAGTTTTGCATGCGCTCGAACCAATTTTCGTAACACTTTTTCCACTCCGATTGAGGTACCTCCAAAACATGGTTTTTGAATGAATCAACGGCTTCTTCAGGCACCGAAAAACGTTGGCCGAGCAATTGTTTCTTGATAAAAGGGAATATAAAGAAGTCGGTTGGTGCTAACTCAGGGCTGTATGGAGAACGACCCGTCAATTCGACGTTTTGGCCAGTCAAATGGGTAGTTGTTTCAGCCGATCTGTGAGAGCTTGCATTGTCATGATGAAGAATGATCCTTCGTGGCTGCTTCTTTTTCCGTATTTCACCAAGCAATTCTGGCAAACAAACGCTCGTGTACCATTCAGAATTCACGGTTCTACGTTGCTCTAGTGGTACAGTTGCCAGAGTTGTCCAGTCATTCCGAAGAAACAGGCGATCATTCGCTTCGATGTGCTTCATGCAGAAATCACTTTTTTTGAATTTGGCTCGCCTTGGAAGACCCATACAGTGGATTGCAGTTTTCTTTTGGACTCATACCCAAAGATACAAGATTCGTCACCTGTGTGGATGTTATACACAGCTTTTGATGCACCGCGATTGTATTTGTTGAGCATTTCTTTGCACCAATTGACACCAGCATCTTTTTGAGCTTTTGCCAAATTATGCGGGATCCAGAGCGACCAAAATTTTTCACAGGTTTATGTTCATGCAATAACTAAATGATGTTCGTCACACTAATACCCAATAATGCCTCAATCTCATGATAAATCGCATGAAAATATTCCTTTACTAGTTCTTGCGCAGCGTCAATGTTTTCTGGCACAACAACTGATTTTCGACATTCTTCACGACTTTCGTCGCTGAGTGAACGGCAGCCATGATGGAATTCGTTATAACAACGTTTCACGGTGGCAAATGATGGGGATTCATCGCCAAAAGAGGAACTAAGTTGATCGATGCACTCCTGTCTTGACAATCCACGTCGAAAGTCGTAAAAAATCATCGCACGGAAGTGTTCACGTGTTAACTCTATTTTGTCGCCGACACTAAATTTCCGAGTCACTGTAAACAACGCAATTTAAGATCAAACGACAAAATGTTTTGAAGAGAGTTGACATTAAAAGGGTCAAACTTCCAGATGGAAACGTCAGGTAGCGCCTAAAGAACTTTGTGTTGTCTCGGCTCAAAATATAGCAACCCTCGTCTCATATGAGATTGAGCACAGCAAAGTGGGAGGGCGGAGTTCAACCTGCAGATCAGTACCTACTTCCTCTTTCCTTGCAATTGTGAATTTCTTATTACAAAAGGTATTCAAAATTTTGGGACCACCTAATATGAAATGTTTAATTTAAATTTAAAGTGTGTAATCAGAAATTTGTTATATTTGGTAAGCCTTGGGAGTCTTTATCATCAACGGCCACTTAGTGAATATCAAAATATTCGAGTACTTTCGAAGAAATACCCGACAGCAAAAAATATTAGTCGCGAGTGGGAATTTGCACAACCCAGCATTTTTTAAACAATGGTGCCGACACTATGCCTAAATGTGGGCAAGAGCACATGATAGTAATATAATTACAGAAATGCACTCATTGAGGGTTGGAGGAAACGCAAATGGCCACTCTCATGCAAAATAATATAACTTCACCTCGATTTCCGCGCTGATTTTCCATCAAAAGATATCAGTAGTGAAGAATGAGACGAGATTTAGGCCAATCCCAGAGAATGAGAAATTAAAATTTCCCATGGAATTCAGAATTATTGCATTGCTTTTTGTGTTTGTAAATTATCTGTGAAATAATATATCAAAAATAAAAATAATAAAGAGAAAACGCGCAGCGAATTCAATGTCTGCTACGACAGTATCGAACGTAAAATAAAACACATGGGTCTTAAGCGTATTTCTTTTGTTTTCTCTCAGTTGAACTGCTTTAGCTTATTTGCAATGGAATCGCTCAAAAATGGAGAAAGACACTTATAGTTTCCCACAACTGTAAATTATATTCAACCGAAGTTAGAGTGAAGGACTTTCTTGTTATCTGATTGGCTCGATTACGGATAAGCGGGGTCCACCCCGTTCATTATAATCAAAATAAACTTGTTACTGCTGTGATTCAGCGGACCACAGACATGCGGGCTTATGATCGAGGCCAACGGAACTGTCACGAGAGAATTAGCTGACAATGAATTATTTACGAAGATTTATTCGGTGGCCGTTATTCCTTTTCTTTAACAAAACATCGCCGAGTCATGGAACTTCCCGCTCCCAGAATTCATAAACCGGATACCAAATAAACCACGGCGACTCGGATTAGATATCCGGTTACAAATATTGAAATCGGCTTTGTCCCCAAGATCCATTCCCATGTGGGCTGATTGGATCCGAGCCAATTGGGGCACAGATTCTGGCGATGATGCAAGACTTGATCCACGGGGCAGGTTTTGTATGTGAAAAATTGATAAATTATTTGACATTTTCTCATTCACCATGCACTTCCTTAGAAAAAAGAACTTAGTGTGTCTCTACCAAGAAGGAAATATCAAAAAGTTGGCGCAGTTCAATTATTACGCATATCACATTTCGAGAAAGAAGTGATTCATTTTCAGATTTCAGAGATAGTAGTGGATTTAAGCCAAAATTTTTCTCACATGATGTTAAAATTCTTCATGGGATAACAACCCATGAATGTAACCGAACCAGCATTAATTTAATGAGCAATCACATATTCATCAAAACGATTCGCATTCCCATCATGCCTATAATCGAAAGGGTATTTTTTCATTGGGTACTCATACACTTCCGGGAGCGTTATGCCCCCAACATCCACGTAGCTCCGAAGTCTCCTTCCCGCCACCCTTCCAACAGCACCACTGCCCTTCGTTCGAAGCGGAATATCCAAAGCGACTCCCTTCGAGTGAAACAACTCGTGCGTCCAGGATTCATTTCTCTCGACGCGTGACACGGCGATGACGGTTGAGAATTCAAAACATGCAAAGGGAATTGAAATGCAGTAGATCTAGTCAAATGGGGTTAGGTTGTGGTTTCAGGTTACAATGCACTGGTTGCTCTGACCAGCCACGCCGAATATTCTTCGTGGGAGTGATGACCAAGTTGTTGTAGACCTGTAGAGACTTTGGCTGGGACATTGTCAACCACCCACCCTTTGGTCCGGACTTGGTCCCCAGCGACTTTCACCTGTTCCCTAAGTTGAAAGAACAATCGGCCGGAAGGCGATTCAGCTCCGACGAAGAGGTGAAAGATGAAGTTCAACGTTTCCTGGAGGACATGGCGGCGAGCTGGTACGACATGGGCAAACAAAAACTGTCACAGCGTTTACAAAAATGCATCGACCGAAATGGTGATTATGTAGAAAAATAGATATTTGATCAATCTTTAAAATTATGAATATATCATAGATAAAAAATGTTTTTTTCTCTTTATAAAAAATTGGAGACCTTACTTTTGGGATTACCCTCGTACAATAAGATTGCTTTGTTTGGTGATTTCTTTTAATCCATAACTTCCTCGTCCCTTTCCCTAAAACTCATAAATGCCATTGAAACCACCAATGAAAATGGCTCGCAACATATACGGCGATAATAAGTCATTTTCAGGCTACTAGTCTGAATTAAAATCGTGTGCAATGACTGTGTCGTCGTGAATTCGAATATGGTAACATGTTAATAATTTCAGAGAGCCAATCGGGTAAAATGAATTGCGATTGATTCCAATTCGAGAAGCTTCTTCCGGAATCTCTTCGATCCACACGTTCTAACACCCCATGAATAATTTATTTAGTTTTGTGTGCCACGTGCTGCTCTATCGGAATAGTGCTACCCACGGCTGCGATTAAATAAAAATGGGTCCATTTCTCTTTCTTCACTTCTCCAACTAGGAATCATCCATTCAGTCTCCGGCACGCACGGCAGGCAGTCTCGGAGGAGGGATATATATTATGGGAACTTTATTTCCATCTCTTCTGCTTCCTCTTGCCTGGAGAAAATGGCGTTATCACAGGTCGACTTCAAAATATCATTAAGGTTTGCTCACGAAGAAAATCAGTTCTCTTTTCATGTGAACAACTCATTTACGCAAATTTAATTTCGGTGAAGGAAAGAGAATTCCCTCCTTCATTACCCTCCCGCCTTTCTCGACCCTTCCTTCCGTCCTCCCTGCAAATACACAGGCCACGAAGGTCAGGAACAATTATTAACGGCTATACGTGTAAACTGATTCAACGTGATCGAGTAGTTAGTGATGTTGTCTAGAAATTTTAATTCGTAAACGGGGACCAATATTTTCAGTTATTTCAGCCAATTTATCCATTTTCAACCCTTGAGTTTTGAGTGCATTGCAAGAACGTTTCCTCCAAAAATGCATCAATCCCGCAAATGGAAAGAGCTTTCCTTAAGATTCAAACTAAAAATTTGGAATCTAAGATAAACAACGAGAGGGAATAGAATACTAGCGGTAATATTCCATCAACTTCCTTGCTTGTTAATTTTTCCGCTCTAGTTTTTACATTAATTCGTAATGACAATGGGTTAGGACAGCAAAAATAAAAGAAACTGAGGCTAGTATCTGTTTGCAACATCTTCAAAATCAAATTCCAAAGGAAAACGGTCAATCAAAAAATCTGTAATGAGTAAAACACCTGGAAACGGCAGATTTTTTCGGTGGTATCCCGATCCCTACATGAGGTGCTTTGTAGAGATTATTTGAGGGAGTACGTCGTCCTTGTTCAACTGAGGACCCCTTGGCGCCTTCAGTCAAGATTAGGCTAACGCCAAAGCCGGGTTTCTCTCCACCCTTTCTCCTTTGCCATCCATCCCTAATTGCGCAAATGACCTCTGCTGTCGGTCGCCTCCCCTAAAGCAACGACTACTACTTGAAACGTATCATATCTCAAATTTTTACCACAATATTCAATCAAGTTCTCCAAGAACCAATGCCATACTTCGACGTAATCAAAGGAAGTCTCACTTCTTCGTCACGCCATGCACGATTATATCCAAAGAATGAAGAGAGTAAGGAAGTATGTGGAATTGTAGAAGGGTTTGATGTAGTCTCGTGTGTCATTTTGTGTTTTGTTAACAGAGACATAAAATGTAGCGATGCTCAGTCTGTGCCCATCCAAAACCCCTCTGAAATGGTACACCACCTCATAATAATAATATCCAACCAGGTGTTTTAAAAGTGGGACGTTAGAGTAACATGCGTCACTATTCGTATCAGGTACGATATATGACATACATAAATTAATATCAAGAAGATCATCTTGCCGGGTAATAGAATAAATAGATGCTGCATTTAAATATGGAAACATTTCATATTTAAGAGATGTGAAAGAGCCTTCTCGATGACTTAGATATGTAAACCACCCATTATGGCCGGCCACTTTCCATTTAATCGCACTCGCGCTGAACGAAAGTGGCCCGATAAAGGAGAAAGGTCGTGCGTCACGGACATTGGAACGGGCGCAGATAAATTTAATGCTTTCATTTGTTTCCCGCACATGCCCCCGCTATACAATGCTAAGGCTGGAGTCTCATTTCGGCATTATTTTCCCGGAGGATCTCCTCGGATTCCCCGATTACTAATACTCGACAGCGATGAACAAAGCCATTCATATTGTTTCTTCGGAGAGCGCACTTGGTGTGGCCGCGAGAGCTAACGTGGTCTCAGGGAAAGGGCTGCAACGGACGATGGGGTGAACTGGACAATTAGTCCTCAGATTTGATTCCAATTAATTTTCAAATTAAAATGGATGGCGAGGGGAAATAGGCGAGGCCGGCAGAAAGGGCAGAGGACTGGCGAGCCGGGAGTAGGAATGATTTAAGCCATAAAGCCGTAGACTGAATTCGAGGGGGAGGGATTTGGAACTGAGGGAGAATGGGTGGGAGGAGGTTAGCCGGATTTCGGAGAGGGTGGGAGGAATAGCGGGGGAGGGTCGTGATGCACGACCGTCCCCGGCACTGGGGTCGCGAGACCAATTTCCCCTTCCACGTCCACGCGCTCGGAGCCCAGATTCTTATCCTTTGAACCCTAGGGAGCCATGTTGCTTCGACCCAAAATACTTTTGGTGGCGTAATACATTTTGTGGAGCCCGGAAGAAACGGAAACTTATAACTGAGCCGGAATCGTCCGCCACCACCACCGTTGCAGTAACACGATCGATACACATGGAGGGAGGGCAGTCAACCAAATTTGGGTTAAAAAACCAAATGACACTGAGTGAACCTCCGCCACATGTCCTTGCGGCAGCTTGTGGAGTGTTTTGTAGATGTAAACAGGATAAAATGAGCTTGGTGAAACTTTAGATAATAGCGTTTGTTGCGTTTAAACACTATCTTCTGAACTTTTCTGGTATTCTTTTTTTGGTAATCTACTGTTTGAGGTAGGTTTTGGATGGACACAACTACCAAATAAATATTTTGTTTTTCCTAACAAAAAACACAGCCTAACATCCTATTATACAACAAGCCCCTCTTCACACCTGTATACTTCCTTCCTCCCTTCGTACCGTCCAACACCCCGATCCTGTTCCTGCCATTACCTCGTTTTCTTAACATTTTCCCCATATCTATTACAGCCTTGATACATGTATCACAGTATTGATTCTCATCCCGTATCTGTCGCACTGAAATTCCAATTCACTCAGCAATGCTTGCAACCCCTTGGCTGACTGAGCAACTAATGCTTGGTCATTAGCAAACCTAACCGATTTTACGAATTCCCCTCCTACTTTCATTCCTACCTCCAGTTCTTCCCATGCCTCTTTAATCATTTCCTCTACATATACGTTAACAGCACCGGTGACAATGGGCAACCCTGCCTTACACCTCTTCGTAACACTGCCTATCCGGACTCTCCGTTCCCCACTCGCACCTGAGCAGTCTGAGACATGTAGAGGTTGCGGATCAGTCTGCTGTCCCTCCAATCCATTCCTATTTTCTACAATACACGCATTAATTTTTCCCAATTCACTCTATCAAACGCTTTTTCGAACTCTACGAAATAGGCGAATACGTCCTGATTTTATTCTATATTCCTCTCGATTAGTGATCTCATTACTGCAATGGCATCCCACGTCCCTCTCCCACTCCTAAACCTTATCTGATCATCCCCTAAGTAATCCTTTGACTTGCTCTGCATGCTTTTGTTGATGATCCTGAGAACCACTTAAGCTGCGTGGGATATCAAACTTATTGTTCTGTAGCCCTCACATGATGTAACCAGGAACTATACTTTAGAATAGGAACTAACACTGATTTCACAAAGTATTCCCACCAGATTCCTTCCTAATAGATGCTATGAATTAGTCAATTTTGTCAAGTTAGTAACGTGTGGTCACTACATACTATATAACCCTAATCCTTGAGAGATCACCCCAATTAGTTGAATGGTATTTTGGTATCCGGAAACCGGTTCAATCTAGTGTGGCATCGGTCTAACCGGACAAAATAGACGCTTACGAGGCCAGGAGTGGAAATGAATTGGAAAAAGGATCGCAGAAAGTGGTATAAAAAATGGAGGATGAGGAGGGCACTGGCGGACTCAGTGCAGGGCTTAGGGATAAGTGAGGGCGGTGTGCGCGTATTGATTATACAAATAACTTTAAAGGCGCCCTCTAACATAAGAGGAAATCCCACACAGACTTCCAAACATCCCGATTTCCACACGACAAATGCGTTCCCACTCTCTCTCGCGCGCGATCGAGCCAAATTCCCCAGGGCACCTTTCCGAACGCCTCATAAATACGCGAATGTCCAATCGTGTCGCGGAACGACTTAATTCGAAGGGATCCGAGAGGAGGAGTGAAAGGGAGAGGTGGGATTAGGGCTACTGCGAAGGAAGCCGTGGAGGAATGCGGGAGGGAAGTGCGAAAGGGAGGTGGCGTGGAGGAGTGCTGTGGGCAGAGGGAGAGAGGCGAGGGGAAGGAACGGGGAAACGCGATAACAATAGAGAAGAAGGCGTTTGAAAGGGAAAAGCCGGGACGGGAAATGGCCGAGGTGAATGAGTAAGATGCTGCATCCGATAGGCAATAAGATAAAAAAAGGCATCGTAAACACGATGAGTATATTGGAGAAGAGATAAAGTGAGGGAGAGGTTCCAGTTTGGGAAAGGTGGATATGGACGAGGGAGGGCTGATGGCACCGGAGAAGGGTGTGCGATGAAAGCGACGACTCGGGGCTGATGAACAAGCGAACACGTCAATGGAAGGTGGTACAAGTACGTTTAATATTTTTCCCAGCATGGAATACATGACACAACGGGCACTAGAACTAGTTGCAAACCATATTATGAGCCGAACTAAAATTTAAGGCAAGCGCTACGTAGAAATGCTCAATGGAACTTTTTCAAACTGAAATATGTGTACTCACATTAAGTTTAGAATAGTAGATTTTTATGCTACAATTGGGGTCAACATCGTGTAGCTTTAACGTATATAAATTGCAATATCTAAATTATTAACTAAACCAAAGCGTCTCTATTCCTTCGAGCAATCGATGTTTCAATAGTGTACCATGGGAGCAATCAAATCACGCAGACATATTTCTTAACAGACATTTTGACACTGACTTTACTACTACCCGGAAATAAATGGTATTTTCTCTCTGTAATGAAAACCGTCACGAAATTCGATTTCGTTATAAAAGTAGAATGAGCGCCATGGGAAAAATGTAAATCACCCACTCACTCGTACGCTCAACTTTCAAATGCAGAACTAACTCTCAGACAGAACTGAAAGATATCATTAAGACACACAGAGGAATCGCGCGAATGCAAGCCGTAAAAAATACAAGCATATCTACGAAAAAATGCGGAAAGAAAAACGACACCGAGGTTTCAAACAGAAAACGACGGAAGAAATGAGACGGAAGCTTTATGGGAGAAAGGCCCGAAACAGAAAAGATGACGAGAAAACTCGCGACCCAGCAACCGAATATAATAGAGGATATTAAATAGAAAATATAAAAATACTTACGACGAGACTACCGTACTTTCTTTTTATCGCGGTAAAAAAAGTAAATCTAGATGGGAGGAGCACAAGGTCGGAAAAAGGCGAAGGGAAGGAGAGGTGGGAAGATGAAGTGGGAGGGGGAGGAGGGCGATAATAGGGGCCGAGGAAACAAACAAGCACGGATAATAATGGAGATGGGAAATCTCGAGACGGGGAAACAAAATGCCCGGAATAAGGATGGATGAATGGCGAAAGTGTGTGCGCGTGGGGGAGAGGGCATGCGCGAGAGCGGATGGAGCAAGATGCGAAAGAGTAAGCGGCGCGGCGGCGAGGCAGGGAGGAGGGGGGAAGAGGGGAGGGAGAGAGGAAGGAAGGAAGATGGCGAGACGGTGGCAATGTAATGGTTGGGAGAACACGTGGTGTCGTTCGTCGAGGGAGGCGGAGAAGGGTCGTGGAATGCGGGGGAGGGAGGGAAGACACGGGAGGTTGCGATGGAGCTGCGATTTCCGAGGGAAAGGGTCGGGATATTAGGGCGGGAAGAGGAGGGGCGGCAGGACGGGCGAGAGGGAGGTGCGTGGGCACAAGGGTTTCTGCGAGGAGAGTGGGGCGAGGGTAAGAGGAGAGAAAATGACGAGGATGGTTGAGGGTCCTGGTTGGAGGGGAAGGAAGGACCAAGGCATGCTGGAAAAGATTTACCAGATGCCACAAAAGTGCGCTTTTATCGAATTTAACATTTCGCTTGAATATTATTATTATTAGGTAATCTACCGGTTAAGGTAGGTTTTGGATGGACACAACTGTCAAATAAATATTTTGAGATTCCTGCCAAAACAGAATCCAGCAACCTCTTGAATATTATACACCTGTAAAATTCAATTTTCGGTAATTTCATTAACATATATCTGTACATTTCAGATTCGAGAAACTTCAGAATTAACTCTGAATTCGGCATAAGAACGACTGAGAAAAATTGATTTGATGCGTGCGTATTGCCACGGTTTAGGTGAACCCTGACCACGTAACACAATTTTTTAATGAGCCACAAGATTATTTCGAACAAGAGGCACTAAATTCAATCATATTGCAGTTCAACATTTCCTCCGATATGACATAACTATTCCATTTAAATAGAAATTATCCGTCAATTAGAAGATTATTTTACATGCCACCCGCTTTTAACCCGATAAGAGTTCGAGTAGTTAAAGATAATTCCTAACTATGCCCCGTAACTTTGGTAACTGCACTTATGGCAAAAAAATAGTCAAGCCAGGTATCGTACATTCAAAAACGAGGGCTAAAATCTCAGGGGGGGCTCCAGGTTGCCTTAAAACGAATAAACAAAGATTTTTTGTAAAAATGAATTTCGTCGAACTGATGTCAACGACAAGAGCTGAGGAGAACGTTTTCCAAGAAAATACTTGAAAGCGTAAAATTGGCAATAGATTTTAGCCCATGGGTCGAAGGTAAGAGGATTTAAATGCATCGGGCGGATCCCTCAACGGTTAAAGATTCTTTCTCCGAATTTTCAACAAAATCAGGCAATCATGTATCGTTGGAAGAATAATACCTTGGCATTTACATGGGAACAATTTGTTTACTTTTAAGAGTGGATGCTCTTTTCTGGGTACGCTACAGAAATAACTAGCAGTAATTCCGAAGAAATAGTAGACAAGACAGAATAAGATTAATTAAAAAAGGCGAGATACCGAATGGAAGTTTAGGAAGTGCGTCGTATTGGCCTTCGAGTGAGCAAGAAAGGGAGACCGGTCGCACAGTTACGTTGTCACGTCGTCGCGGTGACAAATACTGAAGCCTCACTTGAAACACGTATTCCAGAAGGATTTCCAAAAAAAGGAGTAAATAGAAACCTCGGGGCACCAATCAGGCCAGGCAAAGGTTTCGGGTGCTCAAGTTGTGGCAAAAACTTGGGCACCCAAAAGAAACCTAAGAAAGGGAACGGGTGAAGAATGGCCACGACCACACCTCGACGCCCCGGCCCACCGCAGTCGGGGGAGAAGGCCGGAGGGAGCGGATGAAAGGGACAGCAAGAGGACGAGAGAGGAGAATGGGGTGCTCATTCCCGGGGGAGGAAACCGCATTCGGGAGGTCCTCCCAATAGGCGCGGGTGGAGAGCGGTCGTTTGGGGCGGAGGAGGGCAAGGAAAGGGTTGGAAGAGGAGACGGTGGGCGAGGAAGCGATGGAAGGAGCGGGGCCGGAGGGGCTGTGGGGCCTCCGGGAGGGAGAGTCGGCGGGCAACGCGAGCGGTGGACCGAAGGAGTGGGAGGCTGTAGGGGAGCGAGGGTTTCGGGGGAAGAATGGGCGCGACTGAAAGCGCTGTCGAGGGTCGTAGGGCAAGGGAGGGCGCGGGGTGGCCGGATGATGCATGTATCGTCGAAATTGGAGGCAGCGGGAGAGGGTGCCCTGGGGGCGTGCGTGAGGGTGGGCGCGGGGTTGGGTTCCGGGGAAGTGGAGGAGATCGGCCCCGTGATGAAGGCGAAAAGGGAGCGAATTGGGGAGGGGATGAAATAGAAGGAGAAACCGGAAGTGGAAAGGGGGTGGAGTAAGGAAGAAGCGACGTGGAAAAACACGCGTGGAGTAGATCAGCTGGGCGAGCGGGTGAGAAATGAGCGGGGTGGGGGGGCGACGGTTGGGGAGTACAAGATGGAGCAAGCTGTTCTTCAGCGCGTGGGGGATAAGGGTAGAAACTGAAGGCCCCCCCCCTCTTCCCCTCCTGTAATCCTACTATGGGAGCAGAACTATGCGCCTACAATGAAGCAGTGACGACAAATCAACCGCCGATTTCTTTAAGGTGGGATGAGTAGCAATGGTTAAAATCGCCCGCATTCCATGCAGTCTGGGTGGTGGGAGGGAGTTTAGGGAGAAGGGCTCACAAAATCCTAATATCTTCCCCGTCGGACTCATACTCTATTTACGAAACTCGGCGCCCCTCACGATAGGGTCAGGCCCTTTCCGACTGAATTACTGCTTCTTAAATAACCCACTTAATAAATCACACAGATACCATCGTCGGTAAAAGTAAAGCAAGGGCCACTGCAAGACCTGATTTTATCACAATTCTACCATTTTTAAAGTTAAATGACAGTCCCCCACCTTACAAAAATAACTTTTAAAGGCAGAATGACTTTGAAACACTCAACCTGGTTCCCGTGGAATAAGCGTAAAATGCAGTATGCCAAGAACGCTGTGAGCCGTAAAATGACCACTCCTTCAATTCATATGCTGAAGTATGGCTGAAGTACGTCATTAGACGCCACGTGCTTGGAAATACGCCCAGAATATGCATGTTGTCTATAATAAAGGTTGTTTAGGATTACAAGATAAACATTTTTGACCGATACATAAATTTATATCTATATTGCGATTAGAATCTTACCGTTTAAGGAGGTTTTGGATGGGCAAAGGCTGTACAGAGATATTCTTGTTCTAAGCAAACAAAAAGAAACCTTACACACGATTCTGCATTAAATCCTTCAACTCGACATACTTCTCTCTCATCATTCCACATAAAATGTCGTTCATTTCCCTACCATTTCCTCGCTTGTCTCACTTTCTCTCCTCCATGTAAATATACAACATTAAATATCAAATAAAATGCTCCGTATCCGTTTTTTCTGGCTGCTGTGGATTCTCTAAACAATCCTCTCCTTTCCTACACGATTCCTAGCACTTCGTTTCTTTCACTTTCAGTAAATAACACCGTTTCCATCTTTATCCATATCAATCTCCTTCGCCATCAGTGGCAAATAGTTCCTTCCAGAGTCGCGAGTGTTCATCCAGTAACATTGCTCCCACCAGCACGGCTCCAGAGGCGGGAGAATGCGTGTGTATATATATTCGTAAATACGTGGTGTGTTCAAAACATAACGAGAATTTTTTTCATTTCGCGGGCTTGGATTATCCGATTGTCAAACTTTTTTTTATTATGTTGGTAAACATGCCCCTGAAGTATGATAAAACTCTCAGCTGTTTTCATTATGGACTTTGTATGTGACAGCCACTAAGGTTAGACGTGTTTCTGAGCTCGGCGATTTTCGTTTGTTAAAAGAAATTGATCAAAGAATTTGTATCAAATTTTGCGTAAAAAGTGAATGAAAGTGTAACAAGGTTTGTGAAGTGTTAACAAAGGCCAATGGCGCGTCTGCTATGAGTAAATCAAGAGTTTACGAGTGGTAAAAGCGTTTCCAAGAAGGCAGTGAAGACCTTGAAGATGACGAACGCCCCAGCACATCAACAATCGATGAAAACGTGGAAAAAGTGAAAGAAATGGTTATGACCGATCGCCGAATCACAATAAGAGAGGTCGCTGATGATGTCTGCATATCGATTGGATCATGTCATGTCATTTTTTTCCAATGTTTCGGGCATGAAACGCGTGGCAGCAAAATTCGTTCCAAAATTGTTGAATTTTGAACAAAAAACAACGGCGAATGGAAGTTGCTCAGGAGTCACTAAATGAAGTAAACGACGATGCAGAATCACTGAAACGTATTATACGAACAGGTGACGAAACATGGGTTTATGGATATGACGTTGAAACTAAGGCTCAATCATCCCAGTGGAGGCATTCTGGCTCGCCAAGACCGAAAAAGGCTCGACAAGTGCGGTCGAACGTGAAGGTCATGCTCACTGTGTTCTTCGATTTTAATGGCAGAGTGCATCATGAATTCCTGCCGCCAGGTCAAACGGTCAATAAGAAGTACTACCTACAAGTTCAACGCCGTTTGCGTGAAGCAATCCGAAAAAAACGCCCGGATCTGTGGAAAAACAATTCATGGCTTTTGCACCACGATAATGCACCAGTTCACACTTCATTGCGTGTTCGTGAATTTTTGGCCAAAAACAATACTGTAACGTTGACCCAGCTTCCATATACGCCAGAAATGGCTCCGTGTGACTTTTTCCTATTTCCAAAAATTAAGAGAACCTTGAAGGGCCGTAGGTGACATTAAAAGCGCATCGCTGAAAGATTTAAAGGCTATCTCAAAGATCGAGTTTGAGAAGTATTTTGGAGATTGGAAGAAGCGCTGTCACAAGTGCATAATCTCCAATGGGGACTAATTTGAAGGTGACAACATGCCATGACAGCATGTATAAAAATAAATAAATATTTTGTCCGAAAATATTAAAATTCACATTATTTTGTGAACACACCTCGTAGATCATAAACACAGTATTCAACCCGAAGGTCGGTTTAGCACGAAATGGTAGAGTTCACCCAGTCCTAAGCCCTATACGGCGTGTGAAATTCACACGTCAGGGTAAGGGGGCCATTTCCTTTCCTTGTGCCGGTTATGGTTTCCCAGAAAGATGCGGTACCCAAAAAATCACTCAGCTTGGGTGGTCCTACACATGTCCAGAGTGGCTTGCCCGGGATTTGGACCCGGGCCCTCCGTTCAGTAATCCAAGGCTCTACCCCCTGGCCTACCACTACCCACACACACACACAGATATATAGATTCCTTCTCTCCCTAAGAAAGCGGCAGCGCCACCTAAAATTCAGAATGTGTGTCTGTGGATTGGTTTTTGTTCTCTAGTGCTATCTTAGTGTGCATCATATAATATTATATATGCACACACGCATAATAGACGAATATTTGATTCACTCAAGACATCCGTCAGGAAGAAGACAAAGTTTGAAGGTTAGGAATGGGAATACGGGGGACCACAGCCGATGAGAAGAGCGGGATTAGACCTCTCATCATTACTTGAAGGCTAAAGTGGTTGGAATCAAAGCGGCAATAGGGTAACCACAAAAAATAAGAAAGATACTCGGGGCGGCTAACATGCGAACAAGTGGGGGGAGCCCCTCCCCGCCTCATATGGTCCATTACGTGAGTGGCCTTCGTGGTTGGTTGGTCAACCCAATCAAGCACACTCACTCTCCATTAGTCCGCGCTAGAGGCGGCTCACTGAGACATTCCATTTGAAAACATCCAGACTAACAGAAAACATTTATAGTGAACATTTTGTTAAGTACGATCAATGCCATTCATTCTGACAGATGTTCACTATGCACTATTCAATTTAGAGATAAATTTGAATTTAACATGAAAATAGACACGGTTAATAAGAAAGTAAATATTTCAACAAATGACCTCTTTAGACACTTTAATTTGGTATCTTTAATCATCCAATAACAGCCTGATTTTCTTCGTTCGGTATAACGATGACACAAAATACGTTAAACGCCTTTGATTTTATTATAAATGAAACTTTATCGTTCAACGAAGGTTTTCGATGGGTATAGCACAAGAATGTAACCATATTTTTCTTTACCTCCTAACAAAATACATGTATATGCAACATCCGACACAACAATAACCTCATCTTCAATGACATATTTTAATATCCTCTATTTGTTCCGTCTTATTTTTACTCCCTTCCTCGCTTTTTTGACGTTTTTCCATCTATCACCAGCATCCCTATCCTATTCCTGGCCTTTCCTTGTTTGTTTCACATTCTCCCCTCTATTACAGTCTTCCACATCCCACTGCCAATCAATACAACCTTCATCTATTTTTCCTGCCTCCTTATGATTTCTCCCAACAAACCCCTCTCCGCACCATCCCTCGAACTTCCTCATTTGTTTTCCTTTCCGTCCATTTCACCTTCTCTATCCTTCTCCACACCCACATTTCAAAAGCCTCCAATCTACGTCGATCACCATGTTTCAATGATTACGTTTCCGCGCCGTACGCTCAACGCCCCGTCATCGACTCCTCGTGAAACCCTCTTTGCCCGGCGCAATTCGCCTTCCTCCATCCTTACAAGTTCGGTCATGTTGATCCAAAACACTGCCAAGATAGAAAAACGGTTCCACCTGCTTGGGTTTATCGACTCCCATTTCAATATTCAACACATTTTTTTCTCCTTCTCGAAAGCTACATAGCTATTTCTTTACCTACATTGATTCTCATCTTATGCATATCACACACTTTCAAATGTGTTCGTCAATGTTTACAACCTCTTGGATGACTAACAAACTAAGTCATGATCAATCGAAAACCAATCTGATTTTATGAATTCCCTCCCGACTTTCATTCCTATCTTCATTTCTTCTAATGTCTCTTCAGCCATTTCTCCCACATATACGTCGAAAAGCACTCGTGAACCCTGTCTTAAATATCTTACTAACAATGCCCATTTCGACTCTCCATACGCTACTCGCACCTTAGCAGTAAGAGGTAAGTATTTCATCTATATCTACATAGCACCCCGCAAGCCGCCGCAAGGGCGTGTGGCGGGGAGTATTACGCCACCACCTGTAATTAAGAGTAAAACTGCATGCAAAACCCATAAATTCATGCCAACCTACACGCCAATCGAATGTATTCATGCTAAACCTGTACAACTCACACACATACAGATCCATATACTATCAACTAACACACACAATCACCTAAGCATATTCTTTACCTACGCAACGCTTAATCTGGTCCTGACTTGTAAATTATATAGTTTTAATATTTCGAAAGTGACTTCGGTTCTTACTATTATGATTTCTGATTATTCTGGGAAAGAATGAATTTTTTTATCTACCTGAATTGGAATCTATCTCCCTTATTTTATCCTTGTGGTCTGACCTACCTAAGTGGTTTGGGGTCATTATAATTCCTTTAGTGTCATCGTTAAACTCGTTGGTTCTGAACCTCTCTAAAGGTCGAAGTCTCGCTTCTTCTGTTCGCATCTCGAGCGGCTCCCAGTCTAATTCCCTTAAAAGGCCTGTCACACTCGTCTTCTTATTGCAACAATTTTTCACGAATTTCTCTGGACTTGATCCTACTCTTTTTGCCATTTTTTTCCCAAAAATACCAAATACTTTCGGCATATTCCAAATTTGGCCTTAATAGAGCAAGTTTCTTTAAAGCGGATACGCATATAGTCCTGATATGAGCTCCCCATGAAAGACGTGGTGTTCCAACAACCCCCAAATATTTGACATGTCTGGCCGTAGGTAGTACTGAGCCCTCGCCAAGAGCCGAAGCACCGCTACGTATAGTAGCACCCAACAGCACCGCTCGCACCCGAGTCGCTGCGCCGTCACAGGTCCCGTCGCCGCCGTATACATGTGAGTGCCGAGCCTCCCCTTACTCCCTGTGCCTGATCGCCCCATGCATCGGACCATTAAAGCCTCCTCGCAGGAAGCCACTGTCGTTTCATTTGAGAATACGCTCCCCACCGATGATGTTGCGGCCGCCAACCACGCGACACCCACTTCCTTTGTTCCAAAATTTCAAAACTTAACATTTGTCTATATTAAGCAGCAATCCCCATTTCTTACACCAATCCGAGATTGTGTCTAGGTCTCTTGAGAGTAGCTCGCGATCTAGTTGGCTCCTTATTTCCCTTATACCACCGTGTCATCAGCAAATAACCTGAGATTACTACTAACATGTGCGCTTAAGTCAATGTATATTAAGAATTCGGATAGTGATGTAACTTGCGGATGTCCCTGGGGGACGCCCGAAGTTACATCACTATCTGTTGAGCGCAATCCATCGATGACAACTATTTGTTTGCGATTTGACAAGCAGTCTCTATTCCAATTAATAATTTTATCATTGATTCCACAGCAACTAAGTTTGTGTAGCAATTTTTTGTTTGGGACTTTATCTAAGGCTTTTTTTAAATCTAGGAATGCTGCATCAACTTGTTTGTTGTTTTCTCCCGATCTAAGTATATCGTGAATGAAAAGACCCAATTCTGTTTCGCAAGATCTACTCTTCTTAAATCCGTGCTGGTTGTGGCTTAGTATTTTGTTACGTTCAAGAAATCTCGTAATTTTACCGACAAAAATATGTTCTAATATTTTACAAGAGGTTGACGTCAAATAAATGGGTCGGTAGCCGCCTGGTTTATCCCTATCGCCGCCTTTATAGAGAGGAGTTTTATCGGTTAGGTTCCAGTCCCGAGGTACTGAGCCATCTTCTATCGATTTTAGAAAAATAATTTCTAAAAATGTTCTATTCCTTTCTTGGTTAGTATTATGTCGCTCATGTGTTCCCCGAGTGTGTGTGTAAGCTGGTTCGGTGCGTTTATGCCTTTATTGTAGACGCTCTGGAAACACTTACTTTAAATATTTGCCTTTTTAACGCTATTTGTAATTAGTTCGCCCTTTTCCGTCTTCAAACAATGTACAGTTGGACGTTTGGTCTGTATTTCTCTGGCATAGGACCAGAAGGACTTTGGATTGTCCTCAAGATATTCGCATAATATTTTTTATTTGAAGGAGTGTAGGGTTTTGCCCATGGTACTTTTCGTTTTACCATGGCATTTCTTTAGTTTGTCTGGATACTTTCATATAAAGAACATATTCACTATTTAAAGTCTTTTTAAAACGTGATTGTAGCCTTCTTTGCCTTCTTAATACTGACCTGACTTACCCGTTGTACTATCTAGGTTTCTTACTGCCACATTTGATTTTGGATGGGATATATGTCTTCATTCCTTCGCGTAAATATTTAAGAAGCATTTCCAAGTGTTCTCTGTATCGGTTTTCAGTGTTTTTGTCTTGTATTCTGGCAATTCTTTTTTTTTATATTCTCGTAGTCCTTTAAATTTCGCCTTGTTGAATAAGTATATTTTACGCTTTTCTTTGTTTATTTTCACGAACTTACGAGTTTTTACCTCGTAGTTTTTAACTCTACAAAAATAGCATTATGGTCACTGATTCCGTCCATTATTTCAATGCGTCTTACGATTTCGGTCGTAGAGATCGCGAAGATATCAAGTATGCTTTGGCCCCGTGTGAGCGATTCAACAATTTGTTCTAAAGAGTGTTCCGCCAAAATATGGAGGAGTTCTTGGCATGAATCTCTGTTTTTGGTTAATTTTCTTACGCAGTATTTGTCCCAGTCAGTTGGCGGTAGATTTGTGTCACCAGCGATTATAATAATACTGTTGCTATGCTTGTTAATAAGAGTGGATATTTGGTCGTCGAGCTTACGTAGAATATCTGTACCAGAATCTGGGGGTCTATAGAATGAGCACACGAATAGGCTTCTGTCGTTGTAGTCCTTTATGTTGCACCAAACGCATCATCTCCCGCAGTTTCTTTGAAATTTGTTTAAGCTTTCTATGTTATTTTCGTCGCATTCGTATCGTTGGCTACTGAGACATGAATTAACAATAACGAATACTCTCCCACCCAATGAATTAGGCCTGTCCCTTCTGTCATTTGTGAAATCTCTTGGAAAAACCTCACCGTTTGCTATATTTTCCGTGAGCCAACTCTCCGTTCCAACTACTATTTCTGCTTAATAAATGCTGCATATCTTACATTTTGTGTTTCTAATACTACGGCAATTTAGTGTTATAATTTTTATTTGGCCTATAGTCTTTTGTTTCATGGTTTTCTGAATGCTCACAAAACTGTTTCGCGATGGTTCATGGTTGACATAGGCACTAGTATTACATTCACTCACATGACTATCTTTAATGTCTTTCGTGGCGCCAATCGTATTGATTGTACGAACGTGGGCTGTATGTCGCTTTAACGCAAGGGTTAATTTGTCTTATTATTTTTGGGATCTCTGAGCCACTTTGAAGTGACAAAAAGCCCTGGATCCTACTTTATTTTTCCCATTACATGACCTGCGCTCTTGCCTAACAACTACGCTGAACCCTCGGAACGTGTTCGTGTTCCTGCGCGCTACAAACTGCGATACCCAGGCAGTACGAGTGTGCATAATGGACCCCGGAGCGATTTAGGGGTACCCGACACGATGAGAGGACAGGCCTCAGATGAACATAGTCCGATCCTATTTCCCGACAAAATCCCAACAATCTCTGGTTTAAACCCTCTATTCGGCTCCAGACGAGCCTTCAGCGGTCTATGCGCGCAGATATACTGCAAACAGTTGATTTAATTATGACCTTCAACTCCGCCTCGGCCCGTTTCACCTCCAAATGCATCTCCTTAAAGGAGCGCAGGGTCTCTCCAGATCCACGCTCCGAGGCGTCGTTTGTGAGCATGAGCCACAATGCGTAGCTTAGAGCAACCTGTCTCAGGTAAACTAATTATTTTCTATTTTCTACAACATATTCATTAGCTATATCCAATTCACTCTATAACCGTCTCAGCTGTCTATAACCGTCAAACAAAACAGACGCATATGCCCAGATTTTATTTTGTATGCCTTTTTTGGCAATCACATTATTTCTATGGTGTCACGCATTGCAAATTTTAGACTCTTCCTGAAACAAACTTTATCATCCACTAAGTAATCATTTGACCGGCTCTCTATCCTTTTTTTGATGATCATGAGCATACTTTAGCTGCGTGCGAAATCAAAGTTATTGTTCTGTTGTTTTCACATATGGCTACCATTCCTTTTTTTGTGATAGCAACTAACGATCTGATGAAAACTTCCGGCCAAAGTCTTCACACATGAAATATATGAATCAATCCATAAAAACTCCTTCTACCACCTTTTCTAAAACCCTTGAGAAGTACCGCGGGAATGTTGTCACCCACACGGCCTTAACTGATTTTTAATCCCTAAATACCCTCTCTTCGAGACTACCTAAGCCATCTTCATCATGTCTTAATGTCATATTCTCTTCCTACGTCTAGTTGCTACGTCTTTACTACATTGTTCCTCTATACCTTGGTTTCAATATAGTGAAACTAATTATACTACTGATAGCTTAGCTTTAGTTCTCACATTGTGCAGTATTTCACCATGTTTTTGTTTTGCGAAGTGTTCCCGATATTATATTATACGTTGCATACTTTTTCATGCGAGGGCATGTATTCTTTTTTTAATGGACGGTCGTTGAGCATCCGTGGAGACGAATTGGGAACAGATCAAGAGAAGAGAGAGCGGACCAGCCTCGGCCCATTCGACGGAATGGGATTCCGACCGAAGGAAGAGTGCAGTGGTCCACGATATGATACAGTAATGCCGGTGAGATCGGGAGGGTTTTGAGAAGAGAGGGTCGGGGGAGGATCGAGATATCGGAGACGAGGCGGAGAGATGGAGGGGAGAGGGGGAAGGGATGGGAGAGGTCAACGAAGGGAAAGAAGCCGCACTTAAAAAGGATCAGGATGGAAGGGTTGTGACGCGAGGAACAGATAAAAGGGACGAGAGCGCCAGGGTGTTGAAGCGAAAGAAAGGGAGAGTGGCTCGAGGAAATGGGGACAAAGAGTAAAATGAAGTTACCTGGGTCGGATGAGATCAGCTGAGGTCGGAGTAAAATTACGGCTGAAAACAGTCAAAGGTTTGGGAAGTTTGAGCGTTTCTGGTTTTCTTGCCATCACAAGTATTCATTTTTGTACAGGCGTGATTTTACAGGTGCATGAATGAATATACGTATGTGAATATATATACACTAAATATCAATCGGCTTTCAGTTTTATAGACGCACCCGGAGCTCCCCTTGTGCTAAGCAACGAGGCCCGTCACATGCACAATGGGGCATTTCCCTCCTCTACGATTTGCTACGAAATCCAGGGATTCATTCAAAAATAAAAATCGCTAATTAAAATACCGTAGTTGCTTAGTTTAGAGACAAATTTAATAGAATAAAAATTCAGTATTGAATTCCAAGAAACTGAGCGCGATGCTGCAATAGTAACTTTTAACGGAGTCATCTGCTAAAATAAATTTCAATGTAACAATTTCAGAGTGTAACAATAATTCGCCTCGACCGGGATTCGATCCCTCGATGTCCGCCCGAATGCTTTAGCCAGTTCAGCTACCGAGGCTTAAATTTTAAATTTTGGGGATTTTAAAGGAACATGGTGTTGTGATGCAATACCGTACATACAATGTCACAGGCATTCGTAGTCGTGCGCGACGCGCCACAGTCCACGATGTTAATAAAGCCAATTTCAAACACTTTTGGCTGTTTTAACCTTAGAAAAATTCCAAGAAACTGCGGGAGATGCTGCACACCGACCCCGGTCAAGGCGAATGATTTTTACACTCTAAAATTGTTGCATTCAGGGTTAACAGAGAGATCGTTTGGGTAAGTCAGGATCGCACGCTTCCAATTTTAAGCCTAACGGCGTGAGAAAACCGCACATTAACGTTGGCGCGGGAGAGACCATTTCCTATCCCTGGAAACGTGCGGTTGCCCAGAGGCTCGTGGAAAGCACACGACTTGGGATTTGCGAGACGTGTTCGCAGGAATCACCGGAGACAAAACCCGATTGACTCCGTTCTATTGCCGGACGATCCAGCAGCTACGAAATCATCGCGGATCTAAAATTAAATGCATATCAGTATTCCAGACTTGAGAAAAACTAATTCAAAAACTTAAGAAATTAAATATTATCTTTGCTTTCTACGGGAATACTGAAACCACTGAAACTGAGTCAAATACTGAACCCTCATACCTTCCATATTATATTCCCGTAGAAAGCAAAGATAATATTTAATTTCTTAAGTTAAACATGGATTTCTACAAAGTTAAGGCCTCAACCATTCAGTGCAATAATTCAAAAACAACAAAATTTCAAAATTCGTGGCATTGTAAAATTTGGAGTAAATACGCGCGTATCTTCCATCATGGATCATACATCCGAAGAAAATGCTGCGACGGGTATCACAGGCATTTGCTTTTTCTGACAAATCCCATCTTAATTGCCCCGTGTTTCGTGCGCGTACACGTATCTGTTACCACCTAAACTTTTCAAATAAATCGGAATAAGATCATGAATACAGAAAAACCTGATTCACTCGGTGCTGAAAGTTAGGGTGCACACAGCAAATGCGAGAAAGAAAGGACCTTGGAAGTGGGGCGAGCGAAGTTCGAAGGGTGTGTGGTAGGAGCGGATGGGATTTCCATCCGGGTTCATCACGCTTGGAAGTCGGTGGTCGCGAACGAATCGCGGGCCAGTCCCGGGGAGCGCAACTTGCCGTGGCGTAGCGGAGGGAGGGGGGGCGAAGGGAGAAAGGCCAGAGAAATTGTGTGGGTGGGGTGAAGAGAGGGTTGTTGGGATGCGGTGAGCTGGCATCTCGGATAGAATAGAGGAAGGAATGAGGGAAGGTGGGCGAACAGAATGGCGAGGTTAAGGGGAGGGAGGTGTAGTGAAAGGGAGAGAAGCGCAAGGTTTGTGGTCAGGGTGCTCTGAAGGAGAAGGTGCTCGGTGTTTGCTTGGGTGGATGGGCGGGAGTTCGGGACCTCGGGGACTAAGGGCGAAAAGGGAAGGTGTCGGGAGTTGAGAGGAAGACGGTGGGCGGGCTGATTCCCTCTCCATTTTGTCCTCGTGGTTTCACGACCTGCCCGGATGGGATTCGGGGGCGGCCGTGCAAGGTCCTCGGGAGAGCCGTCGCACTTGATTCCGTCCACTAAAAGGTCGATCCATCCCCGACCTCCTTCCCGCCCCGCCCTCTATTTCCGACCTTCCTCCCTCCTCGGGCACAATGGAGCAGAGTGAAAACACTGCGCGCGTGAGAGTTTTTCCAGTTTTTTTTTACTGTGGCACGGGGGTTGGGTGGGGGAGGGAGTGGGGCGACAACGAGCTATAGCTCTTGTTACCTCTCGCCCGCGATAATGGCGCCATTTCTCGCTGATTACGAGGCGTCCGGCTTGGTGGGGCGCTCCCCGGGGGGCGCCTAATCGTTCTCAGAATGATTCGAGCGAAGCAGGTGCGGGAGATGCGAGTCTGGAGGGGTGCGGCCGATCAAGTATTTTGACAGGCCCTTACAATGTTATGGGTGAAGGATTAACGATCAGCTTAAAACGATGGGACGTAGAACGTGAATGAGATAGGGACGTAGAACGTGAATGAGATAGGGACGATAACCGATTATCTGCGAGGGGCGAAGGTTCATGTGGCTCAATCAGGAAGAATGTTTGATCTGATGGATGATTCAGGTGCAGAAAGGTCTTCCATAATATTTTTGAGTTTTTCACATAGACTGGGTCAAAGACATAATATATAATAATATGACATATTAAAACGATATTGTTCAAGTACTATAAGCAACATTGAATTTAATTAATAACTTTTCATCCATTTTTTGTCATGCAAACAATGCACTTCATTTTACATAACCCAATTCATTACCACCTTATACATTGGAATGAACAATCACCGCTACACCCGTAACTCTGCCTCACTCTTCCTATTCCTTCACATATAAATTCCCACTGCCTTTCCTTCGACCAGTGTTTCTCTCTAACCATCCAAGAATCCCTATCTGATTCAGGCACCAATTTTAGAGGGGAGAAGTCACGAATCCGCATAAATATATATATGATTTATATATATGCGGATTCGCGACTTCTCACCTCTAAAATTGGTGCCTGAATCAGTTAGGGTTTCTAGGATGGTTAGAGAGAAACACTGGTCGAAGGAAAGGCCGCATATATGATGATATAACTTAATGATTTAAGAGGCATGGGAAGAACTGGAGGTAGGAATGAAAGTCGGAGGGGAATTCGTAAAATCAGTTAGGTTTGCTGATGACCAAGCATTAGTTGCTCAGTCAGCCAAAAGTTACAATGATTGCCGAGTGAATTGGAGGTTCAGTGCGATATATGTGGGATGAGAATTAATATTAATAAAACAAAGGTTATGCAATTTTCCAGAAAGAAAAAGGCTAAGCTAAATATTAAAATAGGCGGGGAAAAAATAGAGCAGGTAGAACAGTTTACATATCTCGGAAGTGTTTTGGACCAACACGGTCACAGTGGTAGGGACGTAAGGAGAAGAATTGCGCTAGGCAAGGAGGCTTTCTCAAGGAGGAAGGAGTCGATGACGGGGACGTTGAGTAGGGATGTAAAGACAAGACTCGTCAAAACTCTGATATGGAGCGTAGCTATGTACGGGGCGGAAACGTGGTCGCTGAAGCAGGAGGATACACGTAGATTGGAGGCTTTTGAAATGTGGGTGTGGAGAAGAATGGAGAAAGTGAAATGGACCGAAAGGAAAACAAATGAGGAAGTACTACAAATGGTGGGGGAGGAGAGGGGTTTGTTGAGAGAAATCCTATGGAGGCAGGCAAAATGGATGAAAGGCGTATTGAGCGGTAGTGGAATGTTGAAGAGGGTAATAGAGGGGAGAATGTTGGGCAAGCGAGGTAATGGCAGGAACAGGATAGGGATGTTGGATTGGATGAAGAGAGGAAAGAAGTACACCGAGATGAAGAGGGACCTGATATAGATTAGTTTGCTAGGTGGGGAGTCACAAAATGTTTAGTTGATAGTTGTGTCAATCCAAAAACCTACCTTAACCGGTAGATTACCTAATAATAATAATAATATATGTATATATATATATGTATATATATGTATATATGTATATATATATACACACACACACACACACATTAGAACTCTCACAAGTTCTGAGAGTCATATAAGGAAATATATATAGAACAATAGGAAGGAAAAACACTATCATGGTGGGGCCAATGGAATATCTTAAGCATTTGTTTGTAGAGGAACCTGTGTTCATTTATTCAATTTTCTTTGAAATATTAATGGACGTAGAGGCGAATAATAATCCTACGAAAGTAATACTGAGGAAAAAAATGTGGATATATGTAATTAGCGTAAAAAAGAGATCTATTGACTAACAAGACACAAACATTATTATTCAACAGGCTGTTACAAAATGGTCAGGTAAACCTTTAAGAAATACTATAGAAATCATAAATTTATTTCTCACCACATCTTCAATGCAAAAGAAAAATATTTCGATTTATGTAGCTCTTTCCTCTCTTGCGTGTATTCAATCAAAACAATAAGAGATAGTGTTTATAAATTATCTTATTACACCTTTTAATGCTGTGGAACCAGTTAAATATATTTTCCTGTAAAATGAATTAGCGATTCATATATTCCACGTATTTTTAAAAATTCATAATTTAATGGCATTGTAGTATTTTTGTAAGTATTCCAAAGATCACCCTGGTAATTACACTAGATATTTATTTATTTGAAGCCCTCATAAACGGACAAATTTTGGACTTTTTAGCATGCCTATAAACATCTAAATAATAGCAGGGGCAATCACAATCAACGTAGCCCTAGATCCGTGAGTGAAACTCACATAGACGGCAACCGACCTGCCGCCTTTGGGTCAGCTAGCCACGAAGCTATCCGAAATAGATTTTTAACGTGTAGCTCCAGCCGAAAATATAATTCTGTCATGGTTTTCAAATTTTCATTCCATAAAAATATCTTCACATGAATCCGTTTGACTTACATCCCGAATCGCTTCAAATCGGAATCTTCGCATTGCAAACAAAAATGAAACTCTCAATTTGGATGAAGATAAGAAAGACGAAGAAAAAAAAACGGAGGCTCACTTCAAAAACTTCTCCTTTGCAGCAGAGCCGCCCGAAAAATATTCCGGACAACTCCTAACCGAATTTCTCACACGATGAAAGGATAAGACTAGCTCAAGTGAAGGGAGAGGGAAGAACGGGCAATCAGCTTCAATCTTGCGAAACAACACCGCACAGGAGAACATCCTCAGGGGAGGGGCGGACGTCTAACGGTAGAAGAGAAAGGGAGTTAGCGACGAGGAAATGGAGTATTGGAAGAAGTGGAAGCAAGGGGGGGAGGGCGTGGGAAAAGCAGAATGCAGGACGGAGAGGAGCACAAAGGAGTTTATGTGGAGTGAATTAAATAGGAATGAAGAGTGGATGAAATAGGAATGTGAGCCGAAGAAGTCAATGAAGAGAATTAAACTCATTAAATATTTAGGCATACCCGTCGTGAATGACGAGGCTATCCATAATTTTAAATAAAAATGTAATTGATGCATGCGTACATCGAGTTCTTAATACTACTTAATTTCTTACATCTACTAATGGTTTACATTATCCTTCCTGGTTACAAGCACTGTTGTCACACATTTCAATACATGGCTGCTAAATGTTCGAAGAAAATTTAAAGTACATGTTAATTTTGCCAATCAAGCCTGCTAAAATGAACCGTTACAATCTAATTTTGCAATATCGATAGCGAGGTAAGAATGGTAACTCGACCATGGTATTCGGTGAGTAATACGGTCTCTAAATTACATTCATCGCATATATTTATGAATCGCGGTAATTAGTTCAGATGTAATGGCACTCCCTGCGGCCGTCAACAATCACGCGAGGTAATAACGAAATGCTTGACATGACATGAACGTGACACCCTAGACACACACGCCCGGACGAGGCCAAATCGCAAAGAAATGGCCGAGGAGCGAAGCGAACGAGTGGAGCAAAAGCGGAAAACGTGAGAGTGACGATAAAATTGCGTGCGAAAAAGGAATGGAAAGAAAGGATTCGGATGAGGGAGGGAGGGGTGGAGTCTGAGAGATGAGGAATCGAGTGGGACGTCGAAGGCGGGGAGGGTGAGGTGGAGACCAAGAGGGAAGGGGGAGGAGAGCGAACGAAAGGGAAGACTCGACGAAGCGGAATGGAGAGAGGAAATGAAGCAGAAGGAAGTGACATCGGGGGGGAAGGGCGGGGAGGGGAGAAAGTTCAAGAGGGACACGGAGCGGAGAAGCAGTGACAGCGTGGAGGCAAAAAATGGTCGCAGCGGCGAGAGAGAGAGAGAAAACTTCTTCGGTGGCAGAGGGGGGAAGAAGATACGGGGGGGGGTGGAAAGGGCCGAAGATGAGGGAGGCATTGAGAAAGGGTGGGTGGGTGGAGAGCAGACGGACGCGGCAGACAGTAAGGGATTAAGGTCGGGCGACGTATTGTTCGGAGGTGCCTCGGGGGTTAAAGAGATTAAAAGAGAGCGGCGGCCTCCTCGCCGAGAGGCGATCTCCTTCTATTGACAGAGGAGGATGGGGGCGGGGATTCTTAAAGGCCGGCCGCATTATACGACCGCGTGTTTACGGGCGCGCAGGCGTTCAAATCTCGCCTGTGTGGGCGGGGGGGGGAGAAGGGGTTGTTGGAGGACGAGAGGGACGGACGGACTCTGTTTCCTCCTACCCATCCATAAATGAAGTTGCCCTGGAGAGGGGTGAAGTTGGAGATTTTCCGCGAATGGCCGTCAAGTGAAGATGAAGGACGGGAGGGCACTTTAAAGGGCGCGCAGTCCGTGACGTCGCAAATGTTTTATTCAAACCGAACCCTCCGTTAGTAGCCCAGGAATAGAACCTTTTCAAGGACCGAGTAAGAACTGTAAAAAAGCACCACGAGCGGTATTTTACGCCGTCCTCACACAGTTTTTCCGCCACAAATAATTTTTGCCACTGATGGATGTTTTTCTTTTTTCGACTGACACCAATTAGAAACAGGAAGTTTTGCATGAAATTCATTTTTTTTTCTCCGCGCATAATCCTTCTTAAATTAGACAGTAAATTCAGAGGCGAATTTGCTAATTGCATGCAATTAGTTGGCACTTATGGATCTTCAAAAATATTTGATACATTTATGATGGCTTAATGAGGCTGCGGCGAGAACTTGCGTGACACCAAGTGAAGTCGGAAATTTTCTCCCCAAAACCTCTCAAAGAGATTTGGAAAGCGGATTTGGAGGAAAGAAAATTCCGATCGGGGGACGACGACGTGTATTTCCGTCGTCGTCGTCGTACTTCTGCTTGGAGCGCCTCGGTTAACAAAGCAATTAGCTTTTAATAAGCTTTTTTCTCGTCTCTGTAAGCCTTTAAATGGGCCGGTAGGACCGGTTGAATCCAGCGGAGTGGGGAGCCAGGCCGCTGGCGACCACGACGAGCGCGCCCGCGGTTTTTGTGAGCCCCTCTCAACGAAAGGCTTGGCACTCGGATTGCCGATGATTAGGGAGCGACGGAGTCACGCGTGGAATGTAACCTTCGGGCTTGGAAGAGAAAGTCAATTGCCGAACTTAGCAGGAGGCAAAACTGCGCTTCTGTGCGCTCTCAAGCGGGGATGGAGAAAAGCACGGTGCGCGGAGCAGAGGGAATGCAAGGATACGAAAAGAGAGGATGAAAGGGAAACAAAGAGGTGCGAGGTGCAGAAAAAGATGCTAGGCGCGACTGGAAGTCACGACGCTGTTCTGTTGATGAAACTGCAAAAAAGAAGTTTAAGAGAAGGCGAGTGGAAATAAAGAAAAGAATTATCGAAAGTCGAGGTAAAAGTGGCGAGACGGCGGTAAAAAAAGAGTTAAAAAGTGCGCTCAGCGATCGAATGCAGCATACGTATCTGGTGTGATGGCCAGTGTCGAAAGTATTTCTCCGTTCACGTCGCCACAGAAACGAGAGCCCTCGACCGAGGACGCAATCCATTCATATTAAGTGAGATAACATAATTTTGCAGGCTTAGCCAAAGTAAACAAAATTTGCAATAGAAGCACCGAAATTGTACGGTGAAAAGTGCTTCCTAGCTTTCAATATTCAATCCACTTATCTTTTTCATGGTTTAAAGATTAAAGGATAACATGCAGTAGGTGTTTCCACGACTAATCGTCTTTAGCTACATTCTAACTGTACCATATCGTTTAGCATAGCTTACATTACATTTTACCTTTTCCATTAAATATGGAATGCTTTCAACGAGAATCATTTTAATTTGATCAAGTTTAAGACCATTTGTTGAAATTTCTATTAAAATTAAGGTACGGTACTGTTAACTGGCCCCCCTACCCTGATGTGTGAATTTCACACACCGTCGGGCTTGGTACTTCGTGAACTCTACCATCACTTACCAAACCGACCTTCAGGTTGAATACTGTGTTTATGGTTTACTGTTATGGTAGTAATATGGTGCGGCACTGTCAGTAGGTATTTCATGCATCGAAAAATCTTGTTACATATCGCATCACCTGAAGTGATTTCATTTCAATAAAATTTATTTATATTTTAATTTCGCCTTAAGGTGTGTTCTATTCATAATGTGTGAAGCATTCATGCGGCACACGTCGGAGGAAGGATAAGACGGAGGAAATATTAAAATACAGACGGGAGGATGTTGCATAAGGAGAGTGGTAGTGGAAGGAAAAGAAAAGGCGGCTTTTAAAACGCGTCAAGACACGCACAAGAAATGAGGAAGAAACACCAGCAAAAGAAAATTGTCATGGCGTGTACGAGCATAAAGAGTCCTTACGGAGCGTCCAAAAATCCACCTATGTGCTTTATCAACGAGAGTGGGTCAATCTGTTTCATATAAAAATATTTAAGTCTTTCAAATACACTGAACAGCGTCCCATGGAAGAAAAAGTTTGATACATTTCATACGTATTCCATGTGATCTTATAGGAAAGGATAGAAAAGCCTTTATTACAGCAATTATAATACATTCAGTGGTTCGCATAACACTTCACATAAATCCAGAATTTCTCCCAGAGCCGTCCTAATCTTTCCTAAGAGGAAAATAATTTATTTTATCTCATATAATGTCAATAATTTATTTTCTATAAATTATGTTAACAATTAAAAATTGAGAGGATGTAAATTTTACTAATCACATGGCCGAACCTTAAAAATATGTTAAATTACTGTTTCATTGAGAAATAAGCGGCAGTCAACTAACGCGAAAGTTGTAGTACTTTATTTAAAAACAGATACATAATGCTGTAAATTAGAAAAGAAAAAGACCGCGATTTCGCAAAACCAGCACGTTTCATATCGATTTTTCTAAATACCCAAACACGTACAAACCCTCGTATGCCTGACATGCATTACGTATGCCTGACATGTATCAGCTAAGTTAACTGGCGGAGGCAATAAAACCAAGTTAAACATTAAGGCTTCTGATGCGCGCAGTTATTGCATCCTTACATATAATTATCTCCTTCGAGCACCCAGGTTGAATCATAAACACTGTAGAACGTAAGCAACTAATTTATTTTTCGGTTTTCCTTTGAAAAAGAACTCGCACCTTAACCAAATACATGAGTGTTATTTCTTTCGTAATCCTCAGACAAACTAGCTCTTCTCTACTCCAGTGTTAATGAAATTAACAATGAATTTGGGGACTCGTAAATCCCCAGACATAAATCTTTGCTGGTGTCTCAAAGGGACATGGCATATGAAAGACACATCCAAAGCAAAAGCCCAAACAATCCGAAAATAAAAATATACGTTTTCGAAACGTGCATCTACAATTGATAAATAGGGTTCATCTAATGCAACTAAATTCCATTGTAATCGTTGTAATTTAAGTAAAATTTAATGAGTTATTCGTCTACAATCTTAATCATAAAAAGTCTTTACGTTAAGTCCATTCTCCGTTACAAAAAGATGGTAGATATTTGTCCTTGTGAGGCGATTCCAGTAAATAATTCAGTTTAAATGACCCGAGTATGACCGATCTTCAATTTTGACCGAAAAAAAAACAAAAATATTGTAATCCGCAAAAGTCCATGGACTCGAGAAATGCGAACTATATAGCATTTTTTGGGTTTTCATTGAATTCTAATCGCAAGAGGAGTAAAAATAAGTACTGATAATATCGAAAGATTCCTCACAGTTGGAATAAGTGCACGAGTCGGAGGCGAGTTGATAAACTGCGAACTTATTGAGTCGATTCTCTCGGCGTTGCGAAAAAATTAAATTCAACGACCGTGGAAGTGCATTTTTTGCCGAACTTTCCCGACTCTAGGATCCTCCTCCTCGAAGGACTCCCGCTGAGGAAAAAAGGATTCCGAGAGGTCTTAAAGGGAGTAAATGCGAGTTTAATAATTCCTCATCTCTTAATATAAAAGATAACGGAGGGAAAAACTTTTTATGATCAGAAAGTTTACGAACTCTGAACTGGAGTCTGCCTCCACAAAAGAAAGTACGCTAAAAATTTAAAAATGTTTTATCATTCACCTCTACAGATTTCCTGTTTTCTGACTTCCCCATCCCATTAAAAAGAGGTAAGTCTCCGAAATTATAAATGGCGTCTTATGTATGAAAATACATATCTCAGTTGCGAAATTGCCAGACGTTCATTTCATTCGACGAGCGATTCGATCATAAGTTTGAAGAAATCAAACATTGACTTTGAAAAATGAAATGAAGCATGTCAACCGGAAGAAATTCAAAGGTGGTTATAAGATAAGGTTATATTATTCAGTGATACTTTCTTCCGGTAGGGGTCCAGTCGATTCCGAGACGTATTACATAACTCCAGGGAAACAAGTGGACAATAGCCTAGGGAAAATATTCTAGTGTGTAATCCCTAAAAATTCTATAGACGTACCATTTTTTCCGAGTCCAATATCCTAAATGAGCAACGACGAACGAATCGTCTTTTCCACGAGCTTCAAAGGGACCAACCTGACATGTTGTACTGGCGAAAGGATGGAAAATGCCTAAGTAAACAGCGTCCTGCCATTTTTTTAGTCCTTTGATGTTTCACCGTAACAAGGCAGACGGTCGGTGAGAAAAATAAGGGTAATTTTATTTTTTGAAACCGAAGCAGAAAAGAGAAACTAAAACATGAATTTGCTAAAATCGGTTTTAGTTTCGATCTGTGAGGCTTGTAAGAAAAAGAGAGACCTCTTTCTGAATCCTATGCCCACTAAAATTCACGCATACAGGTATTGGAATTTTTCCCTTTCCCAACGACCCACCCTCCAGGCTAGCACGCCCACATTTTAGACCACTGCTCCACTGTTATTTAGACCATTCCACTGTTCATTGACTGGCACATAATGAGAGCTGCTGGTGGAGAACAAAAATATTAGCATGGCATCAGTATGCTTCAAATTTTGGCCCCTCGAGAAATATTGTAAACAATGTGTCAAAGATTTTACCGGAGAGCGTAGATTAGTCGCTGCAAAAATATGCTATGGAAGGCAAAAAATGCAAAGAGGTCATCTCTTCGATTTAGAAAGCGAATTCCCACATAGAGGCCCGGGTTTTAATCCCGGAGGTGAATCATTGTATACTTGTGCTCCGAGTGTCAAATTTGAGTGAAGCGTTACGACTGACAGATAGAAAACTAAACTGTTGGCAAATGGCCAAACTCGGGTAAAACTTGCCTGAATTCAAATTAATATTCCTTCACTCTTCCTGAGAACATCTCAGAAATTCTACCGATTCACTCAACCAACCCAGGATGGCGCAAACAGTCTCAGCTGTCGGTGCTCCCTTCTACCACATCCTCGAATATAAAATTGTACAGAAATGAATGAATTTGTACGAAGATGAATATATCTACTCTCGTATCGAAAGAGAATGACATAAAAACCAAAACAAGGATTAATATTAAAAGTCCACAAAGCGATGCCGCGCCCTAAACTACACAAAACAAATCCTGGCCCTTCAACTTTTAGCCAACCTGGCCCAGGATAGAACTCTTGGGCTTCAATGTCCTCGTGGCCATGGTCACCAATTGGGATCAAACATCCCCTCTCACGTTGCCGAGTTCGTTTTACGGCCGACGAAGTAAGCGGGTACCCTTCCAACAAAGGATGAAGACTCCTCTCGATAGCAACACACTAGGAATTTCCATTATACGAAATATTCCTCCAGAGGGAAAGACAGGCAGAGAGAGAGAGAGAAGGCGGGATGAGGGAAGGACGGGATTGTACTTTATCAAACCCTGACCGAAATTTCTCATCTTCGCCAATCCCCGCAACCCCCCTTGATACAAAAGGATTTTTATGGTCCCTGGAAAATTCCCGGGCATGGAGGCACAGCGTTGCACTCACGCGATATAGGCGAAGGGTCTGGAGGAAAGGAAGGACGGTGGGGTGGGAAGAGGAGCGAAGGGCGGCGGGAGCAGCACCGGAGCGCGGCCGGAGTGCCGTGAAATGATGCGGGAGGAGGCGATGGAGGGGGAAGAAGATAAAAGAGGGGGAGATGATGGTAAACAGAGAAAACAAACGGGAGGATGAGGCAATCTGCAGTCCTTTTAAGGGCGCGAAGGGGGTTGAGGGGCTATGGAATGAGGTTGGCCAGTGAAAGGCTGGCCTCCCAATGTTTTACGACCGACTGGGAGGGAGAAACTACTAAGGATGCTGAAGAATGCGGGAGTCAAAACCTCAGGAGCCCTAGAAAGAATACATGCGCACAAGTATGCTTCCTCTTACCAATTTGTATAACTTCAAGCTGGCCTTATCCCTCGCTGGCTTACATAATTAAGTAGGTATTTCTAAGTGCGTCGCAACGCGGAAATTTCCCATAAAGGTTGGGTGGAGAACAGCACTCGCAGCAGAGTAAATGGCCCTAAAGTAGCCGAATTCTACATACTATTTGTCTTTCAGTCTAAGCACATGGACAAAATCAGGATTTTTCCTTTGGGGCTTGCGCTCCTGGCTTATCAAAATATGAATGAAATTTCGAACAATACTTGTCGTCCCAATGTGTACAGGATGGCGATCATGCTCGAGAAGCTCACGACTCCAGGCCCTTCCATCGAAAGAACCAAATGTTAGTTAGCTTTTCGTCGTTTCCTCACCGTGCATAACAGCACCCGTTTAGTATATTGGGTGCATTCCACACGCATTTATGCCGCTGGATACCAAGGTGGTAATATTGATTCCGTGTCAAAGTATTAACTGCTACATTTCGCACTTTTCCGACTAGGTGCGTGCTAAAAGTACTTGCTTGACCTGCATGAAAAGTTTAATTTGCCCCATTGAAATGAAAAAAAAGGAGAAGAAACCGAAAGGTACCATCAAAGTAAATGATGAGGACATTGTCGTGTGGACGCTGAAAACCGATCGCAGACCACCAACGAAGATAAAAACTGAGTTAGTGCTAACAAAATGAACAATGCCATTTATTAAAAAAGCACGCCCATGTGTTCACGACGAGTTTAAAACCTTAAAGAGAATGAGGTTGTCGCTTTATTTTTACTGCCCGAGGCAAGGAAAATTCCACATAGAAATCCTCGATTTTGAATTCAGAAAATATAGTCTGCATCTATCGCTAGAGCGTAGAAATGTGTCCCTTTCAGGCTAAATCAGCCCATTTTACGGCGCTAAATTATGAAATGGACCCGCACATGTAAGAATAAGACAAAAACATTTACAAGATTTAAGATTTCTTATTATTTCATTGTTCACTCAGTCAAAAATACCAGAAAGTACATTCATACACGATTAATTATAATTGTTTCATCATTATCCTTTCAGATAAGCTGGCAATTGTCACTTCAACTCCCGCGCACCTTATTATCCGGTCGTATAAAGAATGACACGTCCTTCAGAAGCATTTCAACTATTTTGGAGCAGGGATTGGGTGCCGTGAAGGAGGACTCAAGTTTATATTTCCTTAGCTCTACGAATCTACACATCACTTGATTTTTGGGTCTTAGGTAAACAGAAATACATTTCTTAGTCTGAGTATTTACTACTATTAGTCCAAAATATATAGTTCCTATATATTATTTTTCCTTGAGTTTTTTCCATTCCATGTACATAACAGCTACAACAACCCATACATAACAGCTAAAAGTTGGTTAAATTCATTTCATTTTGATACATGGATTACCGACAATGTTGAAACGTACACATATCCTCAAATACATAAAGCCCATGCTTATCAAATACATAAATAGAGGTCCATACATTTCGCCAGTCGTTGTGACTTAGTGACTGCGTCTTATTATTTTCCTACTTTCTATGAGCTTCGCAAATGAGCGGTCTCCGACAGTTCCGATGAAAATTAAGAGAGACGGGCTTCATTCATCCTACCCCAGAGGAGGCAAGTTAGCAAAGGAAGAAAAGAGGTATTTGAGGGCACCATGCTCTCCGATTGATGACCTTCGTTTTGAATTTTGCATGCGACCGTGTGGCACGGATCACCTTATATGCAAATTGGCCGAATGGTGGCAAAACAAAGGAACTGCTGGTAGCGCAGCACCGGGACGAGGTGGGTCGGGAGGGCGATCAGTATGCGTCGACCGAAACTCGTTCAAAGGGGATCGATGACGGCATTCAAAAATATAAGGCTATTCACAAAGTGCCTACTCTTTTGGAAACTGGGAACAATCATCATTGCCTCCTTATCAACTTAGTTTTCTGTTACTTTCCGCTCAATTTATGGCGCTCGCCACCAGTTAGGAAATAAATTTCCTCAGGCCAAAACTTGCCAGAGAGCACGTAATACGAAAAACGGCTACGGAATCAATGTGGAGCTCCTCGTCCGCCTAATTTTTTATTGTAATAATGTGCACGAGAAATTCATGCCGTGATGCTAAGTGTAAATTCTCCTCGATAAAATAGTATTTTTTTCAGTTGACCATTAGTTATTTAGGTCTGATTTTAAATTATTCTTGTAGCTTTGGAGATACTTGAAGAGCAATTGTATCAGTGCATGGGTATGAAGTAAAAGAAATACCGTAGTTTTACATTTAATTTATTACGTGATTAAGCACAATATCATACCAAATTTGACCACGGGAAGGATGGATCTGAGTATTAAAAAAAAACCATAAACACAGTAATCAACCCGAAGGTCGGTTTGGTAGGTGATGGCAGAGTTCACTCAGTACTAAGCCATACGGCGTGTGCAATTCACACGCCAGGGTAGGGGTGCCAGTTCCTTTCCCTGTGCCAGTTATGGTTTCCCAGGAAGATCCGAGAGGGTGGAGCTGAGGGTGCCCAGATACTTGCCCGGGAATCGAACCCGAGCCCTCCGGTCAATAGTCCTCGCTCTATGCTCTACCCCTGGACTACCGCGACCCACCGATCTGAGCAATAATAAACATGAACGTATCACTCGCCTGGCACGACAAAATGCAGAATTCACAAACTCGAAAAAATATTATATGACTAAAAAAGTATAAGGTTTAACATTTTCATGAATAAAAACTGAATATTGCTTCAAAGATAAAACAGCTTCCGATATTTTCAAGTAATTCCCGAAATATTGCGCATCATATTATCATTTCAGACGAAATATGAAAACTGATCAGCGATGGGACATCCCAAGCCTACTCTCTTTGCGCAAAAATTGTCAAATTCGTCCAAGAGTGCGACATTTTTTCGAAAGGAAAAATAGGAACCGCGACGCCAATTACACGCCGATTGAATCTAACCACCGCATTTGAACGCCTTCTAGCGATCCCGGATGAAAGAGATTCACACAGTAAAATAACATTGTATTTTCAGCCAATTTCCTCGGATTCATTAACCAAGTACCATCGCAAATAATCCCACACGGAGCGAGGGAGTGGCGGGAGAATTAAAGACTCCGAGGCAGGAATGATGAGGTCGAGAGGAAACTATGACACAAAAACAGCAACAAATAACTTCGTAACTGGGGAATCGCTCAGAGACCCTCCGCTACTTACGGAGATTTGCTGCAATCCGTTAATCCCGAGCGCACACGAAATCTCGGCGCGATAAATTGAAAAAAAATAGCGAGGGGGAAAAAGAAGCATCACGAGGTGAAAATAAAATGCCACCAGCGAACAAATAATGGCCAGGGGAAAAAAGGGCAAAAACCTCGAATTTGCACGGGCTAAAAACGATTTTCGATTTACACGGACCAAAAAAATAAAAGAAAATTGGTCAGAAATTCCCCACTCCCCTCATTCCTCCCACGCAATACGTCTGGCCAATTTCAACGCTGCACGCACGCACGCACAAACACACACAGGCATACGCTCGATTCAACGCTCATTTTGATACGGAGTGAAACATTTCTATTCCTCTCGAGCTCATCTTGTAAACGTGAGGGGCTCACCAATACAAATACAGAAATTATAAACGGTCGTCCACCCGTCCGAGAATAGCCAGCCCAGTTAAACTCGTAAGAAGTGACCTGCCCAGGGTCACACGCGAAGAATCAACTCCAGTTCCTTTTCGAAGGCACCCATCGCCGCGCTCGTGGCGCCCTCCTCCGCCCTGCTTAAAAATGGAAAAGTAGAACGAGCACTTTCTTCCGAAGCAAATACCCTCTTTCTCCTCACGAGGAATGCTACTCAACTCCACACGGCCCCTTTATTCGATCGGGTACTCGGAGAAGGTCACGCGATAATACCATTTTCGGATTCGATAGGCCACAATCGGCCCTTTACTTTCCTCAGGGCAGGGAAACGAGGATAGTGAGGGCAGGGAAGAGGTAGAGACAGGAGTACTAATAAAAAGTAGAAACTACATACATTCAATCCGTCTTCCAAGGAGAAGCCAGAAAGGTCTGCTTTGCATATGCCACGGGAATCCACGACCTCTATAAAACTTTAAGGTAAGGAGTATAAAGTGCCGTCTTCCCTCTCCCTTTACCTCCATTACAAAGTACGGTATGACCATCCCTTACCATCCGCAAGCCCTAAAAGATCTCAACCACAAGAACGCGAAGTAGAAATAAGACCGCTGTAGGTTGCTGGATGACAATCGAGCCATTTTTATTTCATCCTTCGACAAGTACCTTTTATGGACTCCATAAGCATACAAGTATGCCTAATTATTCTTGCGAAAGTATGGCGCAATGCCCGAAGATTATTGGGTGACTTCGTCTCCTTGCAGTGGGTCTGAAAGTGAACGAAAATAATATATCTTTTTCCTTTTTTTGCCAAAATTTTTGATTTATGAATAACCTATAATACTTTGGAAGCTCCCTCAATAGTGTCGGAGAAGGGTGAATATTCTTATTTCTTCTTTCATAGTTTCAAATTCCAAAAATCAGCACATGTCGGGTTTCTCCCTCGTGGAGAAGAAAAGTCGGAAAAATTGAAAAGATAGTTAGTTCGCGGTGCAGTCGTAGTGAATTCGCGAGCCACCCAATAGAATTGTACATAAATTGGTGCTACGTGAATGAAACGACTGCCACTGACTATGGAAAAATTATAATTGTTTTGATTATTGTAACGCCAATTACGGCCAACCTTATGTGCCATAATTTTAAATGGTTATAAGTCGTGGAGCTATGACTCTACTTATAAGAGGCCGTATGTTGGCATAAAACCACCGATAAAATTAGAACAAATTATTTAACCTTTGGAGTGTGTACAAAAGTAAAACAAATTGAACTCCTTTTCTATCCTCTATTAAAAATCTATCCTTATTGCTAGAATTCGCTACTATTTTTAATCGATTTCCGCTGTACATTCAATTATGTTCTTTCAACCAGTGGTCTCCGCTGAATAATACTGCAAATGGGGGTCAACTCATGTACATTTTGTGGAGATAAATTAATTCAAATTCGAGGAAATATTTTTTGATTCCCGTTCGGTGATTCAGGTACATCTGCAAGAAAATAAACCACAGGAAAAAAAAAGGAATCGATGATTTATGGTTAACGAATATTCACCTCCTCTGCTGAAAACTGGCCAATTTTTCTTATGTGCAGCCATACAATATACTCAGACAGTACTAACTCGACGAGCACTATCCGAAGGGCAAGAGCGAAACAATTGGGAGAAAGCCCACAGGATACTTAAGCGCGATGCAAACTCCCTTGGATTTATCGTTAAGAGAACCGGGACAATAAATAAAACAATAAATGACCAACTAGCAATTTTTTCAAAGACGACCTCTGATTTGTATTTCCATCCTCAGCGGCGTCTCTTTTCTCGAATTGCGGAAGGTTTTTCTCTAGTCTAAAAAAAAACAAACTCAAAGGAATATTCCGCATACGAGTAAATTATTACTACCCAGATGAAACGGTCCTTCGCAATCAGATCGTAAAAAAATTAGGGAACTGCGTCGCGACTGCTTTTCGGGTCATTTTTGTCGTAAAGCGGCAGTAAATTTGTTCGGACGGTCTGGCATTGCGACGAAGAAGTATCCAGAGAAGCCTGGAGAGGAGCAGGAAGAGATACCCTTCAAAAAAGTGGAACTGTTTCAACTGGAATTCGGCATCACTTTCATTCGTCCCCTCCCACTCCCGCACACGGACGTCAAAGAAAGAGAGAGCCGAACCGCCTTCCAGTGAACCGAAGTAATGGGTTCCGGTGCCCTCGTTTCGAATTGCCCGCGCGAGGGGGAACGGAGTGTATTGCAAATGCATGTCATTCAACGCTTTATGGAGTATATCAATTGGTATGAGTCAATTATCAAAATGAAATGCAGTCTTCAATTTTATTAAGACTATTTACTTTCACGCGTAATGGAGCCTGCTATCTGGTTTAAGTTACGAGGATTATCGCGTCGGAAAAGTCTTTTCAATGCATCCAATTTGAAATACTACTTCTTTATACAGTAGGACGTGAGTTTTGGTGCACTTTTTGGAGACATTAATCACCCTGCATCGTCATGGGAAAACGCTCCATAATTCCCTCCCTCCTCGACTGCCAGTTCGATAACAGCGTACCCGTCGACGTGCAATTACTCCAGTACTCAGTAACAGTTCCGAAACATACAATGTTTTCGGGTGGTGCTGGGACTTGACAGATATCTGATTCCAGGATGGAACTACGGACATTTTATCGTCGACCAGCAGCACGACTCAAACACTCCAATGCGCTTAACCGAACCACTCCCTCGCGCTCCTCGACCGAAGAGAAAAAACTATGCGTGGCCCATCGAGCCTCATTATTCCGAACGAAACGGACGATCCACCGGCGGGAAGACGGGACACGTCGGTGTTGTTTTTTTTTAAGCGTTCTGAGACGAAGAAGGAGGGAGGGAAATAGGGGTGGACCCGCTCGGGAATTTTCCATCCCTTTTTTATTTCACTGGGCATAATCGAGGCCGCCGCGACGGACGTTGAGGACGCTGCAGTGGGAAACGAACGACGAGCAACGCCCGCCTCCTACGCACTCCCCGGGCAGGGAAGGGTTCCACGCTGCCCACGACGGCGATTGCCGCTCCCCACCTCCCCCCCCCGCCCCGCGCCGCCCAAAGCGGGCGTAGATGGGTGCACTGAAATCAATGCGCTGGATGATGGGGACACGTAGCCTTGCTGTCGTGAGGGGTCGTGTTCGTGCTCACGGCCGCTCGGACCGAACTCATTCGTATCCGACGGCGTCACTCTCGGCAACAATGCCGCTGCTATGGGCGGACCTGCACAGTCTACGAACATTGTTCAAGGGCGTAATTAAGAAAGTGAGCCATATTCATTTTTGAAAACTCTCTCGTCTACTCTAGTCCTCTCCTGGCACTTCGGATCTGCATTTTTTAAATTTATTGCTCCGATACAGAAGAGATTTGCTTTTAAAATGAGGAACTAATGGCAGGAATATATAAATGAAAATAATTGTTCCTCGTTGGTCCAAATATCATGTTTTACATTCCACGGAACGTGAAAAGTTAACAAAGGGGTAGAAAAGGCACGTCATGTATGATTAAGGTCGGTGCTCGGGCGGAAAAGCATTACTTTTATTTTCACGCGTTCTTTCGTCTTTTCCCGAAGGATTTTAAAAACTCTAATCTAGTATAATTTCACACTCGACCTCTCGGGGTGAATGGCCATGTAGAGCAAATTAGAGAATGTGATTGCACACAACGACAGAGGGAGGACATGAGCAGAATGTAATTTTTACAATCATTAACTACCATACAACTTAATTTTCCCTTTTTTGTAGAAGTACACAGATATTCTTACAAGCACGATCTCATCAATGGATCATGTAGTACACAATGGATCGTACCCATATAGTACGCAGAACATGCAGGTCTGGAAGCCCTATCTCAGTACATTAGTCATTAACTAATTCAGAGGTCACGGGAGATACATCGTTAAAGTGGCTGCCTGTATTTCTGTCTACACAAAGAAATGTTGAGAAACGGGTGTTTGATGCGTTTCAAGGAAAGGGTCTACGAAACCTTACTCGATTAGAGTATTGATTAAGATAGAGATAAATATTGATTTCTTTACATGCTCTTAAAGAAAGCCGAAGAAATTGTACGTGGAATGATCTGTAGCTTAATATGAAAAGCGTCTCGAAACTTCAGAGAAGAATGTCAATGCATGTTAGCGGATGACTCCGTTAAAAGTTACTGTTGCGGCATCTCCATAGCAGTTTCTTGATATTCAGAGAAGAACTTGTGTGTGTACGCCTACTGGGACGAAGGATGGCGAGGAGGCCACTTGATACCGCAGAGAAACTTGATCATTAGCAGACTTATGCTCCAAGTACTGTTGTCTACTTGTATTAGTGCTCATCTTTTGTCACTTTTTTGAAAATCCCACGCACGTGCACGATAATGTAAATGGACTAACTAGTCGACACAAACACAGAAACTGAAACACATGAAAGATGTTCTCGAATTTTCGGTGGTGCAACTACCTTTCTCAAAAGGAGTTAGGAACAGAACTCATTTGTTGGGTTCATCAGTATACAAAATGAGTGTGAGTTTTATGAAGTCCCAAACTTTAGCCACTCAGCATGAGCCACTAATGTCTGTCGACTGACGGAAACCTCTCCATGAAATCGAAGGTTCACCTCACAGAAAGGAACTCAAATCTCCGAAACCAAATGCCATACAAACGATAATTATTGCATCGCTAAAATACATAACTAGGATAAGAATTCGACCTGAGCCGAGAAACTCCCAGTGTCACGCTTTACCTTCCCGACGTGAAACTAACGACCCCACTTTCCTTTCCCCACCGCGATTTACCGGATTAAAGCCTCGTCAATTATTCTCCGACTTCGCTTCAAGCGCCTATCTCGCCTCCTCGGTCCCCGGCGCTTTCCCTGTCAATCTCTTGCTCAGCCGCGAGGCGCTCGCCGAGACATGGGAGGGTGAGCGATTCGCCTGTGACCCAAGCCTAAATCTTCCGTCTGCAATTTCGTATTCCTTCGCTACCACTAAGCGGCCCCATATCAAGCGTCTGTGCCAACCAGTCGTTCGGATAATTCCTCGTAACTCGGCAAACTCGAGGGGCTTAACCCAACCCGCTGGAGATATATTTTTGCGCCGGGTTTGGCTCGGCTTCTTATCAACCTCGTGTCTTAGCGTAAGATACCCCCCTCATAATCCACACTCATGCATTTTAGATTTAACTGACAACAACTTTGAAAGCTTCTTAGTGAACAGAGAGGGTTATCAACCGGACGAGATTCCGTTTCACATTGATAATTCGAAACCTCATGCAAAATCCAATGTGGACCTTGCTGAATTAATTATCCAAATGTGCAGGTAAAATTATATTTTATAAAAATGTGCCAGAAAAAAACGCATATACGCAATATGATCTCTCATACAGTTTTGAGAGTATTTTAATGGAACTACACTTATACCTACATATATTAAATTAAATTATTCGCGCACATGCATTCGGTCTGATGAGATAAATTAAAGTTTTAATAGCACCTAAAAATATCAACTGGGATAGTTAGCCCACCCATTAGACTTATATTTTAGACGGGATCTTCAAACATAACATCGTGATACTTCAAACCATTTCTGAGCAATACTTTTTACTTCCTCCGAACGATGAGAATACCTATTTATCGTACTCCCCCTCCGTGGACAGAAAATTCCCTTTCCTATTGCAGCTTTCAGCACACTAGTACCTCCTCCTCCATCCGCATTTCCTGCCTCCAAATTTCTCCGAAAATATGACTTTCATCCTAAACCAGAGTTGACACTTCCTATGCCTTCCTTTATGGCTTCAATTCCCCAGCAACTTCCAATCTTCACCCATTCTTTTCTGAATAACCAAGTCGCATAGCAATGAACTACATAAAGCCTTCAAAAAACTTCGTTATTTTCATTGAAAAATGATTAGTTCAGCTAGGTTCCATGATGTCGTGTTATAAATGGTATCTAATATTTACTGAAGTATGCTCCCGTGTCAATATAAATATTTACACTTTGGCCAAATTAATTCATTTTCGTTTCTGGAAGAGAGATGGATTAATTTATTTTCCAAATTTTTCCAGATATTCCAGTTTAAATGTATGGTATTTCGAAATGCAAATTTCATCAAATGTCTTAGCGCAGAGCTGTATTAACCCTTTATTACTAAAGCTCCGAATTAATATTTACCTAAAACTTAGCACCACCATCACACAGTAGGATTCTCGAAATGTGAATGTGTAGCATGAATAATTTCATGGCATTTGGTTTGCATAAAAGTTCTAAATGAATGTATTTTCATCCAAAATTGTATTTTAACGTTGATAAATTAATGGGGCAATTTCTCATAAATCAAATCACAAATATCTCGAGCCTTCCTAGAACATCCAGGACAAAATTTTATTTAACCGTACTTTTCATTCGCATGTTATTTTAAATAGTATTTAACGTTTTGCTTTTTAGTTGGTCTTCAAAAGCATACCTACTCCGAATTGATATCATTTTACTTTTATTACGCAATTTTGAAGATGTCTACAAACAATTCTACGCCATCAAGAAATCTCTAAAAATTATATTTTTATTTTTATGGTCGGACAAAACAAACTCTTTCGTACAAAAATCTTTCACAAGTTCAGTTTTTTCAGCACGATTTGTAAGTACGGGAGTTTTGTATATCGCCAACCCTCCCAACCTTTGTCTCCGACTCACCTCACTCTTATCCACAAAATCTGCTGCAGATAACTAGAAGTCCTTCGAGGGTCTAATTTTTTGCGCGTAAACGGGGAATATTGATTCATCTCTCGGGCGATTCTCGGAACCCGACTTCCTCTGTGTCGACTTCGCCGACTTAATTAGGTATCGGAATCGACCCGCACGACTGAATAGACCCCAGTGTCCTAAAACTGCGACAACTATCAATTAACGGATCCAGTCGGACATAATGACGGACGGAGGGCGAACGAGGGTAGTAGGGTTTGGATAAAACGCTCAAGGGTCTCCCTAATGAGCGTCCTTAAAACATCTCCTCATTACCCTGAGGGAATAGATTAGGGAGCGCGGAGAGGGAAGGAGGAAGTCGATAACAAATCCAAATTTAGGGATTTCAAGAGGGTCGTCGATTGGCAATCGAAGAGTCAGCAGACGAGGGGGGGGGGGGAGAGGGGGAACTCTGCGATGGCGGGGCACTGACAGGTGGGAACGCGAAAAAGACAAAAAAACGGAAGGAGAGATATAAGGAACGGGTGCAGATGTGGAACGGAAGCAGAGGGAGAATATGAATGAAGGGAATGGGAAGGATGTGGAACGGAAAAGAAAATGGACGTCGGCGGTAGTCAGGGAATGCGCCGAAGAGAAAAGTTGAGAGGCGAGGAGGAACCTCGGGGTAGATTCAAATAATCCATGGCGAGGGCACGTCGGGCGGATCGAGGGGAGAATGCAGAATGGGGAGATGAAAATGTGAGGAGGAAAGGAAGAGATGAATGGAAGGCGGAGGAAATCGAGGGCCTCTTCAAACGTCGGAAGGACGTAGAGGTCGAGAGTGGGAGGGAGGTAAAAGATCGTCGAGGAGGGGGAGGGATTATGCAGGGTAAGATGGAGAAAATGGATGGTAAAACTCCAGTTGGAGGAAAGATAGTTCACGGGAAGGTTTATCTGAAAGCGATTGAATAATCGGCGATTTGGTGAAGACCGTAAAAAAGGCTGAGATTTGAACAGAAAAATCAAATTTGCGGCAGTATAATGAGGTTCTGATACTTGCGGAGGACAACCCTTTTCTTACGGTTGACTCGAGGAAAACTGACCTATGCAAGACTTTGGTACGAGTGGCCGAGGAGAGGATTGGCTGATGGGTGAGAAGTCAACAACATTTCAAAAATACGCATATCGTTATAAATATGATGAGCGGGAACTGGCCAGATAATTTTCTTCTTTCAAAGGGAAGGTGAAATACGGTTATGGAGATGGATAAAACAGCGCATTATTCCAAATCAGTGCTACGCTTCCCTAAAACGCTTGCATGCTAACATACCCGAGGATATTATGCCTAAAAATTACAATGCCTAAATCATAACCAGCGACGTTCAGCTTTACAATTAATGTGTGTTATTCCTTGTTAATGAGCTCGATTTTGTTCTTGAACAATTTTTAATCGCCCAACAAAGTAAAATATCTAAGATTGAAAATTTCTGACATCAGGATTTGAAAGTACCAACTTTAAAACCACGCATGCTTTTTGGGTACTCAAGGTAATCTCATCGAACATTTAAAAAGATCACGTGGGATAAATTCAATGATGACCCTTGGTTTTCTTGGATTCAATGGTTTTCTTCTAAGTCCGTCCTAGAGCATGTAACCTATTATCCTTCCATGTCAGGATCGGACAGAATACCAGGAGTGTGTGAGAACGTTACTACTGGAAAGAAGATGGCCGCATTATGAAATGGAAAGGTTATTAGAGAATCAAGTGAGTCCATGAAAGGCAATACTGTCTCTCACTTAGAATGTTATTCTATGTTAATTAGTTGACACTGCTCTGCTAAAATTAAGTATTCTATAATATTGGCAAAGTGCTAACGACACATTTTAGTCCACACCAATAAAAGATTTCCAGTGTAAGATATACGCGTGCGCCTCAAAGTTAATATTTGTTTGCCAAATGTAATTACATCATTGTCTGAATCAGATCTTAATGACAACAGTCAACTTTCGAAACCTATAGTTATGCAATAAAAGCGTGGAACATTACCAAGAATTAATTTTATTTCCATAATGCGTAAAAGTAATTTTATAACCGTCATCGAACCCAAATTGAGTACGAAAACAGAAGGTGGCAACGCTAGCGTACCCTCAGAGGCTGGGAACGATGGTGGAGGATCTACAACAACAACAAGAGGCGAGAGAAACAAAGAGTTTGGACGGGTTCAGCAAGCAAATTGCCTTGCAGGAGAGAGGGAAGGGGAGGGCGAGAGTTCGAATGCTTGGGCAAAACTTAAGGGGCTATGAGCGAAAGAGAACTACAGGAGATAATATTCACGAAACAGGTGCAGCATTCTCTGACTGTGGATCCTCCCATCTTAATTTGCCCGGCATCCACTCCCCAAATTGTGATTAAGGAGAGAATGGCGAGAAAACAAAGAAAACCAGTCTCATTTGGTTGAGGATGTAATTAAAACGCGAGGAGGGCGTCAATTACGACTATGAGTCCTTAGCATGCCCAGTTATATTGGAACCATCATCAAAATATGAAACAAGAGAGTTTATTCGAAACTCTAATGCAGGGGACGACGGAAGAAAAGATCAAAAAAAGAATAATACAATAAATTAAATGATAATAATGTTGAAAATATCATGAATGCAAAGCTCTGTAAGCAAATGTAGATTTCCTTTAATATTTTGTACGCACGCGTCCCTCGGGAGGGTCGTTCGGCCGTCAAGCGAACAATACACTCAAAACACCGTGGAAATGTCGTGCAATGCTCAATGTCATTCACCGACTGGGCAAATTTCATTCGGGCATATTACCGCCCGGATATATGAAAACGTATCCTTATCGCTGAATACTTTTGCATAGGCGAAATGGGTTCCTTGCGGTTACGAGTGTCTATTCGAACTATCCCTTACTGTTACACTAAAATTCACAAAGCGAACATTTTGTGGTTACTGCGTATTCATATGATTCATATGACATTCATTCTCTCACCAAAAAGGTTTACCTTGTTCATTTTTGTATGGGATAGAATTTAATTATGCATTTTAAATGGCTCATTTATTCAAAACCTACAGGTTGACTGGCAACGAAAATGGGAGGAATGCTAGGTTCCGTGGCAACGTCGAATCTCCCGAGTCCAACGGTGAGGGACGCGTCAAGAGATATTGAGAGGAGGGGAATGAGAGAGTGTCCCCGAGTCAAAGGTCACGGCAGAAGGGGCGGGGGAGAGGGGAGGGATGGGAGAGTGATGGAGAATCATCGTTTGGGGCGACGCCATCAAGTACGTACACGGGGGAACCGAGGGCACTTGTGGCGAGGAAGATGTGGCTGGACGCGGGACTATGATGTCGAGGCGAGGGACGAAAGGTGGGCCCAAATGAACGCGTGGAAGGGGGAGAAAGGGCCAAGGGGTGGGTGGGAGACGACGCTATTGATTGGGAGGCCGACGGCGAAGGGAGGAGGGACTTCTTTTCATCGCACGAGGGGAACAAAAGAGTCGTTCTTACGTGAGCGCTCACTGGACAAGGAAAAATTGAAAACTCCAAAAAAAGTTGCATCGAAATCATCGAGAGTTTGCAAAAGTTTTAGAAGGAGCAGGTCTAAAATAGAACTCATCAATGGGATAAGATCGATGGGTGAAAAAAATCTGCCTCTTCCAGGCGACTATCAGGAGACAAATGGTGCTGATCTTCCATCTTGAAACGGATTCCAACTAAATGCATTGTTTTTAATCTGACAAAAACAAAATATATGCGAACGTCTCCGTAAATGGCTATTCTAAGAAAATATTTAAAAGGCCCAGTTATTCTTTTTCTAAGGAATATTTACTAAACAATCTTGATACTGGGATAGCGATGACAGAAAAAGCATTCGTAGATAATAAACGTTGATAATGCCTCCTATAAGGATTGGTGGCTCGAAAAATAACTGAATAAATAATAATGGAATGCTATGAAAAAAACAAAACGTAATGACCGAAAAGAAGCACATAAGTCAAAAAAGGGAGGGAGGCCTGAAAGGTGGGCAGAGGGAGACGACGAGGCAGTTGTGAGCGAAATTGGGAGAAACAGACGAAAGGCTTCCCTTAGAATGATCACCCCTGACTGAAAGCGTAGAAGTGGATGGCTTTTCCATGGGAATAGAGGCAGAAATTAAATGGGTTCACCGATACCAAAATATGAAATTTCAGGTAGGAAAGTTATCAGAGGGGATAATTTAGACATCACCGGAAAGGAAAAATCAAGGGATGGCGCTTTATCAGGACGAGTCGACTTATTTTACTTCCTTATAAGCATTATATGCACTTTCTTTCGTGTACTGGTTAATAATCATAATAGTGTAGTAAATGTATCCATGATTAATTAAAATATACACTGAAAAGTAATACCATATTAAGTCATGCACAACAGGAAGCCAGACATTTTTTACTTTAAGTCTTGCAATCTTTAAAAAGTATGATTTCCAGTGATATTTAAAAAGAAAAATTTATTGAATAAATATATTTGTGGAAAAACATTTTTAGTCATCGAACTCGACACAATATTTCCAAGCAGCAGAATTAACAAGTATAGAGTGCATCATCCGAAAGTTCTTAAAAATAGAATCAGCATGATGCTAAAAAATAATTTATAACGTCCATCCAACGCCAAATGCACTGAAACAATGGCCTTGACTATAAATGCTAACAATATCTATATGGACGCACAGAGAGGATATTTCTACCATGACTAAGTATTTTTTCCCGGGCCTTCATTTCCAGCTTATGTTGAGCAACATGATGGTGAACAGCGAACGCCGCTGAAAATATTTCGTCAAACATAAACACCTATTTTTAACTTTTGGAATGTTGCATCCCACGGAAGAGACGAAAATTTAATGCAATGTTTATGAATATTTTTAAAATCAAAATTAAGCGAAAGAAACGGTCTTCTGTTTTGAAAAACGTAAGATTTAAGGCCACAGCCTTTTCCACTCAAAACTTTGGAATAGGGGCGGAGAAAACTTTTTTCATTTTAAATTTCATTAAAACGCGATATCGCAAAAAAAACAGTGAAACGAAAGAGGAGTGCTAGTTCCGAAGGCTACCCGAATATTTGGAGTGTGGTCGGGCCGGAGTGAGAATGGGAATGCGGCACTTTCAGATAGGAGTCGGCGAAAGGGGGAGGGAGGATCGTGCGAGGGTCACAATGATCGGCGAAAAAACCAGGTGATGATGCACAAGGCTTGCAACAGGGAAGGGTTAAAAGACCTCCGCCGGGCGGAGGCGACGCTTGCCCAGCGGAGCTCCAGAGGAAGGTGCACGTGCGAGCGGGCGGGGAGGCGAGTGGGTGGTGTGGCCGAGGGTTAAGGGAGGCGGGGGGAGGGGAGAAGGAGTGGATTAGGGAGAGGGAGGAAATGGGGAGGCCCGAGGATGGTGGGCAGATGCCACCTCTGCCCATTGTCTCAGCCGAAAGTTGGGTCTCTCGGGCGCCCATTAGGCCCTCTTATGCCTCTCGTGCGATGATGGGAAGGAGGGTCTTTCGGGGGGTGAGTGGGTCGCGTTTCAGGGCGTTGGGCGGCGTGGAGAGGACAAGACTGGCTGGGCGGAAGGGGGCATTTTGAGGCACAATGGCAGTGGGATAAGGGCCCGCGACGAGGCGGGGCGAGGGTGGGAGTCGGGTCGAATGGCGAGGGCCGTTGCGGCGTCGACGCATCTTGCCGAGGGAAGATGCGTGTCTCCGAGAAATTTGACGGAATAATGGACGCACAGTGTTTCGCATAATTGACGGATCCCCTATGCTGATTCAGAAACTGCCAATTATTTCTCCAACAACGGCTTCTGACGATATTTCATCTGAAATGATTCCTCAACCAACGGGAACTCTATTAAAACATTTTGAGGACCACCGATTACATTTCCGGCTCATTATTTTGTCGGAAATAAGTACAGTAATGGCTGTTCCTATGAAATATGATCAAAATTTCTGAAAGCATTCAGAACTGTCAATATTGAAAAAGAGTTGTACCGTTTTACTAGACTAATAGCTTGCCACGGCAACACATTAATACTCTTCGATCATTTAGTGCATAGATTTTTTTTTAATGGTAAAATTAACTGCTAGCTGACTGAGGTCATGGCTGAATTTGATGAGATGATTGCCAAAATAATTAATGATAATTAAAGTTTCCTCAAATCATTGCACGAATGAGTAGCGAAGCTCTGTTTCAAGAAATGCTCATGGGCTGAAGTTTAAACATCCCATTGCCCAAAACCTCTCATTCCGGAAGCAGCTTCTCACTTTTCAATAATCTCAGCAGCTTAAACGCGAGAAGGGATGATCGGACACGGTTAGGATCTAACCTTTGATATTCAATGCGACGACAAAAAGCGCTTGGATCGGATTTTTCAATATCTTGAGTACAGTCGAGTTGGTATACAAAATATGAATGTTCAACCAAGTATTCCGGGCTAAAGAGACCATCTACATCCATGCAATACCCCGCAAGCCGCAAGGGCGTGTGGCGGGTGGTGTTAGGTCACCCCACGTAAACAAGAATAAAATCACATGCAAAACCAAATCATGTTTCCTCTACACAAATATTAGTATGATCATGCACTCGAAAAACCTTAATAACCCGAAATAAAGTATTTACCTGCAACAATATTTAATAACAGGATACGTAGATTCAAATCACGATGTAGAACTGTTAAAAATATGGGTCTATTGAATTAAAAAATAACATGCAGGAAATTGACAAGATATATACACTACCAATTCTAACTATCTCCTTCGCGATTGCTATCATGTCTATTTTGATCTCTAATGGTTCGAGAAAAAAACGACATTTTAAATCTATCCGCTCTACAATAAATCTCTCCGATTTTAAGTTGGTTATCTTATCTACCATAGTATAGCGTAAATTTAACTTGCAATTTAGCCTACGCCCAACTATTGGCGCCCATTTTAATTCCTCCGATAGTGTCGTGACTCTGCTACCTTGTTCATAACAACTTTTTACAAACCTAGCTGCTCTTCGTTGCACTCGATCTAGTTCCAAAATTAAGCCTACTTCATGAGGATCCCATACACTCGCAGCATACTCAAGGTTGGGCCTAGCTAACGTGAAATAACGAAGCCCCTCGACCCTTTCATTACAACTCTCAAATATTACTTTTATGAATCCTAACTTTTTATTACTTATTCCGTAAACATCACGAATGTGTTTTCCCCTGGACATATCTGTAGTTATCGTTTAACCCGAGTACGAGGTTCATCCGGAAAGTAGTACCCGTTCGTGAAATAAAGACACAAAAGTAAATATTAACAAACAAAAAATTTTATTTGAAAGAGGATACTTTAAACTACTTCTCAACATAATCTCCAAGCAAATTAAGGCATTTGTCATAACGTGTGACAAGTTTCTGTATTCCTGCTGCATAGTCCTTCGCCGCCAGCTCATTGAGATACAGGGTCACTCCTTCTTTAAGTTCTTCATCGCTGTCAAATCTTTTTCCTGCCAAAAAGTCTTTAAGCTTTGTAAAGAGATGAAAATCTGAAGGGGCCAAGTCCGGGCTATACGGTGGATGGTCGAAAGTTTTCCATTTGAATTGCTGCAAAAGTTTTTGTGTTATCCCAGCTGCATGGGGCCTGGCATTGTCATGAACGAGAATGACACCAGTAGACAATAGACCTCGCCGCCGATTTTGTATTGCCCGCCGTAATTTCTTTAATGTTTCACAATACGCATTGGCATTAATAGTGTCTCCACGGGCCAAAAAATCAATAAGCAATACACCTCCCTGTCTCCCCGAACGCTCATCGTCGTGTGTGTTCCCCCTCCCCATGTTGAAGTTGCGACACCACCGCCGAACAGACGACTCGTCCATTACATTGTCTCCATACACCTCCTTTAATTGGCGATGAATATCACATGGGCGAACGTTTCTTGCATTGAGGAATTTAATCACTGCCCTCACTTCACAACTGGCGGCGTTCTCAATTTTTTTAAACATTGTAAACAATCACAGAAACAACACAGGCAATGCTAGCGTCACGCAACTTGGCTCAGAGAAGGCAGACAAGCCACTGAAGCTATCTGACCTCGTCTAGCGGCTACTCGCGTCGTCAGCACTTCATGTGGCACGAACGGGTACTACTTTCCGGATGACCCTCGTATTTCACTGATTCCACGTGTGTAATGTTAGTTCCCTGAAAAGTGTACGGGTTTTCTGATTAAGTACATTTCCTCCAAAAATTTATTGAAATACATTTATTCAAATTTAATCCTAGCTCCCATGCCTCGCACCACTTTTGAATTGCATTTAGGCCGCCAGATAATGATACTCTTGTCTTCATGACTGGGTATTTCCCCATAGATCGCGGCATCGTCAGCAAACAGACAAAGTTTACCGGAAACCTGAGACCCGATGTTATTAATGTATAAAAGGAACAATAGCGGACCAGTAACACTTCTTTTTGGGACACCCGGTGTTATACTTACTGTGTCCACTGATACTCCGTCTATTACGGCCCTTTGCCGGTTAAAAGTTATTAAGCCAATATATTGCACGTTTATCAATAGCGTAGCTTCCCAACATTCGCAGCAACTTTTTATGAGGGACTTTGCCGAACACCTTATAAAAATCCAGAGATATAGGATCGACCTGAACGTTATTTTCTCCCGAGACCTAAATACCATGAACGAAGAGTGTCAGTTGGGTCTCGTAAGAGCCTTTCGGAAACTGATCATGTTTCATATTATTGCAGACACGGCCAAAACATCTTCAACCGATTGAATTAAATGCAATTTTCTCTGCAGAATAATCAAGAGAATGAAAAGAATGTTCCACCAAGAACTTTAGTTGATCAGCACTAAACAAACAGAAAAATCAAAATTGTTTTCCTCATTGGAAAACTTCTGAATTCTCAAGTATTTCACCGTGCTTTTACTTCGTGGTATTCACAGTTTAGGCAGTAGGCAGAATAGTGACATTTCTACGGCAATGAACAAGTAAATACAATTTCCTTTAACTAAATTGGTTTTATTTTTGCATGATCTCAACATTTCCCATCAACGTACTTAATGTTAGTTCGATTTATTCTTAAAATCTTAATTGCGAAGCACCAAAGACTTTTCTCTTAATTGTACCAATAAATGCATCGCAGCGAATGCACGTTCCAGTCGAAAAGAAATAAAATACTGGAAAAAATGTAACATGAAGCTTAGAATTAAAATGCTCATCTGAAGCCCAAGCAGCTGGAATATACTTTATCAATCAAAAATGGGAACTCAAATTTCATTATCAATCAGAATGGAGCAATGGTTGCTCACGTCACTATTTGAGCTAGACTAAAAGTTAAAAGGAAGACGGAAGACAGTTCGCGTAGGGGTTTTTCTTCATTGAGGCAAATTCAAAGGTAAATGCGCCAAGAACGATGGTCACTAATGGTATGATATCATATTGAAAGCACCATAGAGCAAGTCAACAGGAAACTAGCCACAATAATCCCACGATGGCATGATCCACACCAATAAGTTCATTCAGCAACCTAGTGACTGCCGGACGTAGTTTACTGGTAAAAAGAGCCGTTTCAGGCGTGATATGGTGGAATATCAAGATTAATTAAAAATGGAAATTTTCCACAAAAGAAATATTTTTTTATTAATACGACCGATTTCGATGTAACTATAGAAGCCGAACTTCACCAGAAGATGATGTAGTTACATCGAAACCGGTAGTATTAATAAAAAATTTTATTTTGTGGAAAATTGCCAATTTTAATTAATTAGTTTACTGGGTTGGTTTTTGTGACAGCGTGCATTATAAAAAGAAATCCTTTATAAATTACATCATAAACAGCAGAAAAGAGGACCGCAACCGAGAGATTAAGGACATGTAAGTTATTTTTTAGATACTTTGGGGAAGGGATATTACAAAAAGGTAGTGAAATTTCAAATCAAAAATGCGATTGGAAGTACAGATAGGTTAGATTAGGGTGAATTGTATGCGTACGATAGTATGACTGCGAGAAACACCAGCCAATAGAGATATAGGGCTCTACATCCACATTGAAAGGTAGGATAATCAAAGTGGAAAATCAGCAGTACTGAAATACACTTTGCAAAGAAATGAATACTAGGGTTTCCAATCTAGGGAATGCGAGTGTTGCGATATCGATAACATAGATATAAGCATGCACTACAAATCTGATGGCGACACAAAGAAATGCGAAATCTTTGACCACAGTGGAGGTTTTAAAGCAATGAAGAAGGAATCAAACAAAATAACAAGAAAATGGAGTTGAGGACAATCATTTTCGCAGAAATATGTAATAAATATGGAGATAATATGAAGAAAAACGAAATAATTTGTGAAAAAATAGAACGACAAGTGATTAAATGGGTCAGTCATGGCATGTGAGGAATATCAAAGATTATTAGCAATAAGAATCGAAAGATATTAGGGGAAAGCGGAAAGAAGCCGTGGAAGGAAGTTCCGATACATAAATCGAGCAATCTAAGTTTATTTTAAACACAGAACATGCGATGCGGATGATGACAGATTGATTTCATTAAAAACTTCGAATGAGAACACCGAGACAGAAAAAAAACACTACGAAATATTGAGGCTTCAAAGGGAGCTGAAATGAATAATATAAGGCTAAATCTCCTAATTTCATGTGGATTAATAAACTTTTCATAAGCCATGTTACAGCACTGAGAAAAAGAGTGTCTGGAGTCCTTCGTTGGCCCAGAATTAACCCCCGTATCAGGGAGAGGATGTCAACAGAATGCGAGGACTATGGGACAATACGATTAATTTCATACTAATAATAGGAACCATCAACTAAAAGTTTGAAAACCAAGAAACGGATTACTTGGCTGTTGATTAGTTTGGAAATGGGACTGGGAGATAAATACACCGTTATACGGTATAAAAATGAACATTCAGAGAAAGAAGTATAAACTTTAGTTTTATTTTCCCTCGGTCAATTTTTCCAACGGATCTCCACCAGGGTGGAACGACCAATGATATAGCAGTATATAGCAGTGGAATAAACATCCTATTCGAAGGTTTTAATGACTCCGTCAGTACGGTTAAGGGAAGCGGATGATGAATCGGGATGAGCAAGCGTGTAAAGTGAAGTAATCGGAGGCTGCCCATCCTTTCTAACTTGCACGCACGGAAAGTGAGGAGAGAAGCGTGAGAGAGAGGAGCCGCAGTCGGGAATGGAAATCCGCGGGTGGCCGAATGATGAGTCAATACGTGGGTGACAGAGACCATTCAGAGTCACCCAGCCAATCAATGGAATGCAGCCATTGTTGAACTCCTTGAAAATCAATGTGTGGCGAACGAAGATAAAACAAAGCACGATTAAGTGAAAGTAATGAAGTTGCTACGAGTGTGGGAAGGCATGGGTCACCTTGGGCACGACCATTTGCGCTTCGCCAAGACAACGGCCTCTCGTATTCCCATAAACGAGTAAACTTACACGAGGTCTCTTTGTCATTCATGCAAAATTAAGCGAAACCTAAACGATTGTCCGCCTTGGAAATACTGAGCGAGTGTAAGTGAACGCGGTGGACAGCCCAAAAGGGACAGAACGGATCATGGGCCGACTCTCGACTTCGCTTGCGTGTAAGTCGCGGATGGAGGGCGCCCGGCCCGCGCGGTTTGTGTCCGAATTCAAGGCATAAAAAGGCGAACCCACCGGAAAACGCTGCCGAACACGCCCCTGACCCGCGCACCGAGCGACCGAGCTGGAGGGGAGCAACCGAGGACGGCGAAGCGTGGGAAACGCGGCCTCGCCCCGCTGGGTTTTCCTCTCACTCCTCTTTTTGCATGCACACCCACGTCCGAGGGACCCGTCCCTCGGGTCGACATCCTCGCCCCACACTCCCTCCTTGATTTTTTTCATTCCCGTCGAAAGGGATCGCCCAACGACACCCTGCACTTCCACCCATTAAAAAGATAAAATAAAAGCCCCTCCTCCCGAACAAAACGAACTATCCCTTTCGCCGAAATCGTCCGGCAATTGACGAGGGAGGCGGTCAATCCCATGCGAAACACCTCGCGGACGGAACGTGGCCGTCCTTTTTTTATTTCATTTTCTCTCCCCCGAAACATTCACCGACGCCCCGCAATTTTCGATGGATTTCTTTTTTTTATTTCGACCTAATCTTACGCTCCCAATGCTCCACGGTTTGAAATGTATAAAAAAATAAAATATCGGAGAAGAGAGACGGGGACGGCGAGAGAGAGAAAGAGCAGTTTTTGGGATCGGGATGGAAAAGTTAGCGGGGAGGTTTTTTTATGAGTATGTATTTCTCTGCCAGCCGTGTGGAGGAGGACGTGTGGAGGTGGTCCGAATGGAAAGGCGGGTGAAGGTGAGGGAATTTCGAAGGCAAATGGTTGGTGCCCGGATGATGGACGGTGATTGAGGGCCACGTGGGGTGGTGGGGAGGGGTGGGCGACGTGAGAAGGGATGGACCTTGGAAGCGGGCTGGGGGAGGAGGAGTGTGTCCGGAGAGCGTGTGGATGGCGCTGGGCGGTTTATTGGTGCTGGCGCATTGTGCTCTCCGCACATGACGTGATCACTGCTGTCCACACGACACTCCCGCCCGCCACCTCTCGCCCCGGATGACGCGGAGGCGTCGAGAGACGGACTAGTTATTTATGGACGGCAGATGCTACGGGAAGATAGCATGATAAATTTTAAAAATAATTGTCTATCTGTCTTCTCACGGGCAGAAGTGCGAACAGCTCTCAATGCGGTTATGTTAGGAATGCTTGCAAACTAGCGACCTAGGTTTGTGGTTCCCACTTCGATCCCTTTCCGAAGGATCTGATGACCTTTGCCCTGTACACAAATCGGAATCAAATGAAGCAGGAACTTGATTTTCCCATTACAAGTACTTTTTAATCAACCTAACTCAATATTCATAACATTAAAACATAGTTGTAGCCTATTTTAGAACAAACTAATTTTTATAAAATTAACAATCGTATGAAATAAAAGAAGGAAAACTAATTCTCATTAACATAATTCCATTTCTCTCAAAGAACGCCGTTCTCAAATTACTTTCGATCGAATCCAAACGCAGAGAGTCATTTAAATTGAAGGCAGAAAACAGTTCACTGTCCCTTGGAAAATTACGACTACACTCGAAACTAAAAATCCACTTTATAGCATCGGCGATAAAAACCAATTCAACAGAATGACATAAACTGGAAGGAATTACAACATCAATGCAATATCTCCTCGCAATTCCGCCGTCCGTTAGTGGACAGTGATCCTTGTAGGAGGAAATTACCCCCTCGTACGTGTTAAATAGATTTTAGAAACGAGTTTTATCAGTTATGAACCTGAAAATAAAAAATATGTCACTTATTCAAATTCATGTAAAATCGTGAAGCATAAGTGTCGTGTTGCTCAATGCATAAATAATGTCACAGGAACACCAACACTACCAAGCACTACTTGAAACCATCGCTCAGGCTCACAACAGAAAAAATCAACGAGATGAATGCAATATTGCGGAGTAAAATATGCGTCGAATAAATTTGAAGCGAACTAAGGAATTTTGAGTTTTTATGGTCTATTATGGTTTTTGTCATTAGAAACGCACATTTCATGATATTTCCCTGATTGCATTTAAAAGTAAAATATTCAATTATCGCATAACCATTTAATATTTTATTATTATATAAAGGTGATCTACCGGTTGATGTAGGCTGTTTTGGATGGACAAAACTATTAAATAAATATTTATGTCTTCAAAAAATCAATCCAGCAACCCATTCTACATCAGGTCTCTCTTCATCTCTGTGTAATTCTTTCCTCCCTTCATCCCATCCATTATCCCTATCCTGTTCCTGCACTTTCCTCGTTTACCTAACAATCTCCCCTCTATTAGAGTCTTCAGCATCCCACTGCCGCTCAATACGCCTTTCATCCATTTTTCCTGCCTCCATAGGTTATCTCCCAAAAACCCCTTTCCTCACCCACCATCCCTAGTACTTCCGCATTTGTTTTCCTTTCGGTCCATTTCACCTTCTCCATTATTCTCCACACCCACATTGCAACAGCCTCCAATCTATCCTCCCGCTTCAGTGACCACGTTTCCGCGCCGTACATACAGTAGCTGCGCTCCACATCAGAGTTTTTACGAGTCTTTTCTTGACCTCACTTCTCAACGTCCGCGTCATGAACTACCTCCTCCTTATGAAAGCCTCTTTGCCTAGTGTAATCCCTCTCTTTACCTCCCTACTACTTTGATCGCGTAGGTCGAAAACACTTCCGAGATACGTAAACTGTTCTACCTGCTCTATTTTTCCCCTCCAAATTTAATGTTTAGCTTAGCCTTCTTCCTGGAAAATCCCATAACCTTTGTTTTATTAATATTGATTCTCATCCATTATCTATCACATTGTACCTCCAAATCACTCAGCAATGCATGCAACCCTTTAGCTGACTGAGCAACTAATGCTTGGTCATCTGCGAACCTAACCGATTTTACGACTTAAACCTAAACGAAACCTCCAACTCTTCCCATGCCCCTTTAATCATTTTCTCCACATATATGTTGAATAGCATCGGTGACAATGGGCAACCCTGCCTTACACCTCCTCCGAACGCTGCCCATCCGGACTCTCCCCACTTGTACCTGAGCAGTCTAAGACATGTACAGGTTGCGGATCAGTCTCCTTGCCCCTCCAATCCATTCCTATTTTCTGCAATACACGCATTAGTTTTCTCCAATTCACTCCATCTTACGCTTTTTCGAAATCTACGAAACAGGCAAATACGTCCTTATTGTATTCTATATTCCTCTCGATTAGTGATCTCATTACGGCGATGGCATCACGCGTACCTCTTCTCTTCCTAAATCCAAACTGATCATCCCCTACGTAACCATTTGCCCTACTCTCTATCCTTTTATTGATGATCCTGAGAACAACTTAGCTGCTTGGGATTCAAAATATTCCTCTGTAGTCCTCACATGATGTAGCCTTTACCTTTTTCGGAATAGCAGCTAACACTGACTTCACAAAGTCTTCCGATCCGATTCCTTCCTCATAGATACCACGAATACGTCCATATAGGGTCTTCCTCCCACATTTTCCTAAACAGCTCAGTATTTCTTCAGGGATGTTTTCTAGCCCCACAACCTTTCATTTCTCTTAATGCCCTTTCTATTTCATCGTCGATTATGCCTGGGCCTAAGCTATCTTCTTCTACCTCATGTTCCTTTTCTAAGCCTAACCATGTTGGTCTATGTTCTCTACCGTACAGGGTTTCTATATATTCCTTCCATCTCTCTTGGATCTTTTCTGTGTCAACTATTATCTTGCCCCGCTTATCTTTAACTGTTAGCCCAGATCTTCCCTTCTTACTTCCCGATAATAAATTAACCTTGCTGTATAGCACACCAACATCACCCTTCCTCTGTAAACTTTCCATATCCTCGCATTTCGTTTTCCACCATTCTTCTTTTGCTTTATTTGTAGCCCTTCTCAATTTATTGTTTAACTGTTTGTAATTCATTTCGCAGAACTCTGTGTTTACATTCTTCCATTTTCTTCTTTCATCCATTTTTGTAATCATCTCATGCGTGACACAAGGTTTCCTTATCCTTTTACCATTAACAGGGCTTATAGTGTCTTTTGCGGCTTTCGATCTCACTTTCTTGATGCATTCCCATTTTTCTTCGATAGTACTCAGCTCTTTACCCTCATCCATGATTTCCTCTACAGCCTGCTGATACTCCTTCCATGTTAATCCATTTTATGCTTCTACCTTCCATTTCCTAACCCGCCGCCCCTGCCTTATATTTTTGAAACCGACGCTACATTTCATTGCAACTAAACTGTGTTCAGAGTCCGCATCCGCTCCCGGGAAGCTGTGCGAATATATCACACTGTCCCTAAACCTCTGCCTAACCAGAATATAATCTAACTGATACCTTTCTGAGTCACCTGGCATTTTCCTTCTATATGAATCCCTCTTGTGGTTTCTACACCATGTATTGGTGATGAATAACCCCTGTCTCCTGCAGAACTCAATTGCTTTCTCCCCGCGGTCATTCCTCGTGTCTAAACCGTAGTCCCTCACCTCATCACAATCTCTTCCTTGGCCTACCGTCGCATTTCAATCCCCCATCACTATCAAATGTTCCCTGCAGGGACACAGGCGATTATATCCTCTCTCTCATCGTATATCCTATCGACTTCTTCCTCATTGTGGTAGCTAAGTGGCATGTATTCCTGAGCAATAACGAAGTTCGTCGGTTCTGCTTTAATCTCTACGAGTAATATTTTATACGTTGTTAGCTCTATGTTGACTACGCTTCTTCCTATCTCTTTACTTCATATTACGGCAACCTATCGTTGGCTCTCGTCCCCGCCGCTGTACATTATTCTACAATTATCACTCCAGTAATCCCCGCTATCCTTCCATCTCACCTCGCAGAGACCTAAAACGTCTATATTACCTCTTTCCATCTCTCACTTAATATTTTCTAATTTTCCTGTCCTCAAGATTGTCCTGACGTTCCATGTTGCTATTCTAACTACTTTCGTCTTCTTCTGTGTCTTCTGTCCTGCTGCTGTTATTTCTCCCCTGCAAGGGTTTCGTGGGATGACGACCGCGGAAGCCTTGCCTCAACCGCTGCTGGACACGACACATGGCCCATCGGGCCGAGTCCCGTAGTTGCCAGGACTCATATTCTCTATAGTGCCCATCATTACATTCTTGGGAATGATAATTGATGTGGTTTCCCGTTTCCCTCCTCAATAGTGTTTTTAACGTGACACAATCACTTAATGGCCGCCCCACTGGGATCAGACGCCTTTGCAGCCGACTCACTGAGGAACAGACGCTGCGTGGATTGTCTTTCGTCTGGCTCCCAACTTTCGGCCTATCTGGAATGGGTGACCCTACCAGGAGCAATTATTATTACTCCCGCCAGCGCAGCTCTAGGGGTCATCGGAACGCATAGGCCCTTGCACCACGTCAAGGTTGTAGTCCATGGGAGGGAACCATTTAATATTATGTTAAAAATCAAGATGACACAACCCACCCAACATAATTGTTGGGAAGATAAGATTTAAATAAGGTTGTAATCCACACTTTAAATGAAGTTATAAGAGATATCAAGTGCTAGAAAAACGGGATTAGGTCAATTAATTAGTCGCTCACGGGCTTCCTCTTATCATCACGGAAGGAAAATATATACAATAATATACCATTCGGCTAAGATACACTCGTATAAAAAAAGAACTGATTCATTTTACAGTGTGATGAGACAAAAATTCTTTCGAGGAAACAACAAAGAGTCAAGTCGCAATTGTAGCAGGAAAGAATATCCATAGTAGTTCGAAGCACATTTTGAAAAAAACATCGGCCACAATGGGAATGCATCACTGGAAGGGATTCTAAAGGTAGAGCGGGTTTGTGTCATGAGCGAACTATATGATGATAATGGGAGCAATTGATGGGGTGAATCTCCCGCTGCTAACGAGGAAAAAGACGAGGCTCATAGGGGGAAAAAGCACGTACGGGCAGCATATTGCGGCTGGAGGCGACATCTTCAATTCATCGCTCCGCGGAAAAATGTAGGCCACCCCGCCAACGGGGAAACGGAGGTAGGACGAGGGCGAATAAAATGAAGACGGAATAATAAAAAGGATGACACGTGTAAGACCAACAACGCTGCCGCGCTTAATGGCACCCGGAACATGGAGAGGGGTGGAGGGAGGAAGGGAGGGGGGGGCCTCGAGAAGCGTGTATGGAAAAAATTCAGACAATAAGAAAGGGGGGTTTGTGCGGTCCCGGAAAATGAAGATAACCGCATGTGAATCGGAGACAGAAATATCAAGGAACTGGGGATACCGGGAACCGGGAGAGTCTTCGGGACTTTTTCCAAAATATAATCAAGAGTTTTTGAAGGACTGAAAGATCGGACGAGTCCCGAGACCACACATCCTCCGAATAGTGCTCCGATGTCCCTTCTAGTTCCGTAAGTACGAGTGACATTGGTCTCATTGTTAAATATGATGATGAAACCTAAACTATCCAAAACGTATGTGATCATTTGACAAATTCCGCCAGGATAAAAGAGAGGAATTGATTAATTTTTTTAAAGGAATGTCACTGCATCATTCTAATTCTCGAATTTCAGGCATTGCAAAAATATGAACAACATTCTTGGTAACCCTCGATAACTGCGACAAGCGTTCCTTTAAAAGTAAAGAAAATAACAATTGACCACCGAAAGATAACGGTAATAGCGCTGAGTCGGCGAAACTCAAGGAGATGCAAGCGTCAAGAGTAAAGACAGCAAGCAAAACCTGTGAGTCCCCTTCCCAGCTTCTCGCGGGAGGAGGGAAGCGACTCGATCTAAGAGAAGCACAAAGGGAGAGAGAGGACCTGGAAAGAATTTCAAGCGAACCCCTTTCCCTAGCCTGTCTCTCCGAAAAAAGGGACCCATGACCCTAGCATGCCGCCCCGATCCTCCCATGTGGAATCTCAAATGAGAAGAGGCGAACTAATTAGTGGCCCCCAGAGGCGGGGAGGGGTCTCGATTCGAGGAATTTCCTTCAACTGACGGGGATCTGCATAATTCGAGTGTTCTGCGGGTAGTGTAGAGGGACACCTCCAAGGTCGGAGCGGGAAGAAAGACGCGTGCGAACACCTTAGGGGTCTTGAAGGATGGAGGTGGAAGAGGCGCTGAGCGGTGCTGGGACGACGTGGGGAGGAGCGAAGGCGGCGGGATTGGCGAGTGTTCTTGCAGGGGCGAAAGGAAAGAAGGGACGTGTAACGAAGAGTCAGCGTCAAGGTGAAAACATTGTCCAACTTTTTAGAGTTTTGTATCTTCTCCAAGTTAAAGGTAATCTTTCGATCTCGTCGTCTACAAATATCTATCACTGTAATTCACTTTAAAAACTGCTTCACGTATTTTTTCCTTGACCTACCTCAGTAAAATATATCTCTCATAACGGATCGTAGCTGATTGGTGATCACCTCGAATGCTCGTAGAAAGGTACCAATCCTGGGCTTCGATGGGGAAGAGGATGATAGCTGATTTTCCAGGGCCTCTTCAACTGAATTGTCATCATGCACATTCCAAGGTATTCATTCACTGAATTGTTTCCACTGCCGTTTTAAGTTTAAGCATTTTTATACAACCCAGTTCCCTCCTTCTTTTCCTCTCTTTCTCATTTCCTCTCATCTTCAGCCGCACTGTTTGAAAGACTTCTTTATCTATTTGACATTAATTTTATATTCGGCAGCACCGCATCAACATAAAGTGTGTCTCCTCGGTTTTTGCTATCGTTCCTGTTTCAAAATCACATGAAAATAAAATGCTTAAAATTTATCTTCAACAACCATTCCCCAGTACACAAATAAAGGGTCTTCAAGCAGTACTTAATCGTTTCTTCGGACAGTAATCCTTGCTTGAATCCAGTGCCCTACTAATTATTCTCCTTCCGTGCCTAAAAACTCTTCCACGGAAATTAGAAATCCCAATATGCGTTTATGATGATGACAATGGAAGAGAGACAAGGTACCCGAAGAGGAAACTGGACGTGGCGATTGCTCATCACCAATCATCGTGACATTCTCGTAGAATCGAAGAATTAAATATAATCGACATAAACGGATCTCGAATTCTCACCTCCTCGCCTGCACCTCATATTTACCCATAACATTTTAAAACATGGTCCAATAACAACGTTTTAAATAAAATATAGTGGGTGTCATACGTAGACAGATATTCTGCCTTCTATAGTAGAAAGAATCACTCGATTGCCGAAGTGGATTCTTTTAAAAGTCTTTGAAAGATCAATGGTGGTCAACTGCACTATCAAGCCTTTGAAGAATGAATAAAAGACTGCGTTTCCACAGAAAAACGGTGGAAACGCAGTCTTTTATTCCTTCTTCGTGCGTTACGAATGGCTTTCCACAAAGTATCGGCCCCAACCATCTCTCAGATCTAGTTGATGAGTTTGTTGACCCCTAAACATTGAACTATTTCATTAACTCCCACGCCAACATTCCAACTTGCGCATGTTAAACTAAAATCCATCAGTTGTGTGTTTCCTTTGGGATGTCACTTTGTAAAAATATTAAAAACGTTTTATACTCAACAATTCTGATCGACAATTATTATTAGGTAATCTACCGTTTAAGGTAGGTTTTTGGATGGACAAAACTATCAAATAAACATTTTGTGACTCCCCACCTAGCAAACTAATCTATATCAGGTCCCTCTTCATCTCGGTGTACTTCTTTCCTCTCTTCATCCAATCCAACATCCCTATCCTGTTCCTGCCATTACCTCGCTTGCCCAACATTCTCCCCTCTATTACCCTCTTCAACATTCCACTACCGCTCAATACGCCTTTCATCCATTTTTCCTGCCTCCGTAGGATTTCTCTCAACAAACCCCTCTCCTCCCCCACCACTTCTAGTACTTCTTCATTTGTTTTCCTTTCGGTCCATTTCACCTTCTCCATTCTTCTCCACACCCACATTTCAAAAGCCTCCAATCTACGTCTATCCTCCTGCTTCAGTGACCACGTTTCCGCGCCGTACATAGCTACGCTCCATATCAGAGTTTTTACGAGTCTTGTCTTAACATCCCTACTCAACGTCCCAGTCATCAACTCCCTCCTCCTCGAGAAAGCCTCCTTGCCGAGTGCAATTCTTCTCCTTACGTCCCTACCACTTTGACCGTATTGGTCCAAAACACTTCCGAGATATGTAAACTGTTCTACCTGCCCTATTCTTTCCCCGCCTATTTCCATATTTAGCTTAGCAAATAAAACGGTTTCTGGCGTAACTTGGTGGAAAATCTTCATACTAACTTTTAATAATCGAACCACTTTACTTTTCCACATAAACTTTTTAATTTTTACTACCCAGGTTTCGTTATAACATAACATCATCAGGTAAAATTGACAAGTCCAACACCGTATATATACATATCTCTGGGCGGAGGGGAAGAGGAGGGAGGAAAGAAAGGATTGGTTGAGCTATGAAGAGGGGGGCTAAAAGTCTATGGTTCGAGGCGGATAATTCCTTCACATTCCCCGTTATTGTTTTTTCCCTCACCCCCTGCCAGCTCACCTGAAACCAAGTGAGACTTTTTCAACAATGTAGCGACTCCTCCCAACCCGCTACTGAGTCACCTAACTAATTACTAAGTGCCGTTCTCCGAGTTCATAATAATCATTTCCCTAATCCTCTGCCAACTAATCTGATGTCAGGTGGGCTTTTTGCAACATTGTATTGACCATATCCTTCCAGGTAATTATATAATATTATCCGCCTCAATCCATAGACTTTTAGCCCCCCTCTTCTTAGCTCAACCAATCCTTTCTTTCCTCCCTCCTCTTCCCCTCCGCCCAGAGATATGTATATATACGGTGTTGGACTTGTCAATTTTACCTGATGATGTTATGTTATAACGAAACCTAGGTAGTAAAAATTAAAAAGTTTATGTGGAAAAGTAAAGTGGTTTGATTATTAAAAGTCAGTATTTAGCTTTGCCTTTTTCTTTCTGGAAAATCGCATAACCTTTGTATTATTAATATTGATTCTCATCCCATATTTATCGCACTGAACCTCCAATTCACTCAGCAATGCTTGCAACCCCTTTGGCTGACTGAGCAATTAATGCTTGGTCATCAGCAAACCTAACCGATTTTACGATTTCCCCTCCGACTTTCATTCCTACCTCCAGTTCTTCCCATGCCTCTTTAATCATTTCCTCCACATACGTTGAACAGCACCGGTGACAATGGGCAACCCTGCCATACCTCTCTTCCTAACACTGCCCATCCGGACTCTCCGTTCATCGCTCGCACTAGAGCAGTCAGAGACATGTACAGGTTGCGGATCAGTCTCCTGTCCCTCCAATCCATTCCTATTTTCTGCAATACACGCATTAATTTTTCCCAATTCACTCTATCAAACGTTTTTTCGAAATCTACAAAACAGGCAAAAACGTCCTGGTTGTATTCTATATTCCTCTCAATTGATGATCTCATTACTGCAATGGCATCACGCGTACCTCTTCCCTTCCTAAACCCAAACTGATCATCCCCTAAGTATTCATTTGCCTTATTCTCTATCCTTTTGTTGATGATCCTGAGAATAACTTTAGCTGCGTGGGATATCAAACTTATCGTTCTGTAATCCTCACATGCTGTAGCCTTTGCCTTTTTTGGAATAGGAACTAACACCGATCTCACAAAATCTTCCGGCCAGATTCCTTCCTCATAGATACTACGAATCAGTCCATATAGGACCTTCTTCCCACATTTTCCTAAACATTTCAACAGTTCTACAGGTATGTTGTCCACCCCCACGGCCTTATTTGCTTTCATCTCCTTTAATGCCCTTTCTATTTCATCGTCGAGTATGCCTGGACCTGAGCTATCTTCTTCTAAGTTATGTTCCTTTCGATGTCTAACCTTGTCGGCCTAAGTTCTTTACCATACAGTGTTTCTATATATTCCTTCCATCTCTCTTGGATTTTTCCTGGTTCACGTATTATCTTACCCCACTTATCTTTAACTGTTAGCACAGATCTTGCCTTCTTACTTCCCGATAATAACTTAACCTTGCTTTATAGAGCACCGATTTCACCCTTCTTCTGTAAACTTTCCATATCCTCGCATTGCGTTTTCCACCATTCTTCTTTTGCTTTATTTGTGGCCCTTCTCAATGTATTTAAGTCTTTGTACTTCATTTTGCCTAACTCTGTGTTTACATTCTTCCATCTTCTTCTCTCATCCATCTTTGCAATCATCACATCCGTGACCCATGGTTTCCTTATTCTTTTCCCCTTAACGGTTCCTATAGTGTCTTTTGCTGCTTCCAATATTCCTTGCTTGATGCATTCCCATTTCTCTTCGATTGTACTCAGTTCTTTACCGTCATCCCTTATTTTCTCTACAGCCTGCTGATACTCCTTCCTCGTTAATCCATTTAATGCTTCTATGTTCCATTTACTAACCCGCCGCCCTTGCCTTATCTTCTTGAAACGGACGTTGCATTTCATAACAACTAAATTGTGGTCAGAGTCCGCATCCGCTCCTGGGAAACTGTGTCACACTGTTCCTAAACCTCTGCCTAACCATAATATAATCTAATTGATACCTTTCTGAGTCACCTGGCATTTTCCATGTATACCTTCGCCTTTTGTGATGTCTAAACCATGTGTTGGTGGTGACTAACCCCTGTCCATTGCAGAATTCAATCGCTTTCTCCCCGCGTTCATTCCTCGTGCCTAACCCATATTCTCCCACCTCACCACCATCTCTTCCTTCGCCTACCGTCGCATTCCAATCCCCCATCATTATCAAATGTTTCCCTGCAGGAACACTCGCGATGATAGCCTCTAACTCATCATACATCCTATCGACTTCTTCCTCCTTGTGGTTGCTCGGTGGCATGTATACCTGAACAATGGCCAAGTTCGTCGGCTCTGCTTTAATCTCTACGAGTAAAATTCTATCTGTCGCTTGCTCTATGTTGACTACGCCTCTTCCGACGCCTTTATTTAATATTATGGCAACCCCTCGTTGGCTCTCGTCCCCGCCGCTGTATATCACTCTATAATTGTCACTCCAGTAATCCCCGCTATCCTTCCATATCACCTCGTAGAAACCTAAATCATCTGTATTACCTCTTTCCATCTCTCACTTAATATTTTTCTGTCCTCAACATTGTCCTGACGTTCCATGTTCCTATTCTAACTACTTTCGTCTTCTTCTGCGTCTTTTGTCCTGCTGCTCTTCCCTGCAAGGGTTTCTTGGGATGACGACCGCGGAAGCCTTGCCTTCCCCGCTGCCGGGCACGACACACGGCCCCTTGGGCCGAGTCCCGCAGTTGCCAGGACTCAATTTCTGTTTTGCGCCCATCATTTTTTTCTTGGGAATGATAATTGAGGTGGTTTCCAGTTGCCTTCCTCAATAGTGTTTTTAACGTGACACCATCACTTAATGGCCGCCCCACTGGGGTCAGACGCCATTGCAGCCGTCTCACTGAGGAACAGACGCTGCGTGGACTACCTTTCGTCTGGCTCCTAACCTTCGACCTATCTGGCATGGGTGACCCTTCCAGGAGTAATTATTATTACTCCCGCCAGCACAGGTCTAGGGGTCATCGGAACACACAAGCCCTTCCATCACGACAAGGTTGTAGTCCATGGGAGGGTGATCGACAATAATCGTATGAAATTAAGTACAAATCCGTTGGAGTTATTCAAACTTAATAATGACTTTTGACCATTATATGGAAGAGAATGAATTATTCGTGTTACGTCACAAACTGTAACTTTGCTTACCTACCGATGCATTTAAAAACCAGCAAATTTACCATCTTACGCTAATCTACTGGTCAAAAATGCTTTTCAGTGAGTGAGATGGGTTACTATGAACTCATCTCACTATATATGCCTATAAAGTAGTGCTATCATTACTCTTTTTCATTGCATAGGGTGCGGCAACATAACTTCCTTTTTTATACAGCAAAACCCCTTAGAAAAAGGAAGTCATGTGGCCGCACCCTGTATACGATTTCTAGATAGATATATAGGGCGAAATTGAGTTTATTTAGGCGAATTTGAGAGTTTTCAATCGCCAGTGATGGTTAAAAGGTGAGAGACGTGGAATGGAATCAGGGAAATGTGAGGATTAAACATTGAAATGAGGGGGCTCAATCGCTCCAAGGAAAACCCCTCGACGTTTGGCGTCCGCGGGCACCAGCTGGGCGGCACCGTGCCTGAGAAGCACGAGATTATGGATGGGGACGTCGTGTCATGCGGAGTAAGGGTATGCCGTGAGAGATTAAAGGTATCTGAGAAAGGACCAAACGGAAAGAAGAGAGAGAACCGACGCCGTTTCGATGAAAATCCATCTTCATCAGTCAAAGAATGATTCCCCAATGGCTCCACTAGAGATCTCGGGGAAGCAATTTGCAAGGGAGAAAAGGCATGGCGGGGAAGGGGACGGGGGCAGGGAGGAGTGGGCAGAAATCCGCGAGGGAAGAGGTTGTGAGACAATTGGGTTTGGGTCTAAATTAAATTGTGCTATCCGCTTTCAATATGTTTAAATGTGCAGAAAACCTTATTTTTATGATTCAGGTACGAAAGGGAGAGACGTGCATCTGAGCTTCAATGAGCTTTAGCCAGTTGCCTTTTTTCCAGTATTTTTAATGTCTCCCTTTCCCTCATATTAAATTATTTAATCTACTAATTTTTTTAAATCATCAACAAATGAAAATTTTCAATGATTTGCATCACTTCAAATACTGAATATTTCCTATTCAATTTTGCACCATAAAAAAGCTACCACACCAATTTATGAAATTAAACAGTGATCAACTTCAGAAGTTATAGTCTCACCAACTCTTGAGTTCTTGTGAATTGGACTTCTTATGCCTTCCACCACAACATGCGTACCATTACTGCAAACACCACCGACTTTCTCAGCTACAATATTATAAGTTCCAGCAATTTAAATTACATCCGAGGTTAATAAAGTCTCTACGCCGCTGAAACCAAAAATCATTTAAATTAAATATTTGCAAAATAAAACATTTTCTGGCGTAACTTGGTGAAAAATCTTCATACTGACTTTTAATAATCAAACCACTTTACTTTTCCACTTAAACTTTTTAATTTTTACAACCCAGCCTGATGATGTTATGCTATATTTATACGCTCTATTTACCTGATGATGTTATGCTATAACGAAACCTGGGTTGTAAAAATTAAAAAGTTTATGTGGAAAAGTAAAGTGGTTTGATTATTAAAAGTCAGTTAAATATTTGCAACACCATCGGTATTTTTGAGCGACAAGCAGAAAGGTCTACTACGCGTGGAAACTGCGGACTGATAAAATAATAAAGACTGTGGATTTAAGACTCACACATGTATCCTAAACAAACATCAGTTCTTTAGAACAGTGGTTCGCTCTGGAGGACTTGGTTCCTCCTCAACATTTTCCTCCATCTTCTATTTCTACAAAATTCAAAACCCACGCACACATGGAAACGTTTGAAGAGACGAAAAGAGGAGAATCTGCGTCGTGATCTCCGGAGTGACTTACAGAAGCCCCAAGTCCCAATATTATATCCCTGGTGAAGGCAAGACATTAGACGCGCGACTTCTGGAACGCTTGCACGAGACAAAAACGGGGTGTCTAAGCGCTAATTCGAAGGGGGCACGTACGTCGTAGTGACGGACGGCGCGGAGCGGAAGGAGGAAACGGTCGCGGGCGGCGGTGCGTGCCGTTTTCAGCCCCGGCAGGCGTTTGCGATGCCTTCCCCGCCCCCCCCCCCTACAACTTCCCCACCTCCTCTCCGGGGAAGGAGAAGACTGCGTGAGCCCATTAAAGGCGCCGGGAGAGGACAGAGAATGAAAGGGAAAGGAATTCGGGAGCGATGGAGGTAAAAAGAAAGAGTGGGACGAATGGAGAGAAAGTGGGGGGGTAAAGGAAGGGCATAAAAAAAGAAGAGGCGAAACAAATGAACGGTCGTGTGGCGAATGTGAAATAAATGTGCTCCGGATGAGTGAAGACTTGAAGATGATTTCCACGCGCGCACCCACCCAGATCTCCAGCATCTCGGAGGAATGCGTGTGTGTATTTGCGTGGGATGCGGGAGAGGAGGGCAGGTGTGGATGAAGGGGTGCCAACGGGCAGAGAAAGAAGGAAGGGTAGGCATTCGAGAGGGTCTCCTGAGCAGGATCTGCTGCTCCGAGGGAAGGGAAGGGTGGAGCGAGAAGCAAGGGGGGGGAGGGGTTTCTTTATCGGAATTGACAATGTCCCCAAATAATCTGGATTGGTGAGCGGGGGAAGCAGAGGATAAGGCGCAGGGTTGCGCTCGTGTACTCTGGGAACATTTTTCGCTGCATTCGGGTGTGCGATGGTGTGCCGAAGGCAAGGTGAAATATAAGATCTGGGCTATGATTAAGCTTTCATCCCGTCCGGAGCGTAACCCATGCAGCGAGATAGGGAAGGAAGTGTCCGAGTCCAATCCACTGGGAGCCCTTTCCCAAATTGCAGTGGAAATTAATTGGGGTTCCTGCGACTGCGTCGGTAACACCTCGTGCCTTGGTTTATTTGAGCAAAATAACACGCCGGCGAAAGAATCCGGGGCGTTAATTACAGAAATTACAAATTGAAGGACCTTTAAAAGGAAGTCTATACAGTTGCGCCGTCGTTATTACTCGGTGAGCTTGGAAATGGTAAGGAAAGGGGAGGATTTTTAAAATTGATAAAATATCTGATTTAAGTTTTATAATTTAAAACATTAAACCGGGATATATACGCGTGAATAATAGAGTATAATTGAACTTTTCAATTTCAAATATGGCATAATTCAATTTTTCCAGCAAGAACAATGGATTTAACGGTTAGGACCCATCTGCAGGAACGTTAAAAAGTAAATTAACAATGGTAAACCATAATGATACGGTTATGAATTACTTAACCTTCCCATGAATAATTTTTTGACGACTGAGCAACACTGGTTCGACCTTTACTGCAACTTTGTTTGGAAAAACTGGGGAGGATAACTCGATGATCATGTATAAATACACAGAAATTACCTAAATATATAGATATGTTACATCTGTGATAATTGTTAATGCATACAATTATGACGGTGAGTACTTTTATGATGGGGATTCGTCTTTTCGGCGTAAAATATAGATCGAAGCTATTCCAAAGTCCAAATTATACCTATAATGATGCTCACTGAAACTCTGCTGAAGGTTGTTTTACTTGTTAAAAGCTTCTTACGGAACCATAAAGTAATCAACCCGAAGGTCGGTTTAGTATGAGATGGTAGAGCTCACCCATGTACCAAGCCCGACGGCGTGTGAATATTCACACATCAGGGTAGGGGGGCCAGTTTCTTTCCCTGTGCCGGTTATGGTTTCCCAGGAAGATCTGGTACCCGAAAAATCAACTAGCTTGGGTGGAGCTGCAGGTGCCCAAAGTGCCTTGCCCGGGAATCGAACCTGGGACCCTCTGGTCAGCAGTCCAACGCTCTACCCGCTAGACCACCGCGACCCGCTTCTTACGGAAATATGAACAATAAAACGAGACAAAATATTGAAATCCCACGGAAAATGAAATTTCATATTGATCTTTGCGGGGTCGAATCCATCCACGTTTGTACATACTTCAGATTCCAATTACGTGTCCGGTGACGAGATAGGACTGCCACGGAGCATTCTGTCCCCTCCCACTCGACTCTCGAAACTACTGTTGGTCGGCGGAGGCGAGGGATGTCCTTTGCGGAACAATCGTCAGCGAGAGCGAGTGGCGGGGCCGAGTGTTTGGCGTACTATTAGGTTGCGACCCCGCGGGGTCCTTCTGGGCGAAACCGATTGTGTGCTCGCGTGGTGCACCGAGGCGTGCGGGCTCGAGAGGGGGTGCGGGATTCGGGTCAGGCCGCCGAGGTCGAAGGAACGCGACCGCAGCAACTTCGTGAAACTATGCATCGCGACACACGCGCATTCACAAACAAAGCAAATCTCCCTTTCCCATTCATCCACCAAGCGTCCCCGCAACAAGATCACAACTGATTGAACTAATTGAAAATAAGGGCTTTGCGCAGGGGATGGAGATTGAAGCACGTCGGGGCAGGGTGGAGCGGAGCGAATCCAATGGTCAGCATCCATTTATGCATCTCTCTCTTCGAGCCTCCAACAAATGAAAGAAATGGACGGTAACCCTTAGCTATCCAAGAGCTCTGCTTTCTGCAGCATCCTGTACTTTCTCGAGTCCAAGGTACGTGCCTTATTAGAAGCATTCGAGTTTAATGCTAACAAAGAAGGAATACGCAGTTTTGCCGCCGTATTTCACAGACAGATAAGACCATGGTGACCCATTTATGCCGAAATATCCAACATGATGACACCTTCCGCTCGAAACAGTCGAGGGCACAGAAATAGCAAATACAAGTTGTACTTTCCGAAAGGTAAAGGTCACCAATTAGCTTAATGGCTGTTGGTGACCTAGCATCCTCTTCTGCCATACGCCCTCGTGGCGGCTTTCAGAATAACATGAAGATGTAGACCGTCGTCGTCATGACATTTCATACTAATTAGTGATTTTTGATATGCAATTTTACATATATTTTATGATTAACAAAAATTAGAATTAAAACATTTGAGATAAAAATTAAAAATTCTGAATGAAGTGGACTCGGATGCTGATCCTAGTAGCAAAGCGGATTTTCTAGAGCTGATGTGAGAAACGGATTCACTCTTGACGTTAGATGCTGTTTTAAAGCTTCCGTTACTTTGACCTCCGCCGTCAGCTCGAAGGGGTCTCCAGTTGGTAAACGGTGGTGACGCCAGATGGGACCGCATCGTTCCCGTCCCAACACTAACTACCTACGCAACATAATCAGACATCGTCGTGCACTGACAATGACAACGTTTGATCAAGTGTCTTCGCGTTAACGGTTTCGTGAAGTGCAAGATAACTTCCCCTGCGTTAATTTCCCTCAGCGATTCGGAGTGCTGTCGCCGAGGAGCACGCAGGTCGGGGGTGTTTAACAGCGCGATCCATCCGCCGTCCGGTCGGACGGCGGATGGATCGCGTTGACCACCTCTATTCACGTCTCCGTTCGGTTGGTCGGGGTGAGGTTAGAGTGGGAGGGATGGGGAGGGCTCCACGGGCAGCATGGGAGGTGGAAAGGAAACGGTCGAGGAGAGAGAGAGAGAATGGGAGTCTCGGGGCGAAAAGGCAGAGTCGGATTTGACACGATCTGCAGGCAGAGGTATGCGCGTATTTGAGGACGGTTTTCGAGATCCAAATTCGATAATCACGTCTGTTTTAAGAGCCAGTGGACAATAGAGTAAACAAAAGCGGACCGGTTTCATCTCATCGGTTTAAGGGAATGCAGGACGATGAAATTCGTCCTAGTATCCCACTCTCGTTGCGATAATTTTGCTATTTGGCATTTTGCTATTACAAACACGTCACGTTTACAGAAAATTGCATAATCAAATCTGATGACCCTTGAAACACAACCTTGCGTTGGGTCGAATCATATGACGTAAAAACATGTAATTCAGATTACTTATAGAAAAAACCCCAAATCAGGGCTAACTCTAATCGAATAGCTTCTAAAACTAATGAAATACTTGAATATGATTCCAACCTGAGGACATTCCCTTCAAACGACTACTAAAAAGGAGCATCACATCTGCTCAAAAGTGCAAAACATTCATTTTTTATCGCGAGAGATGAGTTCATATGATAAAGGATTTTAAATTTTTGCTAAATCTGGCTCTGCTTGCTAACCCTGATGATAATGATAAACCCCCGCTTCGATTAGTCATCAAATGTGAATTAAGTTAATTCATGCATTGGCATCGATTCACTACTTACGATAAATTGTAAATATCCGCTGAGATACTACAATGAATGGCCATTATCCGCCATAATAAAGACAAGGATCTATGCGAGTCCCTCTTATTTGCGTTTACCTCGAATTCCCTACATCAATTAGTCACTTCACCAACAAGGGGAAAGAACATTCTTGATCTGTTAGCCACATATATACCCGAAAAGGTCTTAAATATAGAAGTTGTTGATGGAATCAGTGATCACAGGGCTGTAAACGCTAAATTTTCTCTAAGCGTAGATAAAGTTAACAAACCTAAGAGAAAGGTTTATTTGTTCAATAAAGCGGACTATGATGGCTTAAAATGTGAATTAAAAAGTTCTTTTTTTCTATTTGACGAATTAAGCAAAACTAGTAGTGTCGAGGATACTTGGAATAATTTTCTTACGATAACACGTTCAGCAATACAGAGGTTTATACCCAATAAATATCATTATTATTATTATTATTATTATTATTATTAGGTAACCTACCGTTTAAGGTAGGTTTTTGCATGGACACTACTATCAAATAAACATTTTGTGACTCCCCACCTATCAAACCAATCTATATCAGGTCCCTCTTCATCTCGGTACACTTCTTTCCTCCCTTCATCCCGTCCAACATCCCTATCCTGTTCCTACCCTTTCCTCGCTTGCCCAACACTCTCCCCTCTATTACCTTCTTCAACATTCCACTACCGATCAATACGCCTTTCATCCATTTTTCCTGCCTCCATACGATTTCTCTCAACAAACCCCTCTCCTCACCCACCATCTCAAACACTTCCTCATTTGTTTTCCTTTCGGTCCATTTCACCTTCTCAATTCTTCTACACAACCACATTTCAAAAGCCTCCAATCTACGTCTATCCTCCTGCTTCAGTGACCACGTTTCCGCGCCGTATATAGCTACGCTCCATATCAGAGTTTGTACGAGTCTTGTCTTAACATCCCTACTCAACGTCCCCGTCATCAACTCCCTCCTCCTTGAGAAAGCCTCCTTGCCGAGTGCAATTCTTCTCCTTACGTCCCTACCACTTTGACCGTATTGGTCCAAAACACTTCCGAGGAATGTAAACTGCACTACCTGCTCTATTCTTTCCCCGCCTATTTTAATATTTAGCTTAGCCTTTTTCTTTCTGGAAAATCGCAAAACCTTTGTTTTATTAATATTGATTCTCATCCCATATATATCGCACTGAACCTCCAATTCACTCAGCAATGCGTGCAACCCCTTGGCTGACTGAGCAACTAATGCTTGGTCATCAGAAAACCTAACCGATTTTACGATTTCCCATCCGACTTTCATTCCTACCTCCAGTTCTTCCCATGCCTCTTTAATCATTTCCGCCACATATACGTTGAACAGCACCGGTGACAATGGGCAACCCTGCCATACCTCTCTTCCTAACACTGCCCATCCGGACTCTCCGTTCATCGCTCGCACTAGAGCAGTCAGAGACATGTAGAGGTTGCGGATCAGTCTCCTGTCCCTCCAATCCATTCCTATTTTCTGCAATACACGCATTAATTTTTCCCAATTCACTCTATCAAACGCTTTTTCGAAATCTACAAAACAGGCAAAAACGTCCTGGTTGTATTCTATATTCCTCTCAATTGGTGACCTCATTACTGCAATGGCATTACGCGTAAATCTTCCCTTCCTAAACCCAAACTGATCATCCCCTAAGTAATCATTTGCCTTACTCCCTATCCTTTTGTTGATGATCCTGAGAATAACTTTAGCTGCGTGGGATATCAAACTTATTGTTCTGTAATCCTCACATGACGAAGCCTTTGCCTTTTTTGGAATAGGAACTAATACCGATCTCACAAAATCTTCCGGCCAGATTCCTTCCACATAGATACTACGAATCAGTCCATATAGGGCCTTCTTCCCGCATTTTCCTAAACATTTCAACAGTTCTACAGGTATGTTGTCCACCCCCACGGCCTTATTTGCTTTCATCTCCTTTAATGCCCTTTCTATTTCATTGTCGAGTATGCCTGGACCTAAGCTATCTTCTTCTACGTTATGTTCCTTTTCTATGTCTAACCTTGTCGGCCTAAGTTCTTTACCATACAGTGTTTCTATATATTCCTTCCATCTCTCTTGGATTTTTCCTGGTTCAACTATTATCTTACCCCCCTTATCTTTAACTGTTAGCGCAGATCTTGCCTTCTTACTTCCCGATAATAACTTAACCTTGCTTTATAGAGCACCGATTTCACCCTTCTTCTGTAAACTTTCCATATCCTCGCATTGCGTTTTCCACCATTCTTCTTTTGCTTTATTTGTGGCCTTTCTCAATTTATTGTTTAACTCTTTGTACTTCATTTTGCCTAACTCTGTGTATACATTTTTCCATCTTCTTCTCTCGTCCATCTTTGCAATCATCTCATCCGTTACCCATGGTGTCCTTATTCTTTTCCCCTTAACGGTTCCTATAGTGTCTTTTCCTACTTCCGATATCCCTTGCTTGATACATTCCCATTTCTCTTCGATTGTACTCAGTTCTTTACCGTCATCCATTATTTTTTCTACAGCCTGCTGATACTCCTTCCTCGTTAATCCATTTAATGCTTATATATATATATATATATATATATATATATATATATATATATATATATATATATATATATATATATATATATATATATATATATATATATATATATATATATATATATATATATATATATATATATATATATATATATATATAACACAGAAACCAAAACACAAAAGAGGAAAAACTCACTGGTTCTCGAATTTTCGGTGGTCCCACCACCTTTCTCAAGAGGAATTAGGAACAGAACTAACTTTTCTGTTCCTAATTCCTCTTGAGAAAGGTGGTGGGACCACCGAAAATTCGAGAACCAGTGAGTTTTTCCTCTTTTGTGTTTTGGTTTCTGTGTTTGTTATGACTTATCAGTGAATTTACATTACACGTTTGTGGGTTTTCCAAAAAAGTGTATATATATATATATATATATATATATATATATATATATATATAAAAAACTATATATATATATATAACTATATATATATATATAACTATATATATATATATATTACACACACAGAAACATAAAAGAAGGACACTTACAGTGGATATTTACGCCCCATTGTCTCCAGCATCAACTCCCCCACTGAGCGAATCTCCGCATTTATAGACTACCACCTTCAACCCATAGCCACTTCACTCCCTTCTTACATCAAAGATTCGTACCACTTCCAGGAACGTCTACACTCAATCCCAATTCCTCACAGCACGACCATTCTCATTGCCACAATAGACGTTACATCTCTGTACACCTCCATTCCCCACAAAGAAGGCTTAGAAGCCCTGAAATATTACCTCTCTCTACGACCGACACCACACACTCCATCCACAGATTTTCTTCTTGAACTGAGCCAACTCGTCCTCACCAAAAATGCCTTCCAATTCAATGAAAAAATTTATTAGCAAATATAGGTACTGCAATGGGCACGCGTATTGCTCCTGCATGCGCCAATCTCTTTATGGGTAAACTTGAAGAAACATTTCTCCAGCAAAAAACCCTTAAACCACTCTTCTGGGCCCGTTATATTGATGATATTTTCCTCCTTTGGTCCCACGGACGCGAAAACTTGTCATCCTTCAATTCCTCTCTCAACTCCTCCTCCTCGGTTTCTTTCACTTCCTCTATATCAGAGTCAAATCTCACCTTTCTAGACATTGACATTCATCTCCAGAAAAATAAGTTTTACACCTCAGTTCACATTAAACCGACCAAAACCCAACAATATCTCCATTTCAGTAGCTTTCACCCATCGCACACAAAACGCTCCATCCCCTTCTCACTCTTAGTCCGCGGCCTCCGTCTCTGCAACAACACCCCCTCCAAACGGAAACACATTGACCAGTTGCACGTTTCTCTCAGAGAATGTGGGTACCCTGAAACACTGCTCAACAGGAAAATTCTCGAACCTTCAACCCAATACACTCCTCTCCCCAAACCTAACCGCCCAAAATGCCCTAACCTTATCACCACTTTCTTCCCCGGAACCCACAAAATTAAACATATAATCCGTGAACTCTTCCAAATTATTAGCAATAGTCAATCCACATCACCTTTATTCCCACATTGTCCCTCCGTTTCATTTAAACGCCCGTCAAACCTGCGTGATATCTTTAAGTCTATAAAACCACCTACGAGCACCCCTGTCTCTTCCCCACCCCTGTCCGCACCATGCAACCGCCCACGCTGTAAATGCTGCCATCTCCTCAGACCTTCCACGTCCCTTATTACCAACTCCCAACCCATAGCCACCTGCACCTCTAAAAACCTTATATATCGCCTCTCCTGTAACTTCTGCCCTGCCTTTTACGTGGGTGAATGCACGACCACCCTTTCCCTCCGAATGAATAACCACCGCTATTCCACCAAATCTCCCCTTTCCTTAATTATCCCATCCCTACTCACACTGCTTCCCACAACCAGTCTTTTGATGACTGCTTCTCCGTTTCAGTGATTGAAACCCTTCCCAATTCTGCTGGTAACATAGAGGTGAGAACCCGCGAGATGGCACATATCTGGGTGCTCCAGTCCTTTAAACCCCCCGGGCTGAACCAAGCCCACTGATTTTATCCAATGGTGCCTACATTTCCCCTCCCCCACCTTGTCCGCTTCCTATTGGCCCCTTACCTCTCCTCCTCCTTGTATATATGTAGAAAAATGTGTGTACGTATATATATATGTATGTGTATATATGTATATATATGTGTATATATGTATATATATGTGTAGATATGTGTATATATATGTGTATATATGTGTATACATATGTATTTATCCCTCCCATGGACCACGCCCTTGTCGTGGTGGAATGGCTTGTGTGTTCGATGACCCCTAGAGCTGTGCTGGCAAGAGTAATATTAATTACTTCTGGAAGGGTCACCCATGCCATATAGGTCGAAGGTTAGGAGCCAGACGAAAGGTAGTCCACGCAGCGTCTGTTCCTCAGTGAGGCGGCTGCAATGGCGTCTGACCCCAATGGGGCGGCGATTAAGTGATGGTGTCACCTTAAAAACACTATTGAGGAAGGCAACGGGAAACCACCTCGATTATCATTCCCAAGAAAAAAATGATGGGCGAAAAACAGAAATTGAGTCCTGGCAATTGCGGGACTCGGCCCAAGGGGCCGTGTGTCGTGCCCGGCAGCGGGAGAGGCAAGGCTTCCGCGGTCGTCATCCCACGAAACCCTTGCAGGGAAGGAATAACTGCAGCAGGAAAGAAGACTCAGAAGAAGGCGAAAGTAGTTAAAATAGGAACCTGGAACGTCTGGACAATGTTGAGCAGAGGCAAATTAGAAAATATTAAGCGAGAGATGGAAAGAGGTAATATGGATGTTTTAGGTCTCTGCGAGGTGAGATGGAAGGATAGCGGGGATTACTGGAGTGACAATTAAAGAGTGATATACAGCGGCGGGGAAAAGAGCCAACGAGGGGTTGCGGTAAATTTAAATAAAGGGGTAGGAAGAAGCGTAGTCAACATAGAGCAATCGACAGATAGAATTTTACTCGTAGAGATTAAAGCAGAGCCGACGAGCTTGGTCGATGTTCAGGTATACATGCCACCGAGCAACTACAAGGAGGAAGAAGTCAATAGGATGTATGATGAGTTAGAGGATGTCATCGCGAGTGTTCCTGCAGGGAAATATTTGATAGTGATGGGGGATTGGAATGCGACGGTAGGCGAAGGAAGAGATGGTGGTGAGGTGGGGGACTATGGGTTAGGCACGAGGAATGAACGCGGGGAGAAAGCAATTGAATTCTGCAGGAGACAGGGGTTAGTCATCACTAACACATGGTTTAGACACCACAAAAGGCGTAGGTATACATGGAAAATGCCAGGTGACTCAGAAAGGTATCAGTTAGATTATATTATGGTTAGGCACAGGTTTAGGAACAGTGTGATAAATTCGCACAGTTTCCCAGGAGCGGATGCGGACTCTGACCACAATTTAGTTGTTATGAAATGTAATGTTCGTTTCAAGAAGATAAGGGCGGCGGGTTAGGCAATGGAATCTTGAAGCATTAAATGGATAACGAGGAAGAAGTGTCAGCAGGCTGTAGAGATAATGTTGGATGACGGTAAAGCACTTAGTACTATCGAAGACAAATGGGAATGTATCAAGAAAGGGATATTGGAAGCCGCTAAAGACACTATAGGAACCGTTAACGGGAAAAGGATAAGGAAACCATGGGTAACGGATGGGATAATTGCAAAGATGGATGAGAGAAGAAGATGGAAAAATGTAAACACAGAGTTAGGCAAAATGAAGTACAAAGAGTTAAACAATAAATTGAGAAGGGCCACAAATAAAGCAAAAGAAGAATGGTGGAAAACGCAGGTGTCGGGGAAGAGCGGAGAGGACATGTGCAGGAGAAGGGTGATGGGAGGAGAGGTAAGGAGCCAATTGAAAGCGGACAAGGTGGGGGAGGGGGCGGTAGAGTTGCCGCGGTAGAAAAAGAGCTGCAAGGTCCCGGTCGTGAAGCGGCCGGGCCTTTAGCGGGGGACTCGGTGACCGATTTGCTCAGAAGAGTGAAGCGGTTCTAGGCAGCTTTGGATAAAATCCTTATATATATATATATATATATATATATATATATATATATATATATATATACATATTATTATTATTAGGTAATCTACCGGTTAACGTAGGTTTTTGGATGGACACAACTATCAAATAAACATTTTGTGACTCCCCACCTAGCTAACTATTTTATATCAGGTCCCTCTTCATCTCGGTGTACTTTTTTCCTCCCTTCTTCCCGTCCAACATCCCTATCATATTCCAGCCCTTTCCTCACTTGCCCAACATCCTCCCCTCTATTACCCTCTTCAACATTCCACTACCAATCAATACGCCTTTCATCCATTTTTCCTGCCTCCATTGGATTTCTCTCAATAAACCCCTCTCCTCCCCCACCATTTCTAGTACTTCTTCATTTGTTTTCCTTTCGGTCCATGTCACTTTCTCCATTCTCCTTCACACCCACATATCAAAAGCCTCCAATCTACGTCTATCCTCCTGCTTCAACGACCACGTTTCCGCGCCGTACATAGCTACGCTCCATATCAGAGTTTGTACGAATCTTGTCTTAACATCCCTACTCAACGTCCCCGTCATCAACTCCCTCCTCCTTGGGAAAGCCTCCTTGCCGAGTGCAATCCTTCTCCTTACGTCCCTACCACTTTGACCGTATTGGTCCAAGACACTTCCGAGATATGTAAACTGCACTACCTGCTCTATTCTTTCCCCGCCTATTTTAATATTTAGCTTAACCTTATTCTTTCTGGAAAATCGCATAACCTTTGTTTTATTAATATTGATTCTCATCCCATATTTATCGCACTGAACCTCCAATTCACTCAGCAATGCGTGCAAGCCCTTGGCTGACTGAGCAACTAATGCTTGGTCATCAGAAAACCTAACCGATTTTACGAATTCCCCTCCGACTTTCATTCCTACCTCCAGTTCTTCCCATGCCTCTTTAATCATTTCCTCTACATATACGTTGAACAGTACCGGTGACAATGGGCAACCCTGCCTTACACCTCTTCCTAAAACGGCCCATCCGGACTATCCTTCCCCACTCGCACCTGAGCAGTCTGAGACATGTAGAGGTTGCGGATCAGTCTCCTGTCCCTCTAATCAATTCCTATTTTCTGCAATACACTCATTAATTTTTCCCAAGTCACTCTATCAAACCCTTTTTCGATATCTACAAAACAGGCAAAAACGTCCTGATTGTATTCTGTATTCCTCTCGACTAGTGATCTTATTACTGCAATGGCATCACGCGTACCTCTTCCTTTCCTAAACCCAAACTGATCATCCCCTAAGTAATCATTTGCCTTACTCCCTATCCTTTTGTTGATGATCCTGAGAATAACTTTAGCTGCGTGGGATATCAAACTTATTGTTCTGTAATCCTCACATGACGAAGCCTTTGCCTTTTTTGGAATAGGAACTAACACCGATCTCACAAAATCTTCCGGCCAGATTCCTTCCTCATAGATACTACGAATCAGTCCATATATGGCCTTCTTCCCACCTTTTCCTAACCATTTCAACATTTCTACAGGTATATTGTCCACCCCCACAGCCTTATTTGCTTTCATCTCCTTTAATGCCCTTTCTATTTCATCGTCGAGTATGCCTGGTCCTAAGCTATCTTCTTCTACGTTATGTTCCTTTTCTATGTCTAACCTTGTCGGTCTAAGTTTCCATATCCTCGTATTGCGTTTTCCACCATTCTTCTTTTGCTTTATTTGTGGCCCTTCTCAATTTATTGTTTAACTCTTTGTACTTCATTTTTTCTAACTCTGTGTTTACATTTTTCCATCTTCTCTCATCCATCTTTGCAATTATCTCATCCATTACTAATGGTTTCCTTATCCTTTTCCCGTTGACTACGCTTCTTCCTACCCCTTTATTTAAAATTACGGCAACCCCTCGTTGGCTCTCGTCCCCGGCGCTGTATATCACTCTATAATTGTCACTCCATTAATCCCCGCTATCCTTCCATCTCACCTTGCAGAGACCTAAAACATCTATATTACCTCTTTCCATCTCTCGCTTAATATTTTCTAATTTGCCTCTCCTCAACATTGTCCCGACGTTCCAGGTTCCTATTCTAACTACTTTCGCCTTCTCCTGATATATGTATATATATACATATGTATATATATACAAGGGACCGAATGCTTGTAGCCGAAATTCCCCAGGACTTAGTTCATTACAATAAGTATTAACGTACAGGTTAGGGACTGCGCGAGGATATGTATACATATGTGTATGTGTGTGTATGTATGTGTATGGTTATATATATATATAAACCATAAACACAGTAATCAACCCGAAGGTCGGTTTAGTAGATGATGGTAGAGCTCACCCATGTACCAAGCCCGACGGCGTGTGAATATTCACACATCAGGGTAGGGGGGGCCAGTTCCTTTCCCTGTGTCGGTTATGGTTTCCCAGGAAGATCTGGTACCCGAAAAATCAACTAGCTTGGGTGGACCTGTAGGTGCCCAAAGTGTCTTGCCCGGGAATCGAACCCGGTACCCTCTGGTCAGCAGTCCAACGCTCTACCCGGTAGACCACCGCGACCCGCATATATATATATATATATATATATATATATATATATATATATATGATGTTTTTATATATTTTTTTCTTTCAGGTTCCCCCCACCTTTCCTCAACTAACCCCCTTAACCCTTACCCTTACCTCATGGTGCTAAACCCCCCGCCACACACCTTTTTGGTGGCTCTCAGGATATTTATGTAGATGTAGATGTAGATAATCGTAACGAATTACACGCCTAAATGCCACGTTTAAGAGCGGTGCTTTCCCAGGAGAATGCTTTCCCGAGTATGAGTCCCGAACGTAGCGCAGATGAAGGACTGACACTGTTGACAGTGGCATCTTTCTTTCTCCTCCATCAACCTCGTCTCTGCTCCTCATTCTCTCGCTCTAACATCGGGCTGCATCGACACTGTCAACCATATATCTCCCAAGAGTGTGTGTGATGGCTCTGCGCGAGTTGGTTGAAGGGAGGGGTGAAGGAGGAGAGAGAGAGAGAGGGAGAGAGAGAGAAAGGGAAAACCATTCTCCATTGCGAGTGGCGAGCTCTCGTTGGATTGGGCACGCGGGGAATTCGGAGAGGAAATGGAGCGCAGAGTGGTGCGAAGGTCCTCTTTCACTCATCTTCCCCTCCCGCTCCACATCGCCGCCCCCACGTGCTTAGGGGGTTAATCACTCTTTCCTTCCGCAGCGCCCACTCTACGCGATCACGCATCTATCAATGCGCGGATTTCTCCTGGGCTGCCATTGACACTACTCATCATCAATAGGGTGCATTTCGATAGTACTGCTCTCAAAATAGTCAATCAATAGTCACACAGATTGGACCAGGCAGGAAAAAACGGAGTAGACACGAAAGGTGAACGCCAAGCGTTATCTATATAGTAACTTACATGCATGTACATGGAATAGATAAGAATATTGAAAGTTATATACGTGGTGTGTTCAAAACATAACGAGAATTTTTTCATTTCGCGGGATTGGAGAGTTCAATTGTCAAACTTTTTTTATTATGTTGGTAAACATGCCCCTGAAGTATGATAAAACTTTCAGCTGTTTTCATTGTGGATTTGTGGATTGTCTGTGATGGCCACTAAGTTTAGACATCTTTTATGAGCTCTGCGATTTTCGTTTGTTAAAAGAAATGGATCAAATAATTTGTATCAAATTTTGCGTAAAAAGTGAAAGAAAGTGTAAAAAAGTGTGTGAAATGTTAACAAAGGCCAATGGTGAGTCTGCTATAAGTAAATCAAGAGTTTACGAGTGGTGTAAGCGTTTCCAATAAGGCCGTGAAGACCATGAAGATGACGAACGCCCTGGACGCCCCAGCACATAAACAATCGATGAAAACGTGGAAAAAGTGAAAGAAATGGTTATGAACGATCGCCGAATCACAATAAGAGAGGTCGCTGATGATGTCAGCATATCGATTGGATCATGTCATGACATTTTTTCCAATTTTTCGGGTATGATACGCGTGGCAGCGAAATTCGTTCCAAAATGGTTGAATTTTGAACAAAAAACAACGGCGAATGGAAATTGCTCAGGAGTCAGTAAATGAAGTAAACGACGATGCAGAATCACTGAAACGTATTATACGAACAGGTGACGAAACATGGGTTTATGGATATGACGTTGAAAATATGGCTCAATCATCCCAGTGGAGGTATTCTGGCTCGCCAACACCGAAAAAGGCTCGACAAGTGCGGTCGAACGTGAAGGTCATGCTCACTGTGTTCTTCGATTTAAATAGCATAGTGCATCATAAATTCCTGCCGCCAGGTCAAACGGTCAATAAGAAGTACTACCTATAAGTGCAACGCCGTTTGCGTGAAGCAATCCGAAAAAACGCCCGGATCTGTGGAAAAACAATTCATGGCTTTTGCACCACGATAATGCACCAGTTAACACTTCATTGCTTGTTCGTGAATTTTTGGCCAAAAACAATACTGTAACGTTGACCCAGCTTCCATATACGCCAGATATGGCTCCGAGTGACTTTTTCCTATTTCCAAAAATTAAGAGAACCTTGAAGGGCCGTAGGTGACATTAAAAGCGCATCGCTGAAAGATCTAAAGGCTATCTCAAAGATCGAGTTTGAGAAGTATTTTGAAGATTGGAAGAAGCGCTGTCACAAGTGCATAATCTCCAATGGGGACTACTTTTCAGGTGACGACAGCAATATATATATGAATAAATAAACATTATCGTCCAAAAAATTAAAATTCTCATTATTTTTTCAACACACCTTGTACATTTAAGATGATAAGTTTCAGACCAAGTATCCACACACGAGAGATTTCATCACTCCTATTTCACTCTAGAGTAATTATCTCACACAGTCACTAGTAAGTTTGATAGGCATGACGTAGAAATGGAGATATTGCCGAAATAACGTAAAACGCGCTCAACATGGAAAGGGAATGCCCGAACGAAAGTCACTACTTCACACTTTTCGAAGATATTTTCTTACTCAGTGATAAGAATTAGCTGCAGTCTCCAAGTTACGGAAAGGAGAAACTTTTTTCCGTTTTCCATAGTAGAATAAAACAACTTCCGTCATGAATATTTCAAAACTAGTGCCAAGTCCAGCCCAAGACGATTGGCTATACAGAGATATTGAATGAAAATGTTGGAGAAAGTGCAGAAACTTAGGGATGAAAGTGCGAAGCATGCGGTTTGGTTAGGCGCATACTACCTAAATACTAGATGGAAAAGAGAGAAATTACATAGGGAGGAGAAAACCTAAGGAGGCCCAGGCTCATCTTCATTGGGAGAAAATCACTCAAAGGGAACTCCCTCGCGAAGAGTTGTATTAGAGCCTAGGTTGTTCATTACTTCTAGAGATAAAAAGTGAAAAAACCGCAAGAAGGCAAAAGTACGAAAGAGAGAAGATATTAAAACTTTTCCGCCAAATGCAGGAGCAATGTCCGCCCAGCACTTTCACAGCATCAACGTTCTGGTACTGAACCTAAATCAAGAGAAATTTCTAAAATCTGCGAGAAATGCCGCGACAGTAAGTATGGAGGCCTAAAGTGCAATTAAGGAAATTCTGAAAGAGTGAGTGAAAGAATTATTTTTGAACAAGGCTCAATGACCTCCAAGAGATGCACAGCGCTTGGAAAATATGTTTTAAGAGTTCAATTTCCTCTAACAGAGCATACTAACAAAACCCAATACACACTTAATGGTCAAATTTTCCCAATTTGCACCTATTCCCGGAGATTTAATTAACGAACTACAAGTCTCTCTTCAACAGAAATTTGGCTTCAGAACCTCTAAAATTTTGCTCAGGGAAGGAGGCTGCCAATGTAAAAGTTCAAAGTTTTGAAACGAAATTTAAAAGTAGCTCAAAATATCGATTATCGTTAAAAGGCCAGGTAACATATATCGTTAATGACCTTTTCCTCGCGCCAATAGAAAACCTTCCGTTAGTCTCAAACGAAGATTCCTAAGTAAAGAAGAATTAAATAAAAAAGTCAATCGAATGAGAAAGAGGACGAGCCATGACATGCGAGCCATTGCGACAAAAAAAAGAGCGAGCTCCAAAATAGTCTCTATCCGACTTATCCTCTGCCATAAGGCGCACACAATGAGAGCTTCAGGCCGGTTCATGATGCAGGGACAGATGGTAAATATAGTCGGAAGTCGAATGGAATGCTCGAATCATTACCCGCGTTTCGTTCCTTCGCCCCTCACTGCTCGCGGTGGTTTACTCCATGGGAACAGAATGAATATGCCTCCCGCTGAATGAGGAAAGTTGAAATTAAATGTGGCCTAAGTGCCACGACGTGGAACTCTTAGATTTCCTTTTTCAATGCAGCCTTCCTCTTACGCCGACGGTCAGTTTTAATCAGCCTAAAATGCAGGTCAGGCAGAGAAAGATCATGAGGACCCGATTTTTTTAAATTTTCCCATGAGAAACTCGATAGCGCTAAAAGAAGAACCGGGTCCGACTCGGCACTAAATAATTACTAAGAAACAAAAGAGAAGAGGTAATGGAAAGTTCCTTAATTTCCTGAATTGCTTTTCTATGTTTATGCTACAGGTGTCACGTCCACGTAGTCTGTGAAAATTTCATAACTCGAAACGCGCTCATTAAAACAATTACGCGAGGTCCAATCAAAATTTATAAATAAAAAATATTTTAGCCGCAGGACTCTAATCATTTTAAACACGCGCATCAATAAAGACATTTGATCAAATATGAATTGACATACTCTGCTCACTCGAAGGTTCGATCATTGCATTCCATTAAGAAGCCATTTATGAAATCAGATAATATTTATAAACAGGTAATCGATTAAAACTTTTTGACTAAATATTAATTTCATAAACGGACATAAGTACGTGAAATAAACATCAAATAAAACTGAATAAAATAACTGAATAAAAATTGCAACGCATAAGTCTTGTTAAAATATGACATCTAGCTTCCTTAATCTGAGATATGGATCGAGATGAGAATGGAAGGAGAGCACGTAATAGAAAATAGTCTCAAATAACCCAAAGTAACTGGAATAAGAATCCGAAGGTTAAATTAAGAGTCTCCGCGGAACACATGAAAAACTTTTTTCAATATTTTAAGTCACAGGTTCGAGGTCAATTGTCGTACGGGCGAGAGGATTCCGGAAGAAGTACGAATCATTGGACGACACCGTCAGCTCTACATAATGGGAAAAAAACTATGGATTGTATGGCTTCATATAAAATGGCTCTCGTTCACTTCAAACCCCGCCGCGTAAATTTAGGATGCCCCACGGTGAAAGTCGCTCATCGTAAAAAAATATACGGTGGATAAAGTGAACGCGGGCGAATTAATTCGCGATTCGTCCACGGGGACATCTTGAAGGTAACATCCACCGTCCCTCGCATTTTGCAGGCTGCGCGGAAGGGGGGAGGATCAATTTTGTTCAGATTCCGCCGGGTCACGAAATACTACGCGAAGAGGAGTGGTGCCGATCCTAAGTGGTGCAGGCTGCATTTTCGGAACCGGGGGGAATGATGCATGGAGGTGTTGTCAGGTGCCCTCCTCCCAAATGCGCCGGCCTCGCGGAAGGGGACGTGAACCCTGGGCTGCCGACGCAGGGCACAGATTTTTGCCCTGAGGGATGGGGGTGCAAGAGGCAAATCAAAGGCAATTGATGGATGGCGACAAAATGTCATTTGCAGCGGCTCCCAAAGGGAATCAACAAACCCCCACTATTCCTTTCGCAGGCGGAGGAAAGGTTTCCGGATATCTCATCAATTAGCTGATCCACTCCTGGGGGGTTATGCGCATCTCGATGGAACCGAAATATGCGAAATATTTCAGAAATACCTTAGGTTGGAATCCCTATATCTTACTTCGGACGGGGGTGATGAGGCATCTTCCTACAACGCGGCAGTGCTAACGAAACTCCCATCGAAAATCATGAATGGAGTTGATATTTTCGATAAACACAATTTCAATCTGCCAGGGCTCCGGGTCTCCAATCTACAGCTACGCTACAAATACTTGTCACGTTTCTTAAGTCGGCAGTTATTATTATCGGCATTTAAATGATTCTTTTGCGAATTAAATTAGAGGACGGACATTCACACGCATATTTAAACAATAGACCTTACTTATGATGAGGTGAAAAGATTCAATAAAAATAATAAATAATTGCAGTTTTTGCATCGATACGTTTCGATTGGCTTGCAGTCATTTTCGTCATCACTATGCATTAGCTCTCAGATTACCTACATCTACATAAATACCCCGCGATCCCCTACAAGGGCGTGTGGTAAGCACCAAGTAATATGGCTAAGGTGGTTAAACGGTTAAAAGGAAAGGGAGAAAAACATTAATTCAAATGCCATAAAAAGACGTGCAAATCCACATCAATGCCAAAACGAATTATTTCCAGGCGCGTTAATTTCACCCAATGTGAAAGCTTCCATTATATTTTTCCCTTCAATTATTTTTGTGCTGAAGTTCCATTTTGTTACTACCCCAATGGCTGAAACTTGTTTACATTAGGTTGGACATAGAAAGAGTAAATGCACACTATTTACGGCTAACGAAGATTACACTAGAACGGCTAACATTAACTGAAGATATTTTGTTTTGAGTAACAAAGCCAAATGTTTGCTTTTATTCATGATTCAGAAAGTAATCCAATCTAAAAGAATTAAAACTTTATATTATTTTATTTGCACTAATTAAAACAATTTACCATGCGCATGCAATATAAAAAACATAAAAGATAATTTGATCAATGGAGCATCTAAAAAAACATCATGTTGCACTTGGGCACAAGGAAAATTTCAGCTCAAGGAGATTTTTAAAAGAAGGTTCAAGAAATATTTACGATATACCAAAACCCATTACTTACAAAGATGTTTAGACCTCTTTCGTAGTGTTTATTTTGACGACAATTGTTTGGATCTTTCAATATTCTGTTTACAGGGCATAACAGTTTATTTGTCTCTCTAAATCTACAACGGAAGAGTTTTTTTCACGGAAAACTAACAACTATACTAGATTTGTGAAATTTAATGAAGTTTTCTATTCTTTCATTTGGTAACGGTTTCATTTTTCATTAATTTAAGCATTGAATTTTTAGGTAAATATGTAGCTTGCTCCAAAGTATATCCAAAAACTTCCAGAATAGCCAATACTATGAAATAATATTTACATATAATTATTTCGAGCCTTCCACAAAAAAGTTATTCGCCTTTTTCATCTCCTCTTTTCCGGTATTTGATCGGCAAAGATGGACGGGCCAAATGATGAAATGATATTTTTATGTACATATACCGCGAGTAAAAATAGCTTCCAAAGAATTGCAGAGTCAAACAAATGCATTATTCTAACGTAAATATTCGCCATAACAAAAGCGTCACATTTTGCTATCGTAAAAATGGAAATATATCTGTATCTTCGTGGTCTTCGTACAGTTAAAAAAATTGATATTGGAAATGGAATTGATTAATATAACGTCAATCATTAGGCACTATCATCGTCAAGATTTTAGGGACTTAATCTCACCACTTAAAACAATGAAGGTTAAAATCGCGCACTTACCAGTCGTAGGAAAAATCTTTAAATCCTGGATAGCCATTTAAATCTCTTAGGGTACTCGACACTCACCTGAAAAGTAAAAGTAAGGTTTAAATAAATAATTTTTAAATCAGCTCTCTACTAGTAGCAACAATAAAAGTGTACACAAGATTCACTGCTAATTGGTGGTGAAGCTACTATTATATCATTACACAATTTCAAATTGAAAAGCAGAGTATGATAATAGAGTTACATCCACATTGGGCATGGACAAACATACATGAGGAAAAAACGCTGAAAATATGGACAAAGATCCTGAATATAATTTTGATTCCCTTTTCCTACACTTTGTTCTAGCAAACTACATCAATATTTAAATATTACTAAGTCTAAAAAAATAATATCGCCGATGCATAGGGCAGATAACTTGCGACACATTTCACTTAATCGTTTCGAGTTCCACCAAAGCATGAGTTACACAGCAACCATCAATTTAAACACAACTTACGGTTTTGTAATTTCATTCATTCACTTATATAGTATGTGTACATTTTACCAGGATGTGTCGTCATCGTCAATGGAAACCTGTCGCACTCACCACGGGTAATGATGGACGATGTCGCCCGATGGAAATGAGGGAGTGGCGAGAACAAGTAATTACGTCTCAATTTAAACGACGAACTCGTACATCAACTTCCTTATTATGTCTACAAGTTTCTTTTGGAAGGCCTCCTGACAAAAGAAGATCCATCCTTAAGAAAGAACCAACACGCCAACTTTTCGACGATATGAGAACCTCCAAAAACTTTCGCAAATATGGTTCATGGAAAATTATAGGGAGAATATTGGACGGCAGGATGAGCCTGTGACGGCATACTGATTGCACAAGATTCATTAAAGTTTGCGCCTCTTTCCTCAGAAATGGTGTAGGCTTCTTTAAACGAAATGGGAGGGGGAACTTCACCGAGCAAAATGAGTCCATAAGAAGGAGTCGGCATTCAACGCTTAACGAATGAAGAACTTTTGAGAATGGAGCCTTTTGAAACGAAGTCCATATAAAAACGAGAAAAACGGCAATGAGGATCCCACAATAATAGGATAGCATGAAGCTAGGAAAATATAAGGAGGAAAGCAGAAAAGTATTCACGGAGGAAAACCGAAGCACCCGAGTGTTTAGCAAATAATACTGAAAGGACGTTGCAAGGTCTTCCTCAATTTAGTTAGAAAGGACCCGTCAAAGATGCAGTTCATTACCTGAATAATGCAGGCAACGTTGAGGTAAGGGAAGAGACCAGCCGCTGAAAGGTATGGGCCAAGCATGTCCAGTCCAAGCCCAAGGTTCATTCAACATGCCCCGCGCCCAAGACACGCACACCATCACGGACGAAGCGAGACGGCGCGGCAAGAGACTTCTCTCCAAACCGAAGCCGAATATCACACGGATGGCGTCGGAAAATATGAGAAATTGGCGCTGGCATGTATGATTACATCCCCGTAATCCTTACAAATATTTCTGCTGTAATACTTGCGATTTTGGTCAGTGGTCTAGTGAACGAGCAATTGGCCTATATCAGTGTGTCAATTCGAATACTCAGGGAATGCTAGAAGATTCACAAATCTCCGTCGATCAAATCGCTTTACATGAAGAAATCCAGAACGCACCGACTACCATTGATTGGTACTTTTAAGAAAATTTCCAAATTTCTCGGAAAAGGCATTATCGGAAATAATACTGCTCACCGACTTGAGGCAGCAGTCCGGCCATGACCTCAATGCTCCTGAATCAATAATACCCATACATAATACCTATGACCCCTGAAATGAGGAATTCGGAGGTCAGAATGACGATACCTAACCAGTATTCTATTAATGGTAAAAGCGATTCTTGTAATCGCCACCATCGAGCCAACAGTCATTTCGAATCCCAAGAGTCACGGATAAAAAATCACATTAACTGGTGCAATGAAGTGCACTACACAACGTCTTGCATTCTATGAAAATGCCCTCCTATAGCAAAGTCGCACACGTATTTCCTTGAATCCAACTAATATGTCGCTGCCCCTGTATCCAACGGATAAATCCCTCCAACGAAAAAAAAAATAAATTTAGCGACACTCGGGTCTTTCGCTAAGTAAAAGTATTCTATGGAGACGGATACGATGATATGCAAACGATTTGGTGACCCCCGTCACACGTCTCTTTGACTGCATGCGGAGTATTACAATCGAGCAATGGACTCGCAGATCCAGGGCCCCCTCGCAGAAGATCATCTAAATTCTTAAAAACAACATACCAATATATTATTCATGCCTCTTGACACACAGACATGATCCATATCTTGGAGTAGGTATGGGAATTGTGGCCATTAGTAAAAAACACTTTATTTATGGCTGGAATGGATGAAATTGAAAGAAAAATGAATCGCAGAATAAAATATTTTCCCGAAAAAATGTTGTACCACGCAGAAAGGAGGAAAGGAAAACTGTTTTCACACAAATATCCTTTTTTTATCTCGTTTCCGTGCATTTAATGAAGTGCTTTATATATTGCATTACAAATATGTTCATCCCGAGTGGTTTCCCGGAAAGATATTTACATAAAAGCATTTAGTAAGACTCTATGGTATGTAAATAACATTTTCAAACGTCATATCTTTAAAATAGCAATCAAAATTACGAATTAGTCCAATACCAGCTGGTCGACTCGACAGCGACTTATCTCCAAGGGAGGAGGCTGCACATTTAAACGTGAGGTTATTTGACTTGCTCGAGTTAATAGCACTCGTTCACATGGGAATTCCATATTCGCAGGGCGAACCAAGGAGGATACGGAAGAAGATATATGTGGGGAATAGCAAACGTATTCACTCCGCTTCACGCACCTTGTTCCAAATCTCTTTCTCCCCCTGAATGTTGAATTCAATGACTGACCCCTCGCTGGCCTTTCTCAGAGAGTGAAACCATTAAAAATGCAAGCGGACGCAAGATCCCTGGAGAGGTGTTAGAGAGGGGCTGGGAAGAAGACGAAGAGTATATAGGGGGGCGAAGTGTGGGTTGGAGGAGAGAGGGAAGGAGAAAGAAGGGGATGGAAGGAAGCAGAAAATACCGAGAGGGGTAGAGATTACCAACTCGAGCTATCTTTACATAGGATTCCACTCCCAAAATACGTTAAATATTATTTACCCTCAAATTTTAATACTAGGCGATTCATCCTCAATCATAATGAAAAATGGCAGTCCATGTGATACTCCTTTTGCGACTCAAAACGCCTTTTCTCAAATACTCGCCAAATAGATCTTCTCGCAGTCACACTCTTTTGTTTCATAAACTCCATTCACCATGCTCGAAATCATATAACACTCTCAGGTCGGAAATTCGGCTCATTTCTCACCTATAGAAAATAAGAATCTCCTTAACCTTTGCAAAATTAATGAACAAGAAAACGTTCTCATTAATTATCTAGTTAAGATGTCCATACTAAATTAAAAGTTAAATAGACTAAGTATATATGCTTAAAGTTATGGGTTACGTAAATGTGAGCACATAACCAAAAGGGGATATCGTAAATTGATTTTCATAAGTAGGTGTAATGTGACGTTGTATCTCGTCGCGTGAGATCCTGATCTTCAGTTACTTCAGCCGTTCTCGTAAGTTCTGCTCTGATTTGGAAAAAAAGTTATGTTCCACATCAATTCAAATAGGATTGTCACCATTTCCAGTGGCCTCGGCACCAAGAGGATCCCGAGTGAGATTTTTTCGATAAGCCTCGAAAGAGCCTTCAGCTTCACTTTCTTTTCCTCCCTTCCGAGGGATCCGAGAAGAATGAGGAGGAAAGGAGGCCTTTTGGTGGAGTTTTCGAGCGGGGGATCCGAGTTGGGGCCCCTGAAAATGGTGCTCGAATTGCTGCAGGAGTTTGGGAACTGCGCGAGAGAGAAGGACTAGATTAATCATCGAGGCCCATTCTGCCAAGCACACGTCTCCCCACTCTTCCTTCCCTCCTTCATCTACGCTCCCCCCCCCCTCTGACTAAAGCTACGCCATACAACAGTTGGCGGTGGAAATGTAATTATCCAAAAGAAATTTACTACGCCGGATTGAGTCTAACCTTGAAGGCGAAAGGGAGCTCGTGAATGTTTCAGACCCGTGCCATTTTTTTCCTCTTCTACGCATATTTTTCATACAGTTAGATTGAGTTGGAGTGCGTGAAGAGAAAGAGAGAACAGGGGCCAGGACAGAAGAAAGGGCAAAGGTTATGGGGTTGATAGGGCTCACTCTCAGTTTTGTGTACTTCTTCCCGCGACCAAATTTTATTTTTTCCTAGGAACGTGCGTAAGAGACGCACGATGTACGTCATAAAAGGCGAAATTTGCGACGCAAGGATCCATTTCACTCGGGCGTTTAATTTTTTTGCAAGCAAAAAAATAGCGATCAACAGGTTAGGTGTGCATAGGAGGGAAGAATGGAACGGCCAACGAGTTCCACTTCCTCTTACCCCCTGATTCCCTTCGTTTAAAATCACCTTTTCAAGGAAATGGACGTGGCTTAAGGTAAAAACCGCAAATAAAATGAGAAAAAATTATTGCGCATATACGCGTTGAATAAATTAAGGGGCGTAATACCCAAGAACGTGTAAAGAAATATTATTAAATATAGGAACTCAGTATGGTCGGAGAAATACTCTTATTTTCAAAGAGATAAGATTGTGAAATAAGAGGGCCCTCTATTTAAATATTATACCACCATCATATAAACCCAAGAAAAGCATGAAATTCTTAGGTGATGATGATGAAGATATCCTGCTATGATGATATTCAAGGATGCAGTTAACGTAAAAGTATGCAGGAGTAGAGCAAAAAGTAATGACAAATAACATAACCAGAAATGCTCTTTCCCATTTTCTATAGATCAAATCTCATTGTGCATCCACAGAAAGTTTAAAAAGAGCATCATATGTTTTTTTATAAAAAGCCAATTTGGAAAAACAAACAATTTTAGCAAACAGAAGTAATGGTGGGTTCCAAACATGTGCTTACAATTTTTAAGCTGGGGGCAATAATGTGGAAAATTATTAAGCGGCATTCCGATTTACTTTCTGCCCTGGGAGCAAAAACTATATTGTAGATGAGGGATAGTCCCAATCACCATTAAGATTCCTCATAACTTTCTCACTGTTCGTTTAAAAGGTCCTGTTTCATCCATGCACATTATGGAGCCTAATTAAATACGGCGGACACACACAAGGAAAGATGAAAATTCGTCCACGTCATGGTCAAAGAACCGCCCCAAAGGCGAGCAGCAAGGGATGTTGGGACCCCAGCCTTCAATTAGGTGAATGAGGATGAATATGAGGTGAAGGCAGGAAGGAAATGACACTCTCTCGATTGGAAGGACTAAACATTAACTTTATCTGATGATCCCTACTGCGAGGAAAAATGAAGCATACACATCTAACAATTCCAATTGGCTGTTTTTTCTTTCTGATATTTTTACGTTTTATAACCCGCTGATTATGGGGTACTGATATGAGGTACAGATTGACACTCCAAATACCTTCCTGAAGTTATCCAATATGAGCTCTTTATGACTGACAGGCTCCTCATCGTATTTTCCCGTGTAACCTGGTAAACCTTGCTTTCACTTCGCAATGATGTTTTGGGACTCTTTATGGACTTCTTTGAGGTTTATTTACGAGGGTCATCCGGAAAGTAGTACCCGTTCGTGAAATAAAGACACAAAAGTAAATATTAGCAAACATAAAAAATTTTATTTGAAAGAGGATACTTTAAACTACTTCTCGTAATTCCTTAGTTAACATTTTATTAGAGGAGACCTGAATAATTGCCGTATATATTGATGGTGATCTAATGCAAAATAACAACGGTTTAATTTTGTTGCATTTACATACCACAACCCACCCAACGAAGCTCAATTTCTTTAGTGAAGACCCGAGATAGAGAGAAGTGAAGGCAGTTTCCGAGGGCTTCCAGAGTGAGACTTTGTGGCTTACAACTCTCAGGATAATACGTGACGTAGCAGTACGTCCATGCGTCAAGCAAAATATTTTAATCCTTTTCGGTCCTCGCATTTACGAGTATTATCCGCCTTCCTTTAGCGCCATCGTACAGGCATCAACCTTACCGCCTTCTTTCCGTGTTTGGGCACTTATGCCTAAATGGTGAGTTTTGTTACTCATCGGGAAATAATGGGAATTTTATAAATTTAGTAAGATAAATGTAGAATGAACGTAGCTACGGTCGTGAATCAGTGTAAACAAACGGTCTCGGCCTTTTTATTCACATATAAATTTAAATCTTAATTTAGTTTGGTATTATCCTGAGTAAAGAAGTATTTGAAAAAGATGTCCTCATTCCTACAGTAGGCTGCTAAGTCCACCAGCACCACGCGGAATGTTAAATGAATGCACCAGGGTAGGTATCTTTCATCTGTGTCGCCTGCTGTTCCCCAGAAAGATTCGGTACCCGATAAATGATTGAGTTCTGCTAAATTTGAGTTTTCAGATGAAACTAGATTTGGACCACGATCTTCTGGTCAGTAGACTAGTATTCTACTCATTAGGCTATCGTACCAAAACATGAGGAACTATAGATCAGGTTAAATATACAGTAAACATAAACAGAGTAATCAACATAAAGGTCGATTTGGTAGGTCATGGTAGTTTACCCAGTACTAAACCGGTAGGGGGGGTAGGAGGGCCAGTTCCTTTCCCTGTGCCGGTTATGGTTTCCCAGGAAGATCTGGTAAACCCGAAAAATCACATAGCTTGGGTGGAGCTGCAGGTGACCAGAGTGTCTTGCCCGGGAAGCGAACCCGGGACCCTCCGGTCAGTAGTCCAACGCTCTACCCCCTGAACAGGCACGGCGTCCCACTGGAACAAGTTCAGAAAGTATTTCTTTCCGAGTACATTAAAGGGCCAGTTTGGTTGCCATCATCGGAGCCCTTTGAAATAATTAATTAATATTTAGTGATTTGTAGTGATTTTGTATGCATTACAAGAGTTGCTAACTTCTAGATTAACGAATACTGCATTCAAACTAAATAAATCCCTTCCTTCGAATCTGTCAGTGTTCTCAGCCACTTTCTCCATAGTTTATTTGAAATAACTATTCCGCGAGCTTTTAAATTTTTGATCAAATGCATTGCAAATGAATGATATCGGGTTTGGAAACACCCTGAAACGCTCTCAGTCACCGGCTACCAATACGTTGTAGACAACTTATTCAGAAAAGCAACGCTCATGTAAAATAAAAAGCTTCGATCTAAACATTCGTAATCTCATTGCAGTTGACATTCGCAGACGCATTAGACATTGAGAGTTGACAATGCAACTCAAAATCTGAGTTATGCAATGGTTTGATCCACTCTCTCGCGTGACATAATGCAATGACGACCATGATACTTCTCCTGCTTCGACTACTCCGCGTATCTCATGAATTAATGAAAACCTGACTGTACGAGTACTAAAAGAACTCCTGTCATTTCGCTGCATGAGTCAAGTATCAAGTGGATTGGAACCAGTTACTCCAAAAATGGTGGTATCAATACCGGGGTTTTTGAACCATGGAAAACTATCAAGTAATTTGTCCATTTGAATAGATTAATGCAAAATATATATTTACACTCCCTGTCATAACAAATGCCATGTCCATGCAATCAGAGGTGCAGTGAGATTATTGGATAAATCTGTGTATGCATTAAACTTTTATGATTTTTAGAGGAAATGTCTAAAAATTTTCATCGCCCAAAATTTTCAGTTTTTGTTACTTGTCAAAAAAAATCTTACCGCTAATTGAGAAATTATCTCATGTCGTAATGAACTTGGGGCAATTCAGTGGAACTGGTACCTCGAATCAATCTGCTGCCGAATCCACCCTTGGAGGGAACACACCAAGTGAGAACTTGAAATTTCGTTCGAGTCATCGGCAAACACACCGCCAAGCCTCTCGTTCACGCTTGGAGGCAGGTCAATTGAGCCAATTTCGTCCGAATTCTGTGGAATCCGACAACCGACATAGGTTGAAAAACGAGTGTACATTCGCTCGTGACGCCTTCCACGTCCTCATCAAACTTCATGGGCAACAATCTAGATTGCTGCTATCTACCATCATCAGTATTTCAATCCTAAGATGGGTTTGCTGCAGCCCTCCATTCTTCCCTTTTTAGTGTTAGTTCCCTCACCCTCTGATAGGTTCCCCGTTTTACGTCCTTCTTAATTTGCCCTATGTACTTGTCTCTTGGCCTTCCTTGCGGGATCTTTCCTTCAATTTTTCCTTCTATTATATTCCTAATCAATCCATTGTGCCTCAATTTGCGTCCAGTCCATCTATTTCTTCTTTGCCGTAGAGTTCTCCATATGGTCCTTTCCTCTTCTCCTCTTCCATATAGTATACTGCATCGTTCCTCCTTGGTCCGTCCATTCAATCTTCAGCATTCTCTTCCAGCACCTTGTTTCAAGGGCGTCTATTCTTCGTTCGTCCATTATTCTAATATTCCATGTCTTCGATCCGTAGAGTGCCATGCTCCATTCCATTTTCTACCACGTTAAGATTTTGTTAGATTAGCCTTACCTCAACTTGGATTATCGCCACATCGCAAGAAGTGATGACGTAAACCGCAAAGAAACATACCGGAATATTTTATATTGCAAATCCATCTCAAATAACTATCCACTTTACGTGAATGTACTTTTATACCAATTGAAAACTGCTTGAGAAATCCCAGGGTCTAAAAGTGTTTCCATCTCCACAAATCGCTCGATAAACTCCAACTCGACCAAGAGCAGTTCCTCTCCTCCTTGAAAACAACGCACACGGGAAAACACGAAATTGGTTTCAACTTTGGGATATTTTTGTTGCACACCTTCGTTTCAGTTATCTCGGGCGTTGAAAAAAATTAAATGAAAGATATTATAAATACAACAATATGGTTAAATAAGAAATGAGAGAGAGCATTACGCTTTAAACGGAAATATTAAAAGCGTCGCGAGAAAACGGTATCCTTTTGCTCGAGATGCATAAACACGAGCAATATTCTCACAAGGAATCTACATAAATACCCTGCGAGCCATCAAAAATGTGTGTGGCAGGGGGTGGAGCACCATGAGGGAATGGTAAGGGTTGAGGGGGTTGGAGGTTAGGTGAGAAAAGGTGGGGGGGGGGGGGGGGAACCTGTTCGAAAAAATAATGCATACATATACATATATTATTATATATATATATACACGCATACACATATTCATATATATACATATATATACACATATATATATATATACATATACATACATACCTATATACATACATATATATATATATATATATATATATATATATATGCGGGTCGCGGTGGTCTAGCGGGTAGAGCGTTGGACTGCTGACCGGAGGGTCCCGGGTTCGATTCCCGGGCAAGGCACTTAGGGCACCTGCAGCTCCACCCAAGCTAGTTGATTTTTCGGGTACCAGATCTTCCTGGGAAACCATAACCGGCACAGGGAAAGGAACTGGCCCCCCTACCCTGATGTGTGAATATTCACACGCCGTCGGGCTTGGTACATGGGTGAGCTCTACCATCACCTACTAAACCGACCTTCGGGTTGATTACTGTGTTTATGGTTTATGTATATATATAACCATACACATACATACACACACATACACATATGTATACATATCCTCGCGCAGTCCCTAACCTGTACGTTAATACTTATTGCAATGAACTAAGTCCTGGGGAATTTTGGCTACAAGCATTCAGGTCCCTTATCGTTCTTGGAAAAAATGACATTTTAAACCTGTCAGTCTTGCAGTCTATCTCACCAGTCTTATATTCGTGATCCCTACGACCGTAATACGAGTAATCGTACGTTGGGGTTCGTATTATATCCTTGATGTCGTCGGAAAAAGGCCCATCATTAAATGGTTTTAATGTCGCTGGTAAAATGCCGCTGTGTAAGAGAATCCCAACCTAAATTATCTAGCAAAGTGGATACGCTGCTGAGTTGGTCATGTTGGACAATGTTTGACAAATCTAGCCCCCCTCCGCTGAACTCGATCTAATTCCGAAATCAAATTTATATTTTGAGGATCCCATATACTGGCAGCATACTCTAGGTGGGGCCTGACCAAGGCAAGGAAACATCGTTCTTTCACCTTTTCGTCGCATTTACCTAGCACTCTTTTCACAAACCCCAATTTTTTATTAGCACGACCGCATATTTCTCGTATCTGTTTTCCCCAGGAGAGATCGTGAGCAATTTTTTCACCCAAGTATTTAAAGGAATCTGCCCTCGCGATTTTGGTTTGTTTCACTTTGTAACTATAAGGGAGGGAATTACTCTTTTCCCAAAAATGTATTACTACGCATTTATTAAAAATTTAATTCCAATCGGAATAATTGGAGGCCTGCAGGAAATTAAAGAGAAAATTCAGTGAGTCACTTCGACATTAACTATTACACTTTAAAAATACGCACGAGCATGCATGTCGAATTTTGTCGAAACCAAATAGATTGTCTTTTCTAGAGTTTCAAAGCCGAAGTAACTTTGGTTTACTCTAAGTTCCAATCTACGTTTCATAAATTGCAAGAAGCCACGCGTGGGAATATGACAATGCCCAACGCTCTGAATATGTCCACCTTGATAGGACTTGATTGGGCTGCATAATTAATTGTGCTCGATTACTTCCAAAATACAGGTGAGTATTCTGCATTCATCGACTCGACGAAACCAGGGAGTTGTTGGTATTTTTGTAGATAACGTCGCCACTTAAATCACAGGAGTGATCAAATGTTTTTTTAAACATTGATCACATTGTAATTTCATTTTCCGCCAGCTAAATCACTTTCTCTGCATTTCTACGAGAAAAGACTCCCAATTCGGCCGACTCCAGTAGTGGCAGTCAAGCATTTAGGCTAATTGCCAATACGGTTAAAATTCAATGCATATTTATAAATCCTATGTTTTTACTAACTCCTGATTTTTTTCACTAGTCTTGCGCGATTTCAACGCCCGAGGAATTTTTTTCAGCAGAAGAAGAAGAAGAAATGCTCTCCCTCGCAGGGGAAAGAAAGGCAATTACGTCAGAGGCGAACGATGCCTCTTCGCTCCCTTCCCCGTGAAGCAGCGGCGTCATCACCGTCTCCATCTCGTCCGCTCGCGTGCTCCGAATTTCGAACGGCCTGGCCTGCCGGCCCCGCGCGTTCCGACACCCATCATTCGCCGGTGCAATTTTCATACGGTCGCGGGAGAGGGGAAAGGGGAGGCAGTCACTCCGTCGACCGCCCCTGGGAATGGGAGAGATGGAGACAGACGGAAAAAAGAGATGTATCGCCTCCCCGCCCAAATAACTTCACCTTCGATTTCTCTTTTGGAGCTAACGTGCGGATGCGGAACGCGGTCAGGCAATCGGTCCTTCCGCGCTCGGGGATCGGACGTCACTTCGTGCGTGCCGCACCTCCCAACCGCGTCACGGAGCATGTTATACCTCCGTGACATCCGAATCACAGAATTTGAGGTCTTCTGCGCGAAATAGATTAAGCGTTGTCTGGAGGTTTCCCCGAGTGGCGGTTGAGTACGACGTGAACCCCATTCCAAACCGGGTTACGTTGGAATGAAGGGCACAGCTAGCAGATGGGCGACGAAAGAGGAGTGGCTTCGGCGACGACTCCGACGTCGTCGTCGTCACTCTTGGTCTTGAAGACCGGTGGCCGATGAAGGGACATTTCATGAGCGCGTCGGAATTTTAAGTACCCAACGTTAAACCACACGAGCCGTAGCCATTATTCCCGTGACCGTGAATACACGATGAAGTTTTAAAAATGCGTTCGCAAGATCCTTCATGAGCATAGACACAAATTTATTAACGACAGATTTGGTTCAAGTCCCACAAAAGGTGGAGGCCATTTGCCTTTTAATTCTGGTACTCACAAATGGTATCATTTGTGTGATAATTAAAACTATATGTTATGCGGACAGGAAGAAACGTGGAGAGGTTTTTACTGGAGCTCATACCCCGGGTGTATCTTATCTTTAATAATGGCCTGAATACTTAATATACATGTCAATAACTAATTCACCGAGAGGCAAGATTTTGAAATGATAGCGTTGCATGGTGCCAAGAGTGCCAAGGTGCCACGATGCCAAGGAAGCTTTAAGCTAGCTAGACTTTAAGGAAAATTAGAGACCTTAAAAAATAGTAGCGGTGAATAGTGAAAGAAAAACCTTACCATTTCCTGATTTTTACGAGGTTTGTTCAGAAAATAACGGGAATTTGTAAATTTCGCGGGTTTGAAGAGTCCGATTGTCAAAATCGATGAAAACGTGGAAAAAGTGAAAAAAAAATGGTTATTCATGATTGCCGAATGACAATCAGAGAAGTCGCAGATGATTTTGGAAGTCGATTGGCTCATGCCATTAAATATTTTTGAATGTTTTGGGTATGAAACGCGTGACAGCAAAAAGCGTTCCAAAATTGTTGAATTTTGAACAAAAACGGCGGCGAAAGGAAGTTGACCGTATGACCGATGGTCGAATAAAAACCGGGAAAATTATGCTGGAAAACCTAAGATAGAACCCATTCTATGCTAGAAGTTAACAAGTGCGGCGTAGTTAACCGCAGGAAGCAAATATTTTAATACCAATATAATTTGAAATAATAAACATTTCATCTTAAACAGAAAATACCCTGCATTATGATGACACAGACATGTACCTGTATAGATATTTCCCAAGGTCGATAATTGTACTATAGGCAAAACTCGATTTGATTTAACGTCTACGGTGTTTATCATCAGAGGCTCAAGGTTATGGAGACAGGTTTATTGTAACCTAGTTAAGAATTCTAATCTCCCTAAAAACTATGGATGAGAAATTAATGGAACAAAAAACACGCGAACTGACTCAGAATCAATCGATAAAATGTCTTTCTAATCGCAATTCGTGACCACAACATTTGAAAACTAACGACACATAACCCGAGCCCTTGTTTATATCGCTGCATTCTGATGTGTATCATCAACTCATCCATTTCCCTTCATTCTGATTTTTAACATCAGAGAGCAACACGCAGATGATCTAGGGGGAGAGTGGGATGGGGGGAGAGGGCGGTTCCAGTGCATTTGAGTGTACTCGGTAAGCGCGAGCGGAAATATGGGATGAAATCAAAACACGACGGAGCTCAAATGTATCCAGGCAAGCCAAGTAGTGAGTGCATCGTAATAAGCGAACAATACGAAACGCAGTCTCACGGGAGGACGGCGACTAATTGGGCTGGCGGGTGCGCTGATTCCTTATAAGTAGCGTAGTCGCTCCTTTGTGCTTGCCCGGGAGCGTGGAAGAGGGATTCCGCGGCAAATGGAAAATTAATAACCGCCACACACTACGGCAGAGCTAGACCATGCGGGAGGCACCGTGCGGCGAAATGGAAAAATGATTACGGTTCGAAATGATTCGTAAAATATCGACAAACTTTTCATTAGAATCTTTATGTTAGTATATCTCCTTTATAGTATTCCAATGGCTTTTGAATATCTACGGCTGTATTCCCTGAACTAAAAGCAGAAATATCCGTTACATCTTTCTCGTGCCCGAGACAGGATTCGAACCTTTGGCTTGAAGGTCACGCAAATTAGATGGATGAATAATAAAAGCGTCCGGTAAGGACTCACCACCATAAATCATTGAAGGGACAAAACAGTCATTTGGATTGAACATAAGGATCAATCTTGGAAATGAAATATTAACCAAATGGAATTATCCTTCTGCCATGGACTGCCAACTGAACTTGATATTAACAAATAAAAAGGGGAAATCGGTGAAAATCTAGAAATTTATGATTATAAATCTCTATCGATGGCATTTTGACAGCTGTATTTAATTTGACGATCTGACATCGGTAAGCCACGTGGTTGGGATCCGTTTCTAAAACAAAAGACAAATATGTAACTGGGATTAGGAAATATTCTCACCCAAACGCGCTCATGTTCAACGATATATTTAAGCCAACTGAGAGTCGAATAATAAAAACTAAATACATTCAACATTAAGAAAATAATGAAACTGTAAAAAAGTATTGAAAAACGTTAGTATTAAAACCGCAGGAGAAGACCGATTGTCGACGCTAATTCTCGGGACCTACGTCGGTAAACAGGGATTTGATTTTACATCTGAATATTTTTTAATGGTGCGCATTTCCATTGCAGTGTGAATCATTTTCCCTTATATTCACTGTAATTATATTTTAACTTCCCAGGTTAAACAACGGTTAAGGAAAGAACTTGCTGAGCAGTAGTAGGCCCGAGAAAGAGGCAACCGACTGAATCTCGGCTGAGCAGAGAAGGCGCGGGCGGCCATGTAATCTCCAGGACAAACTCAAAGAACGGATACATTGCGCCGGAAAGAGAAACGCTTCTTTAGAGATTCATGCCTCTGTGGGAAAGAGAAAAAGGAAACCATCCAAGGGAATCGCAAAATCCTAAGCAGTCTCGACTCCAAGAAGAATACTATACGTACCTAGGATTTATTCCGCTTCCATTGCTAGCGGAGATATTTCGATTCCTTCTGAAAAGAAACCTTTAGAGGATAGGATTTTTATCCATCCATTCACATCGCATCTCCTAGGAGCCAGGGGGCCCACCTTTCCATACGGTCTATCGCCGTGGAAACCGGGATTCAATGCATGTACGAGTACGGAAGGGGTACTTATGCAAAGCGAAGCACATAAAGCTGGAGTGTGGAGTGAGTGCGCGCACATTATCACAGCCCAGTCCTTTTAGGAACACCCCGAGAACAAAAACCAAGGCCATCCCCTTATGAAAGCACCATCCGGGTCAGCCGGGCATTAAGTGCCCGGAGAATGCAAAAAGAAAGTTTCCTCTATCCCTTTTTTTCCTTCATTTCCTTTCTCTCAGAGGAACCAAGGATGTTTTGCTGCAAATAGCGTGATTTGCATTAAAGACTTTATCTGACTAATGAGAGGAGAGCTGCATAATATGTATCACGCGGTTATTTTTATACATGTACGTCTCAAGCTGATTTAGTTACAGCGCCACGTTTAAATTTGTCCACGCTGAAAAAAAGAACACAAAAAACATCATAATGAAGAGAAGAAAACAAAGAAATGTCAATAAGAAAGGCCTGAGATAACCGTAAGGCTGAGGATAACACTTTGAAATACCGAGGAAAACAAAAGTGTTCGACAGTCTAATTACTTTTACTCGGTAATCAACAAAAGTAATTTTTACGGAAAGTGGCGTGGGTCGGGCATTGAAGCCACCACGCCTCCGATACTGCGAGCACAAAGAATAATAATCAATAATAATCTCAATTCAACAAAGAGATTAAATAACATCCCCAGAAAGCAGACCGCAGAGAAGGTTTTAGACGAGGATATAATTTCCGTAGTAGTAGTTAACTGCCGAAGTTTAAAAAATAAAATACCGGAATTTCACCATCTCATTCATAGCACAGAGTCGGATATCATTATAGGAACTGAAAGTTGGTTAACAGATGACATCGCAGATTGCGAAATATTTCCCAAGTCCTTCATAGTTTATAGAAACGACAGAAAAAATAGAGCCGGAGGAGGAGTGTTTATTGCGGTTAAGAACTCTAACGTCAGTAGAGCCGAGTTATTTCCTGATAGCTGTATAGAAAGTGTATGGTGCTCAGTGAAAACACCCAGATCGAAAAGAATATATATCTGTGCGTATTATAGACCACCCCACGTTAGCATTAACTCAATACCAGACCTAGAAAAACAGATACAAAGCTTTACATCCCACAACAGTGAGCATAGCCTAATTATCGGAGGTGATTTTAATATTCCCACAATAGATTGGGATTCGTACAATTTTATAAATGGAGGTAAAGACAAGGATCTATGCGAGTCCCTCTTATTCGCGTTCACCTCGAATTCCCTACATCAATTAGTCACTTCACCAACAAGGGGAAAGAACATTCTTGACCTGTTAGCCACAAATATACCCGAAAAGGTCTTAAATATAGAAGTTGTTGACGGAATCAGTGATCACAGGGCTGTAAACGCTAAATTTTCTCTAAGTGTAGATAAAGTCAACAAACCTAAGAGAAAGGTGTATTTGTTCAATAAAGCGGACTATGATGGCTTAAAATGTGAATTAAAAAGTTCTTTTTTTATATTTGACGAATTAAGCAAAACTAGTAGTGTCGAGGATACTTGGAATAATTTTCTTAGGATAACACGTTCAGCAATACAGAGGTTCATACCTAGTAAATATATAAAAGAGAATAAGGAACCCCGATGGTACAACTCTGAAGTACGGAAATCTCTTAGGCGGCAAAGGGTGTGCCATGCCAGAATGAAAAACGCAGTTAAAGATTCCTCCCCTGATAAAATCAACGAAACCATACAGAACTACAAAGCATCTAGGTCCACTGCCAAGAAGGCCTTCCGGAAGGCGCTAGCGGAATTCAAAAGGAAAAAATTAGGCGAACATTTGAACGATAACCCAAAGATGTTTTGGTCCTACGTCAGGGAAGTGCAGGGAAACAAGTCCACCGTAAACTCATTGAATATCGAAAAGGGGGATAAAGTAACGAGTAGTTTAGATAAAGCCAACATATTAAACTCATTTTTCCAGAGTGTTTTCAACATACCCTCACAAAATACACCCGAGAACCTTCCGAAAATATTTCAGCATTCAATGGAAGCAATCAATATTTCCACCCGCGGAATAGAATTACTCCTTAAAAACATAGACCCCAACAAATCTCCGGGACCTGATGAGATACCGGCACGTGTGTATAAAGAACTGTCGGCTGAAATTGCCCCATATCTAGATATAATATTTAAGAAATCATTAGCAGAAGAAAGCGTGCCAAACGGCTGGAAGGTAGCTTCGGTAACACCCATATTTAAAAACGGAGACAGGGAGGACCCCAGTAATTATAGGCCAATATCGCTGACTTCCATTTCCTGTAAGATTCTTGAACACATCATTGTTAGTTCCATGATGAGGCACCTCGATAGCCAAGATTTATTAATTAATAACCAACACGGCTTCCGTAAGGGTTGATCCTGCGAAACTCAACTCGCACTTTTTGTACATGATGTATTAAACTCCGGTGAAAGTAATATTCCAGTTGATGCGATATTCCTAGATTTTAAGAAAGCTTTCGATAAAGTCCCTCATTGCAAATTACTGGCGAAATTGGAAACCTATGGAATACACGAAAGTATTATTAACTGGATTAAACAATTTTTAAGTGATCGTGTCCAAACAGTCGTCCTGGACGGTGTATCATCCGATACTGTCAAGGTCACGTCGGGGGTACCACAAGGAAGTGTCATAGGCCCCCTCCTTTTCCTTATTTACATAAATGACCTCAGTACCGTAGTTAATAGCAAGCTCCGTCTTTTCGCCGATGATGCAGTAATTTATGGGGACATCCGAAGTCACGAAGACAGAGTCGTGTTAGCCAACGACCTAGATGCAATTCAAAATTGGTGCGATACATGGCAATTGGAATTGAATTTTAAAAAATGCGTAGTAATACATTTTTGGGAAAAGAGTAATTCCCTCCCTTATAGTTACAAAGTGAAACAAACCAAAATCGCGAGGGTAGATTCCTTCAAATACTTGGGTGTAACAATTACTCACGATCTGTCCTGGGGAAAACACATACGAGAAATATGCGGTCGTGCTAATAAAAAATTGGGATTTGTGAAAAGAGTACTAGGTAAATGCAACGAAAAGGTGAAAGAACGATGTTTCCTTGCCTTGGTCAGGCCCCACCTAGAGTATGCTGCCAGTATATGGGATCCTCATAACATAAATTTGGTTTCGGAATTAGATCGAGTTCAGCGGAGGGGGGCTAGATTTTTCAAACATTGTTATGACCAACTCAGCAGCGTATCCACTTTGCTAGACAATTTAGGTTGGGATTCTCTTACACAGCGGCGTTTCCAATATAGATTAAACTTATTAAAACATTTAAAGATGGGCCCTTTTCCGATGACATCAAGGATATAATACGAACCCCAACGTATTACGGTCGAAGGGATATCGAATATAAGACTAGAGAGATAGACTGCAAGACTGACAGGTTTAAAATGTCATTTTTTCCAAGAACGATAAGGGAACAGAATGCTCGTAGTCGAAATTCCCCAGGACTTCGTTCATTACAATAAGTATTAACGTACAGGTTAGGGACTTCGCGAGGATGTGTATACATGTGTGTATGTATGTATGTATATATATGTATGTGTGTATATATATATATATATGTATATATTTTTTTTCCTACAGGTTCCCCCCACCTTTCCTCACCTAACTCCCAACCCCCTCAACCCTTACCCTTCCCTCATGGTGCTACACCCCCTGCCACACACCTTTTTGGTGGCTCGCAGGGTACTTATGTAGATGTAGATGTAATAACCGTTCATTTCAAAAGATCGCTCGCGAGATCCTCAACCTTCTGCAGAAAGGCGCTTTCTAGCAAACGGCCAAGGATGAACTTCTAAATATTCCTAGCTTAACGTGGCTAAAGACGCGTGAAAAGTGAAAACGACTTTATTTCATGAAAAACAACCGATCAGGTTCACGATTACTTCAGATTGCCCTTGGAAGTAATAACGTTTTCGATTTCCCTCACCAATTATAATCAATGTATTTCCCCAATCTATTCCCACCGCTTTGAAACTACTGCGTCCAGAGATTCGATACCCAATCAAGGAGTTTTCAATTAACTGCATAATGAGGGCATCAACTTCCTCGGACTAACAAGCTGCCTACACAGCAGGGAACGAGACTTCCGGCGAGGGCGACACCTCGGACCGAAACAAAACAAATTAGTGTTGCTCGCCTTCTTCAGCCAGTCTTACCCAATCAAAACGAAATCCCAAACACCTTTCTCCACCATCCGAACGCACCCCCTCTTATCCTCTCACTCACCTTTCTCTCCCATTAAATACCCCTCCCCTCCCCCTTGGATCGCCCGAAAGGAAAACACTAAGTCGAAGGCCCAGTTCCATAGCCCTACGCGCATGTTGCCTCCCAGGCTCTTCTTCCTCGCCCTCCATCCCAACGGCCCTCGTCCAATCAGCCAGATGCGTAGAGGGAGCGGCACAGACTCACCCACCCCCCCGCACTCTCCGCCCCTCGCTTCTCCCCCTCCTCCGCACGCACTTCCCTTTACTCAACCGACGAAAGCACGGAATCGGTTCGAAAGAGACAGATGACGAATGGGAGTGGAGGGGAAGTTTAAAGGAAATCCGCCCCCACTACGACATGACGCGTACAACGCAACCTTCTCCACATCCCCTCGACTCCCAGATTGCCTTCCTCCCCTTCTCATTCTCCTCCCGAGTGCTCCCCTCAAGAGTTTCAACTTCATTCGACGTCTCCCACAATCCGAAAAGCCCTCCCCACCCATCGCGGGTACACTTCCGGACGGATTACCCTACATGGTATCCCTTCTTCCCGCCCGCTTCGCCCTCCTCCTCCAATAAGTCTTAATTCCATTGCCTGAAGCCAGTTCGACTACGACAACCAGCTCCCCACCCCAGCAACACTCGCCGCCCCATCCCTTAACCGCTGTCGCTCGCCCCTTCCCGCCGGGTTCACTTGCTAACCGAGGAGGAGACCCACACGGTTACCGAGTCCTTCGGGAGGAAGATAGGGAAAGGGGAGACTTAAGGCAGGCCCAAAATGATGGCGGGGAAGGAGGAAAGAGACAAATTGCTCGGATTGGGCGAAATCCAGACCGATGCTTCTCATCATACATCCGCAGCCACTGTCATTATGTGGTAAGTTGCGCCCAATGCCTTTCATATGATAGTAATTTTCGCCCTTTCGTCAGAGAAATATACTTCTCTTCGGCACATTTCTTTTCAAATAAAAAAACCATAAACCCGAGTCAAGTAATCAACCCGAAGGTCGGTTTAGTAGGTGATGGTAGAGCTCACCCATGAACCAAACCCGACGTCGTGTGAATATTCACATATCAGAGTAGGGGGGCCAGTTCCTTTTCCTGTCCCGGCGCCGAGTTAAGGAGAATGGCGGAAGGTCTTCAGAGATGCTTGCACAAGACATGGAACTATGTCTCACAAATTAGGAATATGCAAGAAGTAGGATATACTTAATTTTCTGCGTAAATCAGAAAGTAAATCGTAATATAACTATCGCTATCTATCGATTATATATCATATTGATACATCGGTTTGGTAGGTCATGGTAGAGTTCACCGAGTACTAAACCGGTAGGGGGGTAGGAGTTTCCTTAGGTAGGAGCTAGTTCCTTTCCCTGTGCCAGTTATAGTTTCCCAGGAAGATCTGGTACCCTAAAGATCAACTAGCTTGGGTGGAACTGCAGGTGCCCAGAGTGCCTTGCCCGGGAATCGAACCCGGGACCCTCTGGTCAGTAGTCTAACGCTCTACCCCCTGGCCTACCGCGACCCTTCGAAGTCTGGAAATTGGTTTGAGTTATGTCCTCCCCATTTTAACTTTTCCATCTTATTCTAGGCAAATACGAGGCGTGTTCATAAAGTAAGGCCCGTTTGGTCACAGGAAAAAATATACTCATATGAAACATTTTATTGGCACTTTTAGTTAGCTACAAACCTACTTCACTTATCTACATAATCGCCGTTCTCTTCTAAGCATTTTTCGTACCGCTGCACCAGCTTCTTTAACCCCTCTGCATAGAAACTCGCCGCCTGAGGGTTGAACCAATCGACAATGCCATTCTTGAGTTCCTCTTCGGTTTCGAAACGTTGTCCACCGAACCACTGTTTCAAGTGCAAGAAGAGGAAGTAGTCGCTGGGTGTAAGGTCAGGACTGTACGGTGGGTGGTTTAAAGAGTTCCCAACGACCCAAAAACTCTCGTTCGCTGGACATTCTTTGCTCTTTGTGGTGGTCGGTGAGCATTTTCAGTACCCACCTTGCACGCAATGTGTGGTATCCGAGGTTTTCCGTAACAATATTGTAGACAGTAGTGCGTCCAAGTTGAGGAAATTGTTCAGCCAGGCCATTAATTGTCAATCGACGATCACATCGCAGTTTTTGTTCCACTTGCGAAACAATTTCATCGGTCAGAATACTGGGCCTACCACTTCGCTCTTCGTCATGGACATTTGTTCGTCCATTTTTAAAATCACAGCACCATTGTTTAACCTTTCCTTCACTCATAACTGTAGGTTTATAAACTAGGCATAATTCCCGATGAATTTCAGCAGCCGACAATCCTTTTGCATACAAGAATCGTATGACAGAACGCACTTCACAGCTGGCGGGATCAACGATTGTCGCGGACATTGTTGTTTGCATGCACGGACAAGCAAACGACTTCTGAAACAAACAAAATGCTGCTATAGCTTCTCAATGAATCAGTAGATGACGCTGCAGGAGCAAAACTGTGTTCTGAAGCGCCAATATTTAAATATAAGCAAACGGTACTTACTTTAAGAATACGCCTCGTATTAGTTTTTCTTACCGAGCAGGCAGGTTCCATCATCTCTTCCTGAATGAAAATCATATTAAACTGGTTATGTAATCGTCATTACAATCATGGTTGCCATGTTTCTCTGGGCAACCATGACTTAATCTGTCCTAGATTCTGCTTTCCAGGCTAAGTCGTTACGTCATCGAAAGGAGGGCACCTTTTAAGGAGGAATGAATGTTAAATATGTTGAAATAACCATTCATAATAGTAGGAGTGTTTATTAAGAGCTGAACCCAATTAAGTCTCAAATGTGAAAACAGAGCAGCCCATAATCTATAGTCGAATCACAGACCACATATCGTGATGGAGAACCAAGCAACTTAAAATTATTTGAACAAATTCATTGCATATTTTTCCAATCATAAAATTATATTTTATCATATTTTAGGTTACAACAAAATGTAGTCATGGTGCAAATACATTCGGGTAAAAAAATCGCGTTTTAAGAAAATGTGACATTTGATGCTCATCTAGAATCTCATATACCTTGTGTTTTCTTTGTGGCGTTTGGTGCTTCTAACCTCCCCAGCGCATTCCAATGGATGGCTGTATCGTTTCTTACTTTCGAGCTATTTTCAATTGAAACCCAATTTGAATTCAACTCGTAATATGTAACATCAATTTCCTATGAACTATCACGAGTAGATGTGGAAGATGGCGTTTGATGAACCAATGGAATGGAGAGCATTAGAGAGCACCACCCTCTGCAGGAGCCATGTCGGCGAATGAGAAGGGCAGAGATCACGCGTGACACGCCCGATGGTGGCCGGCTTTCCGTGCTCTTCCACCGATTTCGGACCCCTTCAAGTCGGATGAGCGAAACTGGAGTCACTGGAAATTATTCGATGGAGCACCGAGGGCCAAGCGACATTCAAGCTGGAAAACACCACGGAAGCCTATGCCAGAGCAGCATTGCCGTTTTCCCCAATATCCAAGTACTCATGCCGTCATAACGAGAATGGCCTCGCCTCTAAACTCGATTTCAAAAATTCCCACCTCGACGGAAATGGAGCACAAGAGTGCATGGAGAAACTGATATTTTCCCATTAAGTTCTGGCATAGTGATCATTAAAGACCAGTAAAAAGATGCGGTTGTTCTTGCGAGTGGCAAGACTACCGAAAATTTCCCAGATTCTAACCATATTTCGGCTTGGGTTTTGCTCTCCTCGTATTTGTATTTCCTTTTGCTGAATTGAGTAGCCTTGACTGTCGGAAATGGTCTTCGCGTCGAGGGGGCCAATTGTACTCCAAAATGTAACATCTCAAACCAACAAAACAACCACACTTTCATTACGAGAGCACTCGAATATCAAATTAGATACAACAACCTGGAATATACTTGCTTTTGATGTGACAGAAGAGACACCGGAACGTATTCCGAGAAGAGCGATGACGCCAAAAGGGAGCACCTTTTCGGTGGTAAGATAGTGTAGATGGCCAAGCGGAGGGGACGAATGCGTGGACAGAGGCTAATATAGGACGGGAATCAGAAAGGAATTACGAAAATGTCAATAAGTGTTGGGGGATAAGCGTTAATAGGATTAACAAGAGATTAGAACGGAGTACTTACAGCGTTACATTTTGACGATGAATTAAATGCTTATTTAAGGGAAATATACATATATTCAGAATGAGTGGATATACACGTGTGCGGACCCTTTCTATGTTTCCCATAGGACTTTTGATGACGGTGAATGGGAGAGGAAGAAAGGTGAGGCGGAGCGTCAACGCCTGCGTGTGGTCAGGGAGGGCCCGCGCTCGTGAGTGTGAGTGCGTGTGGGCCAACGGCGAATGGGGGAATTGGCGAGGGTGGTTTATCGGCAGGAGTTGGGGTTTTTGAGTGGGCTGGTATGGGAATGGAGAGAGAGAAGGGAGCTGGGTTTAGATCTTTTCCGTAAGTGAGAGAGGAAGGAAGATGTTACACGCCAGGGGGCTGCAAACACCAGTTTAGAGAACTCCGGCCCACCCTCGACTCTTCCATCTCGTCCTCAGGATATCCCTCTTGAACTTCCTGGGAAGGGAGGAGGAAATCGTGCAGGAAGTGAGGATAGAGGGAATCGTGTACCCTAACCCAACAGTGTCTGCTTTTGAAGGCATATTAGCGGTGCAAACAATGGTGCTAAAATGTTGGAGCGGCCGCTGCGTGCGACACTGACTGCCAAAAAATAAAATGTCTAAAGTCTTGTAAGTGCAGTCAACTGCTTCCTATTTATTTTCAAACACGGTGCTATTCTGACAAACAAGTGAGGGGATCTCTTTTTACGTACATTCGCAAGGTATACGTCGCCAGTCAAAGATGAAGCAAACCTGGGCACGACAAAGTGAAAAATCGTTTTGACGTAGAGGTGTGTTGATTCGCCGGTCTTTTGACCGCCTGAGGTCAGCAACGAAGAAGAAGTCGACGATTTTGCTATGAAAGACCTTTGCTGACGGGAGGACTAGTGAAAACTTTGTATTATTCTTTGTAATTCGGTTTCCTGTCTTCCGTTGAAAATGCTCTGCCTTGACTCTTTACTGAAACGCAGTAAAGTTCGGAAAAGCATAATTTTCCTATTAATTTGTATTTTCAAGAGATAATTACATTGAATTAAGAATAGGTCGACCTTAAACGTACCAAAATTTAATATTTCCCACCTAGAACAGGAAAATATAAATCATCGGTAATGCATTATCTTGAAAGTTAAAATTAAATCCGTCTCACAGAGACTACGGTGAGTGGATATAAACTTCCAAGGTAAATCGTAGTCACTCACACTTTTTGATTCACCTTCAAGTACCTCTTAATATAGTATGGAGATAAAGGGAAATCAGCCGATAAATTGGAACATTAGAGACCGTTACTTGATCATATATACCTAAAATACGCTAGTAAAGAATAAGTTACTTCGGCCTGCACTTCTTCACCCCATATTTGAGCGACAGGGTAACTTTTAACCTGCATTGAAATGAAACTTTTAACCTGTTACTAGTACACAAAAAATAGAATATTCCTGTTCGGATTTTAATGGATGACTGAAATGAATATTGATAAGCGGAATGTTTGTTTCGACTGTTTAGAAATTCTCACGTAAATCTTTCACCGGGGATCCACTCTCATTGGAGACCTCAAAGTGACCCTTAAGTCTCAAGAGAGTTCGATATCTCCGCTTTGACGGAATTGCGTGCTGCGGTTGGCCAGTCAAGCCTTATACGAGAACGCAGTGCCCAAAGGGGTTGCCGTCCCCCGCCGCGCCGGTTTAACCACCCTCCAGAGTTTCGACGTCCATAAAAGTGTGTATATGTCACTCACTCATTCAGGCAGGACATGTTCCGAGTTCAAATCATGATTTGCAATGCAACAGCACCAACGCTGAAAAGGCGACAAAAATCAACTTCTATTTCACAGTTTGTATGCCATGCGCAATAAAACCCTAAATTGCGAATCCAGTCGGCAACAAGAAAATATTAAAGATGCATGAAACGTATTTCAATGTTATCATTTTTTACTTTTCTTCCATAGAATTTAGCCAAACATTTAAAAAAAACTAAATCAGAATAATATTTTAAAAGGGATTCCCAATAATGAAATGAAGTATATTTCACTGCATATAACTTTGAATTTGTAATACACCGTCTAAAACTAGATACAATCTCTGAAATCCTATAAGCATTGGCAACACTGGATAAGTGTTGCATCCATAGGGTGCGTTCCGAAAATAATGAAATTAAATTTCCCGCGCCGCTCCTATTGGTCGGATCAAACCACTTGGAGTGGATGTAAACAAAAAATACCGGGACTGCAAACTTGATTGACACTAAGTGATAAGAGAAAGGAAAAAGGAGAAGGAAATTTTTTTTAATAAAATAACAAGTAAGGGGAGAAATAAGGAACACGCACTAGGTCACTTGGGTGTGTTTGGGAAACAGCGATCCACGTATACCTCAATCGCACACAAAAGCCAAAATAAACAATAAAAATAATAAAACAAACTTACAACCTCTCGATCACTAGGGAGTGCTAAGAAATAGCAGTCACTCTCGTGAATCACATTCACACACACACTCAGGGTTTACAAGGATCCCTCCTATGTCAGTGACCCGTCAATCACACAAATAAATGAAAAATTATAAAAGTGATGTAGTGAAACCGAAATGACTAACGTAAACACACAGTCACTCGGGTGTTTTAGACTTTTGTGAATCTCACACACTCACCCAGTCGGGGTTTACAAGAGGGATCCTTGTTTACTGTTTTATCCAAGTTTACGGTCCCGGTATTTTTTGTTTACAATTATTCACGACCGTAGCTACGTTCATTGGACATGTTCACTTGGAGTGGGTGAAGGGGGGACGCTAAGCTTTGCCGTGAAATTGATCTTGGTGCTCTCCAAGCTGTGAAAGCGGCAAGGCGTCAGTTATCGTAAACCTCTGAGAGCTCACTGTGTCACAAAAGACCAGCCGAGCGGAAATATCAAGTGAACTTTTGAAAGGTATCGAAAATGAACCTGATTATTTGGACAACGTCATCACTGGTGATGAAACCTGGGTTTTTGGACACGACCCAGAAACAAACCGCCAAAGCTCTTGAGTGGCACACCGACCACTTCACCAAACCCAAAAAGGCAAAAATGAGCTAATCAAAAGTGAAAAAAATTCTCATTGTCTTTTCGACAGTTAGGAGTGGTCCATAAGGAATGTGTTCCTCAATGACAGACAGATGACGCTACCTACTACGTACATATGCTGGAAAGGCTCCGAAAAAGGGTCATACGGACGAGAAAAGACATCTCCGCTACATGGCAACTCCATCACGACATGGCCTAAAAACTTTTTATTAAATTTTAGTTTCTAGGTGCCCCGACGACTGAATCTACTTGCAAGTGCCTTCATAAATTTAAGATTAATGCCGATCCAGAAAAAGAGCAAGAAAATACAATGTGATTTAATTTAAGATCACATAATAAATGTTGTACGTCGCAACAATTGTGGACGGAATCACAAACGGAGTATTGAAAAAGGCATAAAATGACTGCTGAATTTCAGACCAAATATAGTGAAGATTAGGGAGTCTCCATGCCAAAAAGAAATACTTATATTTTTCCACAGATTTTATTAAATGGTTCAACGCGTTTCACCAACTTGCGGCATCATCAAGTACGATGATGCCGCAAGTCGGTGAAACGCGTTGTGCCATACAATAAAAATCTGTGTAAAAAGTACAAGTCTTTCCCCCTTTTAGCATGGATATTAAATACTTCCACGAAGTGAAGCCTGAAACAATAGAATATATTAGGGAGTCTTGTAAAACTATACCAGGAACAAGATTATTAATGTAAAAGATTATAGAATACAAGCATACCTTTGTTAGCATGCCTTTGTTAGCTTCGCGGATTATAGGAATGCATTAAAATGATGGAAGTGAGTAAAGTTACCGTAATTGTTACAGAACACACGAGTGAATCGGAGGAATACGAGTCTTATTCGAATTATGAGCCATAACAGGTTAGTGTGGTGAAGAGAGAGTTCTTACGAGTTGCGATAGGAGTAGGCCAGGGTTTGCCATTATCGTCTATGCTACGAAATTCACGTACGGGGGAAATTGCGAGAGAGAGAAAAATGACATGGACCGGGGTGTGGGAATAAAAGAAAGCGAGGAAGTAACTAATTCGGATTCGTGGACATGTTGAGTTAACTGGCGGCGTTGAGTTTTCGGCGGTCAACGAATGCATTTCGCACTTAAGAATCCACGCGTTACAGGATAAAGATATTTCATAAGTAACTAAATTGATTCCCAGAAATTGTGGTAACTAGGCTAAAGGGAAATCACATGAATTTCGTATAGAAACTGCCCTTTGCCGGCAAGTCAGTCACCAGCGACGAAAGTAGTGAGATGGAGCGGCCAACAGATGAATCCCGTTTTCCTCTGGACCATTTACGGCAAACGCAGCATCAAAAATATTGTTTGCATATGATGTGGACGGCATTACAAGTTGTATTTCAAAAGTGAATGAAGTGTTAACGGGACGCGATTTTGAACGGTATATGAAATTGGAGAGTACGTGATGATGGACGGAGTGTGGCGAAGGACGGTGAGTACTATGTTCTCGATTGGTGTAAACCTAGCCCACGGGTGGTATGGTAAATGTAATAATGTAGTCGGTAATCCTTGAAGTGTCATTGTATACAAGAGCTTTGTCCATCTGTTTTTCTTGTGATGCATGCAAGTCCACGTCATTTAAGATATTATTATTATTAGGTATTATATAGATGACACGAGTGACAGCTGACCAGACTTTACCTGTTTTCTTGAACAATCACCTTGGACAATTTTCTTGGACCCTCTTGGACAATCGCCTAATTGCAACGATAAATTCTTAAATAAAAATGCATATTACATGTTTTTTTACTGAGAAAAGAGGAAATACTAGTATTCGGCCAACATTATTATTTCAATTCAATGAATGACTGGTTGACAGCATCCTTTCACTCTCCGTTTTCGTATCCCTTCTTCCAAGTTGTTTACGAATCCATTGTCTCCCTAGGCACGCCCTATTCATCTGGCCATCACTTCGTCTATTCTCTTGCTGCACATTATCTCCCAATCCCCTCATTCTCAATGCATACGTCAGTTTGATCTTCTCGATCCTCATCCATCTGCATATTTTGATGAGTCGCTCTCCTCTGGTCTGTTTTAAATGGCCCAAATGACTAATCCCTACTGTCACCCCACGCAGGAATAATTTCACGCAATAGTACATTGTTTCATGCCCGTCTAATTTTAGCACAGAATCCGCCTCTTCGTGGAAACTGCCTTCTTACTTCGAGCAAATCTTTGCTTTAGAGCCGCCAAGCTCCTTCCATTCCTTCTTCTCACTTCCAACAGAGTTGCATTCCGTTTGCTCTTATATCTATCACTCCTCCTCTTAACGCCCGCATACCAGGAATTAGACGTTCCATACATTTACATCAATTTTTTTTCATCTCTGAATGACTTCATTTTTGTGGTAAATCTTGCAGGTCTACTGGATTCTCAGCTACAATGCGGTACTATCTGCAAGGCAGAGCACGTTTGCGCTTTATTGCAAATACTGCAAGCTTTCCGCAGTCCCCAAGCAATCTTAGACTTTTTTAGCTATCTTTCATTATTCGGCGCACCTCCATCCCACAGAATTTTTTCTCTCCTTTCTCGGAATCCCCGAGTCAGGAAACCCTTGCGCCCTTTCTTAGAATTTTGTAGATCGTTGTAGAGCGAAGTCCGGCCCTTTATTTAGGAGGCCGAGCAGGGAAAAAAGTGATTTTTTGGCACACTCTTTGCGTTTCTGCTGAGTGCAGAGGTCAATTCATTATTGTGAGAAAATATCTTGAAGAGATTCCTTAAGTTAAATACACTGATTTCACCCGCAAAGCTGTGAGATGAACTGATTAGACCAAGTTTTTTCTTGTTATTTCAAAATCTTACGGTGTCAACACTCTGGACATAACACGTGAATCGTTGGGTGGAATGCTTTGCTTGTGCAACTTCGAACGGCGCATCTCCATTTACCAATGGAAATAATGCATGATAAACCAACCCGATGCATCCTGTCCGCTGATAAGTAATCGTCCCATTAGCGCCGTCCACTGAAAACCGTTCTCCTTTAACCTAACTTCCCACTATGTTTCCAGCGTCCATTCTGTCCCGAGCAAAGATATAAACAACTTAGACAGAAACAGAGAGACGACGAGAAAGACTTTCCTGCCTATATCACACATTTTAAACGGGAAAAATCTCTCGAAAATAGAAAATTCCTGGGAAACGAAAAAAGAGGCGAGAGAGAGAACACAGCTTTGTGTTCAAAGCCTACGGGTCCTCGCCTTAATTCATTGTCAGGTCAACCCCCTCTACCTTTTAGTTTTTGAACGGAGGAATTAAATTGCCCACGGCTTGGAAGTGGCCCTCCCTCAGCCGCATCTCCACCTCGGTCTCGCAGGGCTGGGATATTATTGCCTTATCAGCGATCTGAGTTTAATGACGACGACCCAATGAACAAAAAAGGATCGGAATGCAGTGGCAATGTCCCGTGACAAAGATTAAGATCGCCCATCGGATGCTAGCTGAGAGAACACACACTGCATTTGTGTCAAGCCATATTCCTTAGACTTCTCCACACCGTCGCCGTTTGAAATATTGAGAGTTCGAAAAGAAAAGTTTGGCACCACAGCTCTTCTGAAGTGAACTCTTTTAGAGAGTAAGTAGAATGTTTTCATATATGCGTCTGGTATCAATGTCAACTATTGGCGCCCGCAGCATAAGAAGATGATCAAGAAATTTGGTGCAAAACATGAAAAGTTTCGGTGACATTTCTAATTATCGAAGTTATTATTGAATACTAAGCCCTACTAACAAGACACACTTTGGCCAAATAAGTCGTCGAGGCCTTCTTAGAGTCCGTAATCTAGTGCCCACTTCGCGTGGGCATTACTTTTTATAAATGTACTCACTACTTTTCAGTTATCCTTAATGAATGCAGAGCATTATCGTCTTTGACAGAATCTGCCTTATTCTGCAGTTAAGTATACCCTTTACATATGTGTGCGTACACATACTTTGTGGACCACTTCCATATTTACTCAGATCAATCCAAAGAAAAAAATGCAAATGACTCAGGAAACTATCATCATATTATATTACTTGCAGTTCGATGTACTGACCGTAAACGCGAGATTTCAATACATAGGCTTCAACGGAAAACCAAAAATACCTATCGGGAGGCACGTAATGCTTATCTCGAGGGTCAATGCTCTCTGGGTGAAAGGAGAGATGATTATGATCCTTACCCATGCTCGCCAAGGGATTGCAGTGCCCGTATACGAGGCAATATTGACAACTTCTGTTCAAATTTTATCATTGTGATAATATTTTTCATAGGAAGATTCGGCCACTGAGGTCCTGGGGCAATTAGGAATCGACCATTTATTTGATTCGGCAGTTCAAGTGAGGTATTTTCTCTGAGGCAAGGATAAAGACATAGTCGATTCCCAGGATCAAGTTGGGTGAAATTCAAGAGTAGTCACTCGTTTTAATTCAACAAAATAAGCCAACTATGGGCGAGAAAACAAAGAAAGTAATACCAAGAGACAGCAAATAAATGGAAATGTTCAGGAACAGTTATGCTTATCGGATTCTAAAATTTTTGAACTAATAATCACAGCCGTCTTCTTCGTCGTGTAAAATTTTTCGTGGTCCATGTTTCTGAATTTACTCTTCTACGAAATGAGTAAATTAGGATTTGAGCCATCTCTGGATGCCTGTTTTCATCCCTCGTCATTATCGTCGTTTAACCAACCGCTTCAACGAAAGAGAGAAATTATATACACCCGTCGCCAGTTCTAGATTTCAAATTGGGATGCCGTCGAATCATCCGAACTGGATAATCTTTCCTGCGTCACAGCAGGGGTGATCGGCTCCTGAATGTGGTCGGACGCAGATGCTTGAAGGAACGCAGAATTCGCGAAGGAACGCAGATGCTTGACTTTCGCGTTATCTGGTGACCGTCTTCTGAATCTAGGTTTCTCAAAAATCAACGCCCTTTATTGCTGCCTTGTGGAACGGAATCAAACAACTTCTTTTCTGTATTTTCTGTTCTAAAAGGCAAAACACGGGGGTCACTCGTCCTAACAATCACATATAGGGCTAGTACTTACGCCCCCGTTGCAAAGAACTGTGCTTTTACTGAGGAGTGATTTGGAACATCTAATCCCATCACCAATCACATTCGCCTGAAAAATTCCCCCTCCTCCTCTTTAATGCCCCCAAAAAGTCAGTTTGATCCGATTGATCAGCCACTTAAAATTTTCTCTGTGAACACAACTGTCGGCCTGGAATATTTCTTTGATCCTCCGTGTAGGGTCTCAAAACTTGAAGATGGATTCATAGCACTCTCGGGTGCTGTAAAGCATCAAATATTCCCTTATATTTCCATTCCGTTTACACATACAGATTGACTTTTTCCAGCGATTGTACGTCCCATCTTACCTGTCGTCCATATTTTCTCGCTTGCCACGGAACATCATTTCACTTTCGTGTGACTGCTTATAAATCATCGTGCTTTGCCCGGTGAAATATTGATCCCCGAGTCGAAACCCTATTTACAAAGCGCAGCGGCCTGCGTGCTTTTCCAATGATCTTACACATGCACCAGGCGTAAATACGAACATCCCATAAAATCTCACGGAATCGTCCCACAGTGTCAACAAAGTAGAAAGAAACGATCGCATCTGCCAACGATATGGCAGTATCTGTGCCCGCTGCCGGAATGGTCTGAAAATTCATTGGGGAAAGCAGTAATTCATCCCAGTAATCGCTGGCGCACACAAAGCAACTTAATCTCATCCAAGGGATGCGTTCCAGTGCCATCCCCAATCTTTTGATTCCTTCGTTAACGAAACCTAGAGTAGAACTAACTTAAGAGTAGAGAAGAAATTAAATAGACTGCAGGAAAGCCATTGTCGCAGTGATTTACTCTCATCAGCAACAATACTACGCCTTCTAAAGGTTCATTATGATATTTATCCCCCTGAATAACGAGGAAGCTGAAGCGATATTTTTAGCTAGGCATTGTTGCAGAAATTAAGGAAAAAATTATTATTAAAATACCATGTGAATACCATGTAAAATACCATTAAAATAGCGAATATTGAAAATTTATACAGTTGAGGAGAAAACTAGTATTTACAGAAGAATAACGGAGTTTAAAAGATGAGAAAGCGCAGATTCTTTGTGAATAAGCCTTTGCCTAAGGGTGAAAGCACGGACGAAATTCATTTCACGAGAAAGAAAAAAGGAGATTAGTATCCTTTCCGAGGCAAAAAAGATGAAATATTCCTTTTATTAGCCGGAAAATGAGGAATCGAGAATTTATTGGTCTATGTCTATTTTGCATTTTTAAGAGCAATACGGAAGCGGGGATTTGTGATGCTCAGGAATTGAGTCGGTTAAAGTAACAACTTCCAATACAAAGCGGTATGCACGTGAATAGATCACTAATTCAAGGTATTGTTTTTTAAAACGAAATCAGAGGACTGATCTTGCAAATGAGTGAATTATGCTACCATAAAAAACCCAATGATAATGCGCCAATAAACTACTCATGCATGTAAATTCCGACCATTAGTTGATGATAGTGGATGATTTTCTTCAACAGTGTTAACAACTGCTTTAGCTACGTGAATAGATTTTAAAATTATTTTATCTTGAATAAAATATCAAAACTGAAAAATAGTTCTTTTGAACATAATTTTAAGATCCATGGGAAATCAAAACTTTCTCTAGTTCCATTCTTATACTCATATTTTACCCTTGAATAATTTATCTGCATTATTTTTTAGTTTCTCCGCTCTTTTTATTCCCCGCTCTAAACATTTGTGAGTTGTTACAAATTAGCAGAATATTTAGATGCGCAATGTACGTCGCATCCACTTATCCCAGGTGTACTGAAGTGGTAGACACCAATGAAATCAAAACGAGTGATCACGCCCGAATTTGAAATCATAAAATTGGATAAATTAAATCAGGAAGCGTTTGGTCCGACGAAATCACAATGACAGAAAATGAGCAAGTAATCAATTCAAAAGCAACTCAAATAGATTGCATTATAGAAAAAATAATTTATCCCGGTTACTTCAATTGGTTCTTCCTTTGTTCGATTATGGGTTCCGAGAACAAACCCAGCGTACAATATTATTCGGATTCTGCTTGGATATTTAAAAAGCATCTATTTATCATCCACTCAGTCACATTAACGGTCATTTTATTCTTATATAACCATATTAAGCATTTTTCTCATTTACATATCCAGCATTATTTTCATGAGCAATTTGTCTTCGGGTTGGGTTACCATGAAACTTCAAGAATTACCTAATGTCGAATAATTACGCCGAATTTCACTGATAACAACATACTTTTTCCGAGTGTGAGAAGACGCCGCCACCAATATCAACTACTTTGAAAATTTCATGCCTCAAGGTGTAAAAATATGAAGTAAGATTTACCCTCATAGTTAAAACAGGTCTCGGGTAGATGACTTTCTCTTTATACTAGTATACTAGCATATACTTTTGAAGAAAATTTCAGCATATGACCGCGCGAAAATAAACAGATTACGATAGTTTAATGAGGATATTTGGAGGAATCACAGAAGTTTTAGGAGATACGGACAGAACCCATTCTTTGGATCTTTTAATAATGCGAATATGTTCTCCAATAATGTTTGAAAAGCGATTTACTCTCATAAGACGGGACTAAAAGAAAATTATGCCAATAAAAATCACCAAGGAAGAGTACTCTTGTCAAATGCTTTTTGATAGCATTCGGGATCACGCAAAAGCCACCGTTCGTTACGAAACGTTGGATACACTTCCTTTTTGATCTCCTTTCCTACCAATTACGTCGCCAATAAAAATCAGTTGAAGCAGCAGGGACTCGGCAAAATTAAGGGCTCCTCAATGGGTTTTGCGTTCCCACTCGACTGCCCCTTGTAAACAACTCCACTGATCTCTCTCTCCTCCCCCTTACAAATCATCGCTTCTCCCCACTCACTTCGCCAAGGAGCCCTCTCCAACTCCCGCCCCCCCTGCTTCCCGGCCTCGACTTTCACCCTCTGCCCCGTCCACCAGCTCTTCTTCCCTTAATCCTTAAAACCCTTGCTCCTTAAATCCTTAATACGATAACTCAAACGCGAGCTCCACCGGCTCTGTGGGGTTAAGATTCCTCCAGGAGAGAAGTTCCGCTCGTGAAGGCAAGCACTCGCGTCCATTCCATCCATCCTTCCCGCCTTATTCTGCCCGTTCTTTCCGCTCTCTCTCTCTCTCTCCATCAAGCTACATTCCCGCTAACCCTTCCTCCCTTTTCCATCTTTCCCTCCATCTGCCTGACGAATTCTCTTTCATCAGTCGGATTTCCTGCGTGCATTTCATAATATCAAAGGGAGCGCTGGAGACTCATCGGATGATCTGTGATTGGTACTCCAGCACGGGTGCTCCGAAATTCGGATGACCGGGAAACGTGAGATGCGGGCCGCCTTTTTAGCATTCGATCGGCGGTATGAGCCCTCGCTCTTCCCATTCGGCATTCCAACCTGACGAGGAGCTCCGCCTGCCCTACCACAAGTAGAATCAATTTTAAGCAAGAATGAGAGATTCAGATAGCAAAGGTCATCGCCATTTGAAACACGAAAAATTAGAGGAAATGGGAACAATAATCTGTAAATTACCCTTTACATGAACCCTTTTAGACATGTTGCAAAATTTTAAATTGATATTCAAATCTTCAACGAATTCAACAACAAATATCTTTTAGTGTTATAAAAATTAATTTCATCAAATGATATTCGGAGGAGGCCAGCACTTTTCGCATCATAATCAATGCGAACGCATGAGTGTATGGGGCAAAAAAACAAAATCAATCCTAGAAACATCTTTGAAATAATTACTCCCCTCGTAGCTTTCCCGAAAGTCATTAAATGTATTCAACTGAAGTTAAGATATTCTCGATACATGTACAGGGTCGCACCCAAAAGTCGTAGGACTGATTTTCTCTGGCGCAAACGGAGCGGTGGAGGGGGGTCTGCCTGGCAGGGTAAGGTGGAGGGGGCTCTTAGCAACAGACCGACACCAACCTCAGTCGCCTGCGGGCTGTCGTCGAGTGAGGACACCGTTTTTAGTGATGCAGGGTTTTTGTCCGCGTCGAAAAACAAAATGAATCTGAATTTAGAGCAACGTTATTCCGTGAAGTTTTGTGCGAAACTCGGGAAGACGGCAACTGAGGTCCTCAGTATGATCAAGCAGGCTTACGAGGACACTGTCTTAAGCCGTTCCACAGTATTTGAGGGGCACAAGTTGTTTAAAGAGAGTAGGGAGCTCGTTGAAGACGACCATCGCTCCGGACGGCCGTCGACGGCAAGAACCGACACGAATGTGGACAGAGTGAGGACACTGCTGAACACAGACCGACGCTTAACCAGTGAAGAAATTGCAGACCAGTTGGGTCTGTCTGCATCCAACGTCCAACGCATAATTTCACAGGATTTGGCCATGCGCAAGGTGTGCGCCAAGATGGTGCCGAAAATTCTGAGTGTCGACCAACAGGCAACGCGTGTGCGCATTTCCGAAGAAGTATTAGTCAATTTGCACCGAGATGAAGAATGTTTGGACAAATTAATAACTGGTGATGAAACATGGGTTTCTCAATATGACCCCGAAACGAAAAGACAATCCGCGGAATGGCACACTTCCACGTCCCCACTTCCAAAAAAGGCTCGCATGAGCAAATCAAAAATCAAAACGATGTTGATTGTGTTTTTCGACCGTCATGGAGTGGTTCACAAGGAGAACGCGTGAAAAGAGTCCGACCGGCGATCGCAAACTGCTGGGTGCTTCATCATGACAACACGCCGTGCCATGGCGCGCTCGTCGTCAGACAGCTCCTGGCCAAATACGGCGTGCCGCACCCGCCCTATTCTCCCGATCTGGCACCACCGGACTTCTTCTTCTTCCCCCTGATGAAAAGGCAGCTCAAGGACGATGTTTTGACTCGATTAAGGCCGTTCAAGAGGCTTCGACGAGGGTCATCAACGGCATCCCCAAAGAAAATTTCCAGCGGGCGTACGGGGAATGGGAGCAACGTTATACAAAGTGTGTAGCAGCTCAAGGAGCATACTTTGAAGATTATTATGTCGATGTAAGTATGTCGTCAATAATATTCTTGTAAAAAAATCAGTCCTACCACTTTTTGGTGCGACCCTGTATTTAACCGACCTTGACGGCGTGTTGGACTGGTAATCTACGATTCGCATTCCGTTTCATTTCAGGATGTTTTCATCTAAACTGATTACTTAAATATAATAACAATTTGTAGTTTTACATGGATTGCAGCTTCTCACGACGAAGCCTATCCCCAGTGTAAACTTTAGTCTCATTATTACGGTCTATTAACTAATCTACCGGTTAAGGTAGGTTTTGGATATAAACAACTACCAAATAAATATCTCCAAACAAAACACACACTCTCTCGTCGCCAACCATACCTAGCACTTCTTCATTTGTTTTCATTTCGGTCCATTTTACCTTCTCCATGCTTCTCAAAAACCAAATTTCAAAAGCCTCCAATCTACGTTTATCCACCTGTTTCTGGGCCACACATACGATACGCTTCATATAAAAGTTTTGAAGAGTCTTTTCATAACATCTTTACTCAACGTCCCTGTCGTTAATTCCCTCCTTGTGAAAGCCTCTTTGTCTATTGACCGTATTGGTCCAAAACACTTCCGAGGTACGTGAACTGTTCTACCTGCTCTATTGTCTGCCCTCTAGTTTAATGTTGGCTTAGTATTTGTCTTCCAGGAAAATCGCATAACCTTTGTTTTATTTATGTTGATTCTCATCCCATATCTATTGCACTGAATTTTCAATTCGCTCAGCAAGGCTTGCAACCTCTTGGCCGACTGATAAACTAGAGCTTGGGCTTCAGTAAACCTAATTTTACGAATTCCCCTCCGACTTTCATTCCTACCTCCAGTTCTTCCCATGCCTCTTTAATCATTTCCTCCACACATACGTGGGCAACCCTGCCCTACCCCTCTTCCTAACACTGCCCATCCGGACTCGCCGTTCCCCATTCACACCTGATCAGTCTGTGACATGTAAAGGTTGCGAATTAGCCTCCTGTCCCTTCAATCTATTCCTATTTTCTGCAGTACACGCATTAGTTTGACCAATTCAATTTTTCAAACGTCTTTTCGAAATCAACAAAAGAAGCAAATGTCTCCTGACTGTATTCAATATATATATTGAACCTTGCTGGGCTAAGTTCTTTCCCATACAGTTCTTCGATATACAGGGTGCGTTCCTAAAGGAGTGCAATTAAATTTCCCGCGCCACTCCTACTGGTCGGAGTCAGATCAGTTGAAGTCGGTGAAGGAGGGGACGGTGACCTCTTGAGAGGTATTGACAATTAACCTGATTATTTGAACAACGTCATCACTGGTGATGAAGCCTGGGTTTTTTATTACGACCTAGAAACAAAACGCCAAAGCTCTGAGTGGCACACCGACCAGTTCACCAAGCCCAAAGAGGCAAGAATGAACAAATAAAAAGTGAAAACAATTCTCATTGTCTTTTCGACAGTAAAGCAGTGGTCCACAAGGAATTTGTTCCTCAATGACAGACATATGACGCTACCTACTACCTACATATGCTGGAAAGACTCCGAAAAAGGGTCATCGGGATGAGAAAAGACATCTCCGCTACATGGCAACTCCAACACGGCAACGCACTTTGCCACAACACTCTACGAGTCCACGAGTTCATTGCCAAACACCAGGTGCCAACGCTGCCCAAGAGTCTTGACTTGGCCCCATCAGACTTCTTTTTGTTCCCTCGGATTAAGGCAGCCTTGAAAGGAACCCGTTTTTCGTCCATAAAGGTCATCCAACCAGCGCCGTGACTGGAAGACCTTGCAAGAGGTCCCACAAGACCCCTTCCAGGGCACGTACCGGTCACGGCAGAGTCACTGTAAAAAATATGGAGAGGCCCAAGGACAGTACTTTGAAGAATTTTGGGTGTATGTGCAAATCTTTGATTCCTTCCTCATAGTTACTACGAATCGGTCCATATAGTCTCTAACTGCTACATTTTCCTAAACAATGTCGTAGTTCTACAGGGATGTTGTCCACCCTTACGGCCTTATTTGCTTTCATCTCCTTTAATGCTCTTTCTATTTCATCGTCGAGTATGCCTGGACCTAAGCTATCTTCATCTACGTCATGTTCCTTTTCTATGTCTAACCTTGTCGGCCTAAGCTCTCTACCATACAGTGTTTCTATATATTCCTTCCATCTCATTTGGATTTTTCCTGGTTCAACTATTATCTTACCCCACTTATCTCTAACTGTTAGCTCAGATCTTGGCTTCTTACTTCCCGATAATAACTTAACCTTGCTGTACAGAGCACCAATTTCACCCTTCCTCTGTAAACTTTCCATATCCTTGCACTGCATCTTTTACTGTGCTACTTTTGCTTTATTTCTACATCTACATAAATACCCTGCAAGCCACCAAAAAGGTGTGTGGCAGGGGGTGTAGCACCATGAGGGAAGGGTAAGGGTTGGGAGTTAGGTGAGGAAAGGGGAGGGGGAACCTGAAAGAAAAAAAATATAAAAACATCATGTATATTATATATATTATATGTTGGACGGGATGAAGGGAGGAAAGAAGTACACCGAGATGAAGAGGGACCTGATATAGATTAGTTTGCTAGGTGGGGAGTTACAAAATGTTTATTTAATAGTTGTGTCCATCCAAAAAACCTACCTTAACCGGTAGATTACCTAATAATAATATATAAATATATACATACATATATTCATATATATACATATATATTTTTTCATACACATACACAGATTTATATATATCCTCTCGCAGTCCCTAACCTGTACGTTAATACTTATTGTAGTGAAGTCCTGGGGAATTTCGGCTACAAGCATTCTGGTCCCTTATCGTTCTTGGAAAAAATGACATTTTAAACCTGTCAGTCTTGCAGTCTATCTCTCTAGTCTAGCCTATTTGTTGCCCATCTCAATTTATTGTTTACTTATTTGCGCTTCATTTTGTCTAACTCTGTGTTTACGTTCTTCCATTTTCTTCTATCATCCATCTATGCAATCATCTCATCCGTGACCCATGGTTTCCTTGTCCTTTTCCCGTTAGCGGTTCCCATAGTGTCTTTTGTGGCTTTGGATATCTCTTTCTTGATACATTCCCATTTTTCTTCGATATTACTCAGCTCTTCATCTGCCATCCATGATTTTCTCTAGAGCCTGCTGATACCTCTTCCTTGTTAATCCATTTAATGCTTCTACATTCCATATCCTAACCCGCCACCACAGCCTTATGTTTTTGAAACGGATACTACGTGTCATAATAACTAAATTGTGGTCGGAGTTCGCATCCGCTCCTGGGAAACTGTGCGTATTCATCACACTGTTCCTAAAGATGTGCCTGACCATAATATAATCTATATGCCTCTTGTTATGTCTAAACCATGTATTGGTGATGACTAACCCCTGTTTCCTACAGAATTCAATTACTTTCTCCCCGCGTTCATTCCTCGTGACTAACCCATAGTCCCCCACCTCATCACCATCTCTTTCTTCGCCTACCGTCGCATTCCAATCCCCCATCACTATCAAATGTTTCCCTGCAGGGACACACGCGATTATATCCTCTTAACTCATTGTACATCTTATCTACTTCTTCCTCCTTGTGGTTGCTCGGTGGCATGTATACCTGAACAATGACCAATTTTCTCGGTTTTGCTTTAATCTCTACGAGTAATATTCTATTCGTTGATTGTTCTATGTTGACTACGCTTCTTACTTCCCTTTTTATTCAATATTATGGCAACCCCTCTTTGACTCTCGTCCGCTACCACTGTATAGTACTCCATAACTATCACTCCAGTAAACCCCGCTCTCTTTCCATCTCACCTCGCGTAAACCTAATTGTTTTTTCTCTTTCCATCTTTCTCTTTATATAATCTGATTTTCCTGTCCTCAGCATTGCCCTAACATCCCTAGTTCCTATTCTAACTAATTTCGTCTTCTTCTGCATCTTCTGTCCTGCTGCTGTCGGTTCTCCCTTGCAATTGTTTCGTGGGATGATGATTCTTCCACTACCGGGCACGATTATTCTATAATTATCACTCCAGTAATCCCCGGTATCCTTCCATCTCACTTCGCAGAAGTCTAAGATATCTCTATTTCCTCTTTCCATCTCTTGCTTCATATTCTCTAATTTACCTGTTCTCATCCTTGTTCTAACATTCCATGTTTTTTGTGGAAAATTGCCAATTTTATTTAATCATGTTATTCCACCATATCACGCCTGAAACGTCTCTTTTTATTTACTAACATTCCATGTTCCTATTCTAACTACTTTCGTCTTCTTCTGCGTCTTCTGTCCTGCTGCTGTCGGTTTTCCCTTGCAATTGTTTCGTGGGATGACGGTTCCCCATTGCCGGGCACGACGCACGGCCTATTGGACCGAGTCACGCAGTTGCTAGGACTTATATTCTCTCGTGTCCATCATAGCAATCTTAGAAATGGTAATTGAGATGTTTTCCGGCTGCCTTCCTCAATAGTGTTTTTAACGTGAAACCATCACTAAATGGCCGCCCTATTGGAGTCAAACTCCTTTACAGCCGCCTCACTGAGGAACAGAAGCTGCGTGGACTACCTTACGTCTGGCTCCTAACCTTCGACCCATCTGGCATGGGTGACCCTACCAGGAGCAATTATTATTACTCCCGCCAGCACAGCTCTAGGGGTCATCGGAACGCACTAACCCTTCCACCACGACAAGGTTGTAGTCTATGGAAGGGGAAAATTTATTATTTGGAAAAAATACGTTGATTAGCATAGGGAAAGCATTAGAGTGAGCCTCATTTTATCGTCTTCGGGTAGTTTGTTATATGTAGATTTTTCATCCCGCTTCCATGTGATGGTTTAATTCAATGTCATAATTCAAGTACTCGTATTGGTGGCACATCGATTTTTCCTCCAGGATATTTTAGCTTCTAGAAGATTTTTCGCGGCTATTTTCACCAAATACCGTGACGTGTGACATCATTTATTAAATATCATTATATCTTTATTTATAATATCTATTATAACATTATTTATAATGATGCAACCTATTTTCAATTGCGTTCACTGATTACGGAATAAGTTCGCACATTTGAACAATTACAATAAACGGAAATGGCACGAGCTCCATCCCTGGAAGGTAGAGGATTTATTTTACAATACAATTTAAAGATGCCTAAATTACGTTACCTCAACGCAGAAAGACCCTAATTATTTTTAGAGTACTATATGCCTAAACTTCTTCCACCTTGATCAAGTAATACTGCACCATTATCGACCACTTATCGTTTATAACAGGGTGGTAAATATATATTCCACCAAATTTGTTCTATTCGCATGTTCTCCGCAGTAAATAGACCACCGAAGACGCAGGAGGACATAGACAATGATTAATAAAGCCCCACAGCATTTAACTTATCCATATAAGAAGGCACTGTGACAAATTGAACGACGTCTGGAACCCTCGCTCTCAATCGGCCGTGGAGTTCAGCTCGCATATGCTCTCTACTTTAGCAGCCGGCATAAAAAACGACGCGGCCATCTCTGAAGGCCTAAATCGTTCTTTTCCACCGCCACACTAGAGGTATTTCAGTACACAATGCATTACGAAAATTGGCCTTCAATATCATCCCACCTCACCACTCACCCCTTTCTCCCTACTCCCTCGATCACTTTACCATCTTTTCCACGCAATCCTCCTCTAGGTGTCTCCATTCCCTCTAACCTCGAGAATGCTTTCAAGCCGTTGATCATTCGCTCACGCCCAGAGGGGGGCGAATGTGTCTTCCGAACGATCCTCTCTTTCCCCCGACTCCACGCCCACCCTATCCGCCCTTATCTCATCATTTCTCTACTGGAATACTCTCTTCCCCTGGCCAGGCGGCGGAGGATCACATATTTCACTTCTCCGCACTACGACGGTGGCGGGAAGCGGAGGAGTGCTACGGATTACACGGAATTACTTGCCTCGTAAAAATCGGACTGCGGATTTTTTTTTATCTCCCTCCGAGGGTCTATTTTTATTTGGGACACATTAATTCCCCCTTGTTTTCTTTGCCCCCCGAAAACCCGAGAAATATGTGAGTGGGGGAGAAATTTATGAATGGTCGGTCTGGCGGAATTGTTGAGGCTAGATGAACGCCAAACTACCCTCACGCGAGCATCAAAATCTCGCGATTTCTTGAGTTTCAAATCTGCTTTACAGCCTTCCTTGGATCGAGACAATTTCACAATGGCGTTGCAGTGATATTTCCGAGGAGGAGGAGGGAGGCGAGCAGGCATTTGCTCCCCGCCCACTGCTCTCCAAGTGCAACACTTTCAATCCGTCGCCGCATCCACCAATCGTTTCGAGGTTCCTCTCAATGAGGATTGATTTCCCTCCGATTCGACCGAACTCCTCCTCCGGAGTTCGAAAATGGGAGAACAAGCGACGCCTGCATTTTTTTGCGGATCCTGCTGCAGTTGAAGCTGCATGTCTCGCTTCTGTCTGGCCACGACAGCCGAGAATTGATCGCTAAAATCATCTTCATGTCTCATTAAACTCATTTTGGTCCATCCTGCGCAGCTAACGACGTGTTTTAATCCCATTACGGCGTGATGCCTTCCTCGATTAAGTTTTCAATGCAACATAGTGAAATCCTCATCGACGAGAACAATATCCTTCTCTATTGGTAAAAATCCCACTTCAATGGAAATGTCGAAGGTAGGTTAGCGACTGAACACCAATGTTAATTGCTTCAATTTTTGATAATTAAGCTCAATATTATGGACATAATTTCAATTTATATAATTATTAAAAACGCATAATCAATTGTTCTTAACTTCTCTAAGAACAGTGAATTATTAATTATCAAAAAATAACTTCCTAAACAATAGAACAAGAAACGATTATTTTCCGAATGTTATCTCCATTATACTTCAGAAGTAAGCTTAAATACAACACTGACATTTTACCTCTGTTTACACTGGCCGCAATGCAAGGCGTGAGAGGGTTAGTTTGTAATTTCCATCATTTTCAAATTAATTATTTTTCTAATTATATCTTTTACCCAGGGGTGTTAGAAACCCAATTTCTCTTAATCATAGTAATCATCCAATCGGTTGGTTTTGAGATGTTAGAGCAGAGGTCTCGAACTAAACCCCATAGGTTTGGGAAACATACACAGGGTATGTGGACCAGTTCCTCTCCATTCTCCACATGCGGCTTTGCCGGGAGTACCCCTGTGTAGTGCAATAATATATAATAGATAATAGGAAAGCGCACGTGTGACCTCGAGTCAATTTCCAAGTTGCAGACGCCACAGCAGAAAATTTTCGTGTGGTAAGGACTACTTTAGGCGGCAGGAGTCAATGGAGAAGTCACTTGGGAGCGAGAGTGCTTATACCAGAAAACAATGGTGCTTATGGCAGTAATGGCAATGGAGATCTTTGAAATATTTATCGGGTAAGTTATCGCTTATTCTAACCCAAAAAGAATTAAATACAGCTTTAAAATGAGGGACTTCTTCTGTCCCTTTCCAGCTCTTCTCGCTTGAAAACTAGCAGGCTGGTATACTATATTTGCAAAACAAATCAAACAATACCTCTTGAAAATTTTATGTTCGCTATAGGAAGATCTGGAAAGTATGAGCTGTTTCCGAACAAATATATGTTCTAACATGTAGGAGAGGGTGGATTAACGCACAGAAGAAACCGACTTTCGAATGTACGAGCTGCAAATGAATTTGCATAAGAATTAAAAAATGTACGCCGTTTTTCCTTTACGGGGATCTCTAATTAAAGAATAAAATGCCTAACGGTTTTTGAGATCCATATGCTTTAGTTGGACATTTATTCGTACTACCGGAAAAGTGTTAAATAATTTGAAAAAGGATCAAGGCGATTCACTCGTATAAATATTCGGATAAAACACGCGGATTTTAATTACATGTTTCTTTCCACGAAATAATATTTTGCAACGCACGCACACATTCCCAGCCTGTTAGATAAACTGTTGCTGTCAGACTAACACAAATAACAGAAAACAAAATGCTATTTTATTTCATAGACTCGTATATGATTCGGTGGCTCATCATATTAACGTATTTGTACGCGAACGAGAAAACTGGAAAAAATATTCAAAACTCCTCGGAGAGTGAATCCCCGCTCACGCCGCGAGAAAGCTTTCGTCAGCATTTGCCACCGCGTCATTTATTTCGTCACTTTTAGGTGGGAAAAACGAGAGTCCATCCAGAGGAAGCTTCCAGTTTGAATCCTACACTTCTTTTTGTCACTGCCTGTATTTTCCAAAAAAAATTGAGGACGCATAACTCCTCAACATCCAAAGGCGCTTTCATGAAACCAAACGACGTGAAAACGGAGGAGTTCCACAACTCTGTCAGAAACGAAAAGCAATCTTAAACTTTAGCACTCGGCAGCCTACCACTATCCAGTTCTGGACGATCGGCAGGGAGACAACATTCGCTTTGTTGAGATATGACATCGAAAGTGTGCTTCCAACGTCCCCATCAATGGCTCCCCATCGATCTGGTGGTCGCGGTTCGGAAGGCTTCTTCCATTTCAAAGAAAAAATAACAAAATGGAGAATTGATTTCACCCAATATGGAATGACATGACTATCTACTACAGCAGTATTCGATTTTCACATTCTCTTTGATGAGGAAGAGACTCGACTATTAGCCCCACGACACAGTGAAATTCACACGGTGTAACGTTCACAGTTCGTTTCCCTGTGCCAAGCGCGTTTTTCCATAAATCCTGGTGCCCGGAGAGAAGGCAACTTTGTTTATCGGTTTTTTTTACAACCATACCCTGGTTTTAGACCACGGAACCTCCTATCAACGGTCCAAACAGTCCTAATCGGTAACACGGGTGCGAAAATTTCTTCGGCGAAAATCCATAAAATCTACATGGTGTGATGAAAAAAAGACAAGACTGACAACTTGTTATTTCGACGGATACAGCTTAATCGAACTTGTCGCCCTCAAAGCACATGCCTTGCTTGACGGCAAACCTTTGCCAACATTTATTCCAGCTGTCGAACTCTGCTTGGTAAGCCGTCTTAGGGATCCTCTTCAAGTCTTCCGTCCAAATAAGTTTAATGTCCGCAATAGAGTCGAATCGGCGCCCTTTCACGGTTAATTTCAACTTAGGAAACAAAGAAAAGTCTGACGGAGCCACGCCTGGAGAGTAGGGTGGCTGCTGCGGGATCACGGAGGTTCCGGTTCTGGCGAAAAACTCATGTTCATCAGTCGGCACCCGAAAGGGACGCATGCGAAGTGCGTCATGCCCAAAATGTCTGCCAAAATTGTCTGACAGGATCCAAAACTAATGTTCACTCCCTCTGATATCTCCCTAACAGTTAATCGGCGATTTACCCGCACCAAATAGTTCACCAATTTAACATGGTTGGGGTCTGTCGAAGTGGAAGGCCGCTCCGTTCGCGAATCTTCACATGTCGAGGTTCTGCCCGATTTAAAACGAATGCTCCACTCAAAACACCGGCTTCGACTCATAGCTTCATTAACAAAGACTTGCTGAACCATTCCAAATGTGTCCGTAGCACTTTTGCCAAGTTTGAAACAAAATTTCACGCACACGCACTGTTCCTCTAACTCTTTCATTGCTGCCGTTGCACGCGGCGACGAACAGGTTAATACACGTACCGCTGCTGCTGCGTAACGACTCGACGTAAGCAAACGCAACACCTCTCGTTTTAGTCGTCAAATACGTCGCTAGATGGCGCACTGTGTTTTGTTTCGATCCTTTAAACGGTTTGCGCAGAATAAAATCAGTCCGGTATTTTTTTTATCACACCTTGTTCATATTTTAGTTCTCTGTGATTTTAAAGCAAGAATTACTCTAATTACATAAATTCCCGAACTAATGGGACATGATATAATTAAATGAATTTAATCTGAACGTGCTGCACGGAATTTCGTTTCATTCCGTCCACCAACTCAATTACGCTTGACGCATCGATTAACATTACGCTTTCCATTCTAATGTCAAAGGAATGCACTTCGTTAGTTTGCGTACCTTGCATCAGAATCCATAGGTGAAATATTAAAACTGACATTTGGCCTAACTTCTAATGACAATCGACAATGAATTCATAGGCCAAAACTGAAGAAAATTCAACAAATTTTCATGAATTAATCTCGGAAATTGAAAATTATCCACGCTGGAAAAAGTAGAAATAAAGGATAGAATATCGCCATCAATTAATTCATCTTTTGTTTAGCATATTTATACCACGATGATAGCTTTACATTATTTTTTCAGTTTAAAATATTGACCCTAAATACCACGTTCTTCCTGCATGAATGTAGATACTCCGAATACAAGAAAAGTAATACAACGGTAGATGAAACTACTTATACGTTTTCGAGTGTTGAAAGTTCTCAAGTTAGATTCTTTTCCCAAAGACCAGCCCCTAGAATAATTTCAACCAAGTTTCAGCTTTCGACAATTAAGTCCATCCCCCAACATTAACAGTTTGGATCAAATAATTTTCGTGTGCCTCCGTTCTGGTCTACTTTGGGAAAATTTAAGTCTATTATAAGCTGATATTATTTTGATTATTTCGACATTAATTCTTACTTTTTCATCCAGATACATGTCATTCAAAATAGTGACTTCAACAATAAAAACAAATAGACAGCTAAACTAAAGTCGAAATTTGGAATATTTATTTAATCCTACTCCATTTTCAATCACCCCATTCCTCATTGAAATTTTTATCTATTAATTGATACATGCAGTGTGATTTCCTCTCCACAGATAATGAAATATTCCATTTGAAAAATTTTTACAGATCTCAAGGAGTTATATATTTAACTGTAACCAACATCGTCATTGATTTTTTCCTTCTGTATAGTCAAATTATAATGATTAGTCTCATTGCAGTTTAATGCTCTGTAGAATTTTCTGCAAACGAATGAGGAAAGGCGATTTTTTGCGTGTCAATGAATATACAGTGTGCGTTCCAAAAGTAATGCAATCAAATTCCCCGCGTCGGTACTATTGGTCGTGGTGGAATCAAACTACTTGAAGTAGGTGGAAGGGACTATAAGCTTTGCCGTGAAAACCATTCTCAGTGCTCTACAAGCTGTGAAAGTGGCAGGGCGTCATTAATTGTAAACCTCTGCGCGCCGACCGTGTCACGAAAAAAATAGAATCAACGATCTAGCAACGGCACACGATTACTATGTTTTCTGCTAAACTGAAAAAATTTCTTGAGAGGAGACTAACAAAATGATTTCTGAGGCTTACAGAGACCTTTCTCTGTCCTCCTCTCAAGTTTCGAGGTGGTTGAAGGCCTTTAAGGAGGGCTGGGAAGAGGTTCACGATGAACAACACTCTGGGCGGCCGTCAACCAACAAAACCGATAACAATAGGGGTCGTGTTCTACAATTGTTGGACTCGGAGCGTCGATTGAGTATAAACATGGTTGCCAATGAACTAAACTTGGCGTCTTCTGTTGTGCTTCGCATTGTGACTGAAGATTTAGCGATGAGGAAACCGTACGCCAAGCTCGTGCCCAAAGTGTTTGCCACAACGCGCTATGAGTCCTCGAGTTCCTGGCCAAACACCAGGTACCAACGCTGCCTCCTCCCCTATAGTCCTGACGTTGCCCCAGCAGACTTCTTTTTTTAGACAAAGCTCTGAGTGGCACACCGACCAGTTCACCAAGCCCAAAAAGGCAAGAATGAGCAAATAAAAAGTGAAAACAATTCTCATTGTCTTTTCGACAGTAAAGCAGTGGTCCATAAGGAATTTGTTCCTCAATGACAGACATATGACGCTACCTACTACCTACATACTACCTTGATCAAAACGTTCCCGGAATTTATTCAGAAAATTAAAAATACAAGTTTATTCATCTAAATCTATATTGTCCCCTTCAAAGTAATCCCCATCGACTGCAACACACTTATGCCAGCGCTTGATCCAATCCTCGAAACATTTTTTATATTCGGTTTTCGGTATGTCCATCAGTGCTTCCTGCGATTTTTCCATTACTTCCTCTCGGCTGCTAAAACGCGTTCCCCGTAATGGTTTTTTAACTCGATTGAACAGAAAGAAGTCACAGGGAGCCAAATCAGGTGAATTCGGTGGCCGTTGGATGGTATTTGTTGCATTTTTTGTCAAAAAATTACGAATAATGATAGCACTGTGCGACGGTCTCGACGCACTGTGCGACGATTTCTGGTCTCTTTCGGCGAATTGCTTCACGCAAACGTCTCATAACGTCCAAATAATACTCTTTGTTTACTGTCTGGCCTTCTGGCAAAAATTCATGATGCACTACACCGTTGTAATCCATGAAAACCGTCAGCATTGCCTTCTTTTTTGACTGAAAACGACGTGGTTTTTTTGGTCTCGGCTTATTTGGTGAACGCCATTCACTTGCCTGATGTCTGGATTGCGTGTCGTACTCATAAACTCACGTCTCGTCTCCAGTAATGATCTTTTTGATGAATGTGGGATCGGATTCAGCCTCGCAAATCATGTCTTTTGCGACGTCAACACGGTCTCTTTTTTGCATGAAATTGAGGTCTTTTGGCACCAACTTTGCTGCTACACGACGGAAACCCAAATCATTAACCACAATGTCTTGGGCGGATCCATAGGCAATGTTCAAGTCCTCCGCTATTTCTCTGATGGTTAATTTGCGGTTATTGACCAACATTTCTATTACTTTATCAATTTTTTCACCGACTTTCGATGTCGATGGTCTGCCACTGCGTTCATCATCTTCGATTGACTCACGACCACTTCTGAACCGCTCGTGCCACTGGTAAACGACCGTTTTTTTTAGAGAATCGTTGCCGAAACACTTTTCCAACATTTCCAACGTCCGTGCGCCACTAAATCCATTTTTTACGCAAAATTTAATACAAGTTCGTTGTTGCAAATTTAAATCCATTTCTGCAATTGTAAAAAATCGCCAACACACACAGAGATAGATGTACTCTTGGCTACGTAACTTTTGCAAATGTCAAGTTATGACACTAAGATTTAAAGGGAATATCAACAACAGATGTACCAATTTAACAAAAAAACAGAACTCAAATCGGAACGATAGGAGCGCCACACGGTGGTTATTCCGGGAACTTTTTGTTCAAGGTAGTATGCTGGAAAGACTCCGAAAAAGGGTCATCGGGATGAGAAAAGACATCTCCGCTACATGGCAACTCCAACACGGCAACGCACTTTGCCACAACACTCTACGAGTCCACGAGTTCATTGCCAAACACCAGGTGCCAACGCTGCCCAAGAGTCTTGACTTGGCCCCATCAGACTTCTTTTTGTTCCCTCGGATTAAGGCAGCCTTGAAAGGAACCCGTGTTTCGTCCATAAAGGACATCCAACCAGCGCCGTGACTGGAAGACCTTGCGAGAGGTCCCCGATGACCCCTTCCAGGGCACGTAGCGGTCATGGCAGAGTCACTGTTAAAAATGTGTAGAGGCCCAAGGACAGTACTTTGAAGAGTTTTAAGTGTTTGTCCAAATCTGTTCAATAAATTACTTAAAATATAATTGCATTACTTTTGGGACGCACCATATATAAATAAAAAACTAAATTTGTAGAGACGATTTTTCTTAAAAGACAACGAAAATAAGCTACGATTCGGAAAAGGTGAAATTAAATTAGCAGAGAATTACATAAGAATGCATTGACGGAAACTAAAAAAATATATCCCCGCCGTACTGAATTGCAACACGCTTATGGATAATAGTTTCATTACAACAGAAGCATTAATTTCAAACCCATTCTCTCCAATGAAATTCCCTCTCACGAATTAACCTGCTCTCCCTCTCATTCGTCCCCGGTGAATTCAAGATTTCTCGACGCACCAATGCAACGCGCTATGTGCCACGGTATTGCTACGTATTATGCAAGAGGAAGTATTCGCCACTATAGTTGCAACATACACATAATTAGTAAAAAACATATCTCATATTATCATATTTGCTGCACACGGCTATTTAGAAAACATTAAACTACGGTGATTGCAGGCTGTGATAATATTAAGGCTTCCTCCCGGAGATGGTAATTGAACGAAAGTCGACGCGCGGACTATCCGCAGGGAAACTGCATTTGGACACGAGAGCCCTCTGACCCCGTGAGTCGTTCCGCAACCCTTGCTTCGCATTCACTCCTTAAACCTCTTCTCCTAGGAGCAACAAGGAAGTTTCAATTTTTCTTCCTCGACTAGGAGACGCGACCCTCCCCCACCCTTGTGCCCCCTATCCCATGATCCTCCACTCAGTCGCAAGATTACGTTGTTTGCACGGAGTAGGGTAGGGAAGCCAATATTTCCAACGCCTCCTGTTCAATATTGTTTCCCCGAAATTTTCGGGCGTTTATTATAAGCCTCGCGACGGGTGATGGAGATTTTCAGACGGGGAGATGGGATTGGTAGGCGGAGAAGAATGGAATAATTCCGTGAAAACTGCGCCCCGGAGAAAGAGAGCAGAGCAGGCGAATCGATGGACCTCTTGAAGAGGGAGAAGGGACGAAAGCATTGCGGATCAAGAAAAATAACTTGCGATTGGAACTGGAGGGGCTGACACCATGGAAATGAGTTAATAAAACACTCTCAAATTAAGATATGCCACATACATATAAATCACACATTAAGATATGCCCGTTTGTTCTTTCCCAAGGACTGCATATGCAACTAAAACACAAATTGCCGACAGATTTCGGGTAATTCACAACGCCCAACATCACTAAACGACAGAGAAGAGGAGGGGAGAAGGGGATTTAAGTAATGACGACAGCAGTAGCAATATAAATAATTTGCCTATTTCCGCAATTTAATTCGGCAAGTAGCCGAAGAAATTAACAATGAATGACAATGACTGTTTCTACAGAATCGACGCTTTTCGGAGCTCTTTTAGGATGCGCATTTATTTTCAGGGATAATTAAAAATCAATCATTGCGGCGTAGTTAGCATAAAGTAATAACTACTCTGCGTCTTGCATCGCCCGAAGAAGGATTTTCAACTCTTTAAAAGACACAGGCATGCTCGTAGAAATTTTCGTCCGCCCGTAATGGAGATCAATTGCTGCGCCGTCGTCAGCAGCCCTGCTAAGTTCGAGAAGATACTCTTTATTAAAAAATATATATTTAATGTCCACCGATGACGACGCATCTGCTGCAGTAATTATATTTTCCTGCGATAATTACCCAAAAATTATTACCGAAGTGTAATTCACAGCCTTGAGTAATAAAGATTGCAATGGATTCAGCATGATATGCATATGACCGGCGCCGGTATGAGCTTTTAATCAGACAGACGGAGCATTTTATTAACGAGCGCGCCATTGAAAGAGTAAGGGCTGATAAATTGCTGCATTCACGCCACGCCATTCTCAACGAAGTTTGGTGACTTTTGGTCGTACCACCAATGTATTTCTATTCCTTTTTTGACCCCACAGCCATCACCAGACCAAAACCGCGAGACAAAGTCGCAAAGCCTAAACAGCTGATGGTAGGAGGAAGGAAACGTTCGGGCGGAAGGCAATTATTCATTTTGATTTATAGTGCTATGTGCCAACCTGAGCCGTGAGGACTATTTTCTCTCATTAGGCGTTCGTGGCCGACAGTGGTGTATGTGGAGGGGTGGGCGGAGGGGGAGAGGAAGGGGAGCATTTTTCGCGAAGTGCGAAGCGAGGGGTTGGAGGAGGGGCGAATGGACGCCGCCGGATCCGAGGTGCCCCTCGGCCACTTCCGCTATCCGTCGATCCCGAGGGGTTTTCGTCTCCCGGGCGGGCGTTTCCCGCCGACTCGGCGAGGGCTGCGGGCAGATGAAATTGTCGAATGATGCGCCAAAAAAACGAGGACGCATCTCTTATCCACAGGAGGAGAAAAATAGCGTGAGAAAATCCAAGGAAATGGGAAAATGTTGACGCTTAAATCGAAGGGGGAACTACATTTTTTTTCTAACACAAAACGTATATTCCGTCTCCGGCAGATGCCTCGATTTCACACGCGGGCATCCGAGAAAAGAGCGTTCGAACTGCGAATACGGCACGGAGTCGGCCATCACACCAAAAGCAAGATCTACAAAGCATTGAAAATAAAGGTTAAGATCGGTCACGGGAAAAGAAGAAGCGTTCGTTGAGTAAAGAATTCCGGTAATCATTTAAGAAAATATAAATCTTAAGATTTGATTTTAAGTAGTTTTCCACAATATGCTCCAAATAATGCTTGGTCCATCCAAATATTTAGCCAGAAATTACTCAAAAGGCATCTTTCATCTAATTGTTTTCAAATATCAATTCACAAGAGAAAATATTTACCAAATCATCAATATTTAAATCCGTGAAAATTCCATAAATAACCTGTTTCATTTTATTTCCTTCATCTATTTGTTACATCAGTATCATCTAATATTTTGGAGACCATCTTTTAATTGGGGTATTGACCGAAGCCTCCAGCTTTAAGATGCCTTACGGCAAAGTCATCGACAAGACCGCTCCCCTATCGAATTCTCACGGCGAAAATCGATATTTGCCACATACCTCAAAAATAAAGCACCGATCTGCAGAGCAACAAGAGAAAACGACCATGATTCTCTACCGCTTCGCATAAAAAACAATGGTAAAGACCCGTGGGAAGGATCCTTCGTCATCCGATGTCCGGGAGCCGCTTAGCCAAAGTCCGAAGGCTACATGTCTAAAACCGGGTGGCCGTGGAAAAAAAACGGCTTCTCCTGTTTTTTCCGTACGGTACTGAATATATAATTCGCATTTGAAGGATCAAGGGCGCATATCAGCTTTGTTTTAACCAAGATACAATCAAGTTGGAGAGGAAGATCATAAAATAAATATTTCCTCAATATTTCAGTCGGTGAAACCATTTCTGTATACGTTAAAAAAGTGACAGGGAAGATACGTTTTCGCCACTCGGTCAAAGAAAATAAAAGCGAAGAGCCCCCAGGGTCAGTGACCGTTAGCTAGTAGATAGAGGTACCTCTAGGTCTCGCAACGTAAGCCTTAATGTCCAGCCACAACTATTGATAATGGAATTCCCATAAAACGGTTTACGAAAAGATAGCTTCACAAAAAGTAATCTTCCACCACGTAATAAGAGATGAATATATTCAAATTGAAAAATTCCATCAATAGCAGAATTAAAAATCAAATTAGCACAGACTCCCTCGAGTTGAGAGTTGGAATTTAATGAAAGAATCAAAAGGCTAAACACGCACTCGTCCAGGGAAGAAATAGCCAAAGATTAAAATGCATGCTATGAATTGGAATGCAAAGGTTTGCATTGGATCTCACCAACCGAAATGTGCAATCTTACAAAATGCCCACCTGTGAGGTACGGAAGATACGAAAAAATAATTAATGGTAACTGAAAGCAAACCATCACAAATTTTATTCGCTTTACTATCCATTAATTATATAAGCGTATCCTTTGCAAGTAGAACTCTTCGCAGATAGGTTCTCATTACCAAAAACAGTAGTCTGTGGAACATGTGACATTTGTATTTGGCCTAATTAGGGGTATGAAGTATCTTCTGCGTATCGTCACGCTAACGGCAAAAATGCACCAACACCTTAGCGGCATAAAGCGATTCTGGAAAAGTTTAAACACCATTAATTTCTGAAATTTTGTTGTCTCAGACTTTATGGAGTTCGTAAAACATATTGAAATGAAATAATATACTTTGTAATTCCACACACTATCGTGCTTTTGTTGGTCGTGTTTTTTAAATAAAGTGTGAGGAATTGCAAAGTAAATTATTTCATTTCAATACCATTTATTTCACCTAAGAAAAACGAAGGAGGTACTTTTGAGCAGGTTCAATTACGTCCTCGTTCGCCGACCAAAATGCCGGATGAACCCCACCTAAAACAGTCAGCATAAAATGAACTCTTGCCTCTTTCACTGGGAAATAAAAAGGACTGCAGTTAATTAGCGAGGCGGCTTCGACGGGGCATTCAAAGGAAGAAGTCCAATTCTCCTCGCGAATGCATTCCGAATCAAACCGAGTGGAGCCTCATTCCCCCATGCAGGGAGAGGCATTCCCACCCTCTCTTTCCAGGGGTTGGGAATGGGGGAGGGGATTAAAACGGCAGCATTCAACCCTTGCTGGATACTTTTATATTTAAGCAGTAATCGGCGAGCAGTAGTGGGTCTGGGAAACCTCTAAGACGGTGTCAATGGAAAAATAATTCATAAAACCTTTCCTCCTACAAACACATTTGACTGATCAAGTTCAAGTCAATCGCACTAATATGTACTAATGTAATATACTAATGTTTCACCCTCCAGTAGAGAAATATATATTTTCAAGTCTAGAAAACTAGAGCACCAAGGCCTCGCAAATTAATAAATTTAAAGAAAATTTCTTGTGGCCGTAATACATTAGCACCACTGGTCCAAAAGTAAACTACAAATGGCGAAGATGGTTCGTAAGGTAAGGAATTCGACGACAGTGACAGTGCGAATGAGTGTGTCTGATCTTGTATTTGTCCCTGGGACTATTTCCCGGCATCCTTTACGGAGTCCCTTGAACCCTGTGAAGGATCCCATTTTGGGTTCAGTTTGTGTCTCCGAGTTGGTCGCTGGCGAGGAAGACACACTCTCGCAAATTTCTCCGGAAAAGTGTTCTGGTTGAGAGGTTGTGATTGGTCACTGTCCTGAAATTCCTGAAACCATCACGGAAATTTATGGACGTTTGGTCTCAATTTATTACGGCCATACGAAATTTTCTTCAAATTTGTTAATTCTATCCACGGTGGAAAGCAGGTACTTAAAATCAGTCTCGGGCGTACAAGTAACATTAATAATGAATGTCATTAAAGCAAAAACGAAAGGTAACAAATGAGGAAATACTAGGTACTCGTATGATGGGCGAGTAGAGGGGTTTTTTGGGAGAAATCTTAAGGAGGCAGGAAAAATGGATGAAGGGGGTATTGAACGGCAGTGGGATGTTGAAGAATGTAATGGAGGCGGGAATGTTAGGCAAACGAGGGAAGGGCAGAAACAGTATAGGATTTTGGACGGGAGGAAGGAAGAACACAGAGATAAAAGCGGGCTTGTTGTAGAGTACAATCTTGTGTTGTGTTTTGTTAGGAATCACAAAATATTTATTAGGTAGCTGTGTCCATCTAAAATCCTACCTTAACCGGTAGATTACCTTATAAAATAAAGCAAAACCATTCCCATAGGAGGAGACCGTGATGCCCATGGTAATGGTCCCCCTTGGAACCGCCCCTGCCGTCGGGCTGCTCCAAACGGTTTTTCCGAAATCAATTGATTTCAAATAGTTTTTATTCAACTATTTTGGTTTCACTAACTAGTTTTAAATACTGACTGGTATTGACATTGAACTGGAACTCATTGAGATACTAGGAATGGCTTTCACAATCGACGGTGTCAAAACTGCTAAATGGATGTTGTATTCCGAAGATAATTTCATGAAGTGAGGATAAACGTCGAGGAGGACATATAATGATAAAAATGAAAAGAAAACTGCGAGAGAAAGTTCATGGGAAGTATAATGTCACAAAATTGAATATGTATTCTTATTTTACGGTCAAATTCAGCTTCCCATTCTACGTTAATTTAGTTCCATTCGTTGTGGATCATCTTCCACGTCAATGACAAAAATAATTGGAAGCCCTATGATAAGATTGCTATTATAAAACATTTGAATGTCGTACATCCTTCTATTACACAGGCCAACAGTGGTTTTGGTGCCGGAGCTTTTAATGCTGATTTAAAGAACAATTGGGGTGCTGATTCCAATTATGACACTAGTTTTTTCCTATCAGCTATAGTTTTCAAGATATAGATATGTTGTTACTTACGTAAAAAATCTTCTACATGATGATATGGGAATATTATATCAATAATAAAACCCACTAAATATAAAGACTTGATTTATTTCTAGGGCTGTTAAATCACCCACAAACACAACAGAATTTTACAATAAAATTGAACACAAATACTAAAATTTTTTACTGTAATAAAACAAATTGAAAAGAAAAAAATACATAAAAATATCACTCAACACATTGGAAGCTTCTTTTGCGCGATTTTCTTGAGTGCACTTTGTTCAAACAGTCTCGTTTTAAGCACCAGCAGTAATCTGCCATCATATCATCATCATATCATATCAAACCTATTACCATTGTGAAGAAGTACACATTTTAAACTACGCTTGGAGCTATCAATAAACAAACGCCAATCACTAGCATCATATTGTGATAGTAGTCCCATTTTTTCCAAAAGACCCTTAACGTCTAAACAAAATTTAAGATTGTCTTCTTGAGTAAAGAAGGGTAGCATATCCTTTTCCCTTGTGCGATAAAAACTTATTTTTGTACCGGGTTGCAGTAAATTCTTTTCATGCAGTCTTGATGCTAGTAGTTCGGGTGCTTCCTTCGATAAGTTCAGTTCTCTAGCAAGATCGCTTAGTTCATCTTGATTAAATAGTTGAGGAATTGTTGATACCCCCTCGTAGTCACTGCCACTATCGTCAATAGAATGAGAAATATTTTCAAATAACTCAAATTCTTCCTTAGATACTATATATCTGGTAACGTCTGAAATACTGGGATCGATATTTCTTCTGAATGGGGTACCGGGGTCTAGTCAAGGCAAATCTGGATATGTCCACTTGTGGCGATTTTTTCGATTAATTCCCGAAACATTTACTATACAAAAATAACAGTCGTCAATATGGTTCAGAGGTTCTCTCCACACCATTGGCACACCAAATTTTAGACTTTTCCTTTGTCCTGTTGTCCATTGCCGCAGATGTTCAGTACATGTTTTACACACAAAATGCGGTGCCCATGTTTTATCTTGGTCACCAAGCTTAACACCAAAATATCCCAAGTATGCACGTTTCACAATGTCTGTAATATTTTTCCTGTTTTCTTTTACCATATATTCCCATGCCTACTTATAGATTTATTTAACTTTGAAAATTATTTTCCGGAATATATCAAATATTAAAACAACTAATCGTAAGATGTGCCATATCTAAAAAAGTAGAGCTGATAAATAAAAACGGATTTCATATTTGGATTCAGCTCAACAAATATAGTTAAAATCAGCACAAAGATTCCCGGCACCAAAAAAAAATTTTTTTTGTAGGGCTGTGTTATTCTTGAATAAACTATAATTAAGTCACATACTCGCTATACGAAGTACGAGTTACGTAAATCTTTTAGGAAAATTTATAAAAAACTTCTCAATTTCATATTAAGTATCCTATGTTTCAGAGAATTAAGATTAAAGATTAATTAAGAATTGCAATGTATTTGTGGCACGGAGTTACCAAATTAAACATAAGTTAGCCTCATTCTCATACCAATACCCACACAAGCAATTCCACACAAACGAGCATTTTAATTATATTCTCGGTGTAAATCAATGCTATTGCCGTCAAATTAGATTCAATTTTCTTACAGTGGTATGTCATTATCTACGAAAATTTATGATTAACTTCGTCAAGGCAAAAAAATACCGAAATCGGACTAACTTTTAATGCACATAATAAAAAGCACCGAGCATCATCATTGGTGTGGATTTGAGAACCTCGGTCACGAAAGGGGACATGCAGTTGGAGGGCGAGAGAGAGGCAGGGAAGAAGGACGAGGAGGCAGGGCAACCAACACACGACCGTGCTTCCGCCTGGATTCCGTAATAGGACGCGCCCACGATCGCGAACGAATCCGTGCGTGCCGGACGATCTCATTAATTTCTACCCTCGCCGCCCAGATGGCGTGCGGTTCAATCAAAAGGCGGGTCAATTAGCAGCCGTTGGGACACCTCGCGATCCGTCCTCGGCGTGGCCAGGGCGACGATGTCATCGCTTCGGAGGACAGAGAAAGAGGGCGCAAAGGACGTGCTCGAATGTGTCTGCCTTTCGCCGATTTCGATCCAGCTCGGCGGATGTAACCTCGGTCGAGTCCGCCCCCGGGCAAAATGCACTTCCCCTCCTCGTTCTTCCGCTTCCAAACGGCGCGAACGACACACGCGTCACTGCTGTTCCGACAGCGCCCCCAGTGCTCGGACTTGCGAATAAAGCTCCTCGTGACTGACCGCGCTCAAAATTTAAGTTTCCGATTCCCTCCATTTCGTCGGAGCCACGAATTACTACGCTAACGAATCATTGTTGTCAAGTAGAACGGAAGTTGGAATGGAATGGAGGCGCAGCCCCTTGCAAACAATTGGAGGGAATTCATCGTCAAATCCAGATGTCTTCTTAAACCCCCATTTAGCAATTTCATATTTGAAAAGCACAATTTGCGCAATGGAAATATTTAAGCAGTCACAATGCTGAGTGAAAAAATGAAAAAATTCTGTCTGCATATCATAGGTGTATGAGCAAGCCCTTCAAATAAACTTAAAAGTGAAACTTTGAAATAGCGGATATTTCCGGGTATAATGGATTATTATGAGAGAATATTCTTTTTATGGACGAAAGGAAAGATAAAATTAAGATACCAATGAGACCTTTCATTACTAACGTATTCATTTTATCAATCTTATATATGGAATTGATCATTTGTCCATACGTAATTGATTAAATTGGCATTGTTAACAAAGGCATTAAAGAGAATCTCGCCGGGGTATTAACAGTACCGATTAACGCTCCCGCTTCTCAGCAGGATATACGCACCATTAATTTGCCAACTGTGGCAAAACTGGTCAATAAAACAGACCTGGGGGGAGGGGGATCAGAGAAGGGTGGGTTGGTTAAAAAACTGTGAAAGTTTACAATTTTCGGTGATCGGACATTTTTTTTTAATCCCAAAAGTTTTGGAGTGGATTGAAGGCTTCTAAGATATGATATGGAGAAGAATGGATAAAATAAGTTGGACCCAGAAGAAGGCTAACGACGAAGTTTTTAAATATGGTGAGAGAATAAGGAACGTTGAAGAAATTCGAAGACGGAGGAAAAAGTGGGAAGAGGAGATTTTGAAACGTGGTTGGATGTTGAACGCCGTGAATTAAACCGACCAACACCCAACAATATCTCCATTTCAATAGCTGTCACCCATCGCACACAAAACGCTCCATCCCCTTCTCACTCTCAGTCCGCGGCCTCCGTCTCTGCAACAACACCCCCTCCAAACGGAAATACATTGACCAGTTACACGTTTCTCTCAGAGAATGTGGGTACCCTGAAACACTGCTCAACAGGAAAATTCTCAAACCTTCAACCCAATACACTCCTCTCCCCAAACCTAACCGCCCAAAATGCCCTAACCTTATCACCACTTTCTTCCCCGGAACCCACAAAATTAAACAGATAATCCGTGAACTCTTCCCAATTATTAGCAATAGTCAATCCACATCACCTTTATTCCCACATTGTCCCTCCGTTTCATTTAAACGCCCGTCAAACCTGCGTGATATCTTTAAGTCTATAAAACCACCTACGAGCACCCCTGTCTCTTCCCCACCCCTGTCCGCACCATGCAACCGCCCACGCTGTAAATGCTGCCATCTCCTCAGACCTTCCACGTCCCTTATTACCAACTCCCAACCCATAGCCACCTGCACCTCTAAAAACCTTATATATCGCCTCTCCTGTAACTTCTGCCCTGCCTTTTACGTGGGTGAATGCACGACCACCCTTTCCCTCCGAATGAATAACCACCGCTATTCCACCAAATCTCCCACCTTCCTTAATTATCCCATCCCTACTCACACTGCTTCCCACAACCAGTCTTTTGATGACTGCTTCTCCGTTTCAGTGATTGAAATCCTTCCCAATTCCACTAGTAACATAGAGGTGAGAACTCGCGAGATGGCACATATCTGGGTGCTCCAGTCCTTTAAACCCCCCGGGCTGAACCAAGCCCACTGATTTTATCCAATGCTGCCTACATTTCGCCTCCCTCACCTTGTCCGCTTCCTATTGGCCCCTTAATTCTCCTCCTCCTTGTATATATGTAGAAGAGTGTGTGTATGTATATTATTATTAGGTAATCTACCGGTTAAGGTAGGTTTTTGGATGGACACAACTATCAAATAAACATTTTGTAACTCCCCACCTAGCAAACTAATCTATATCAGGTCCCTCTTCATCTCGGTGTACTTCTTTCCTCCCTTCATCCCGTCCAACATCCCTATCCTGTTCCTACCCTTACCACGCTTGCCCAACATTCTCCCCTCTATTACCCTCTTCAACATTCCACTACCGCTCAATACGCCTTTCATCCATTTTTCCTGCCTCCATAGGATTTCTCTCAACAAACCCCTCTCCTCCCCCACCATTTCTAGTACTTCCTCATTTGTTTTCCTTTCGGTCCATTTCACCTTCTCCATTCTTCTCCATATCCACATTTCAAAAGCCTCCAATCTACGTCTATCCTCCTGCTTCAGCGACCACGTTTCCGCGCCGTACATAGCTACGCTCCATATCAGAGTTTTTACGAGTCTTGTCTTAACATCCCTACTCAACGTCCCCGTCATCAACTCCCTCCTCTTTGAGAAAGCCTCCTTGCCTAGCGCAATTCTTCTCCTTACGTCCCTACCACTTTGACCGTGTTGGTCCAAAACACTTCCGAGATATGTAAACTGCTCTACCTGTTCTATTCTTTCCCCGCCTATTTTAATATTTAGCTTAGCCTTTTTCTTTCTAGAAAATCGCATAACCTTTGTTTTATTAATATTGATTCTCATCCCATATTTATCGCACTGAACCTCCAATTCACTCAACAATGCTTGCAACCCCTTGGCTGACTGAGCAACTAATGCTTGGTCATATATATATATATATTTTTACTTTCGTGATCTGCTCAAAAACCGCCTTCCCCACATGTCCTGTGTCCGTCTTTTATGTGTTTTCCTATCCCCTTTCCTTATACCTATTTCTGTATGAATGAATATATATATGTATAGTATTTTTTTAAGGTAATCTACCGGTTAAGGTAGATTTTTGGATGGACACAACTATCAAATAAATATTTTGTGACTTCCCACCTAGCAAACTAATCTATATCAGGTCCCTCTTCATCTCGGTGTAGTTCTTTCCTCCCTTCATCCCATCCAACATCCCTATCCTGTTCCTACCCTTACCTCACTTGCCTAACATTCTCCCCTCTATTACCCTCTTCAACATTCCACTACCGCTCAATACGCCTTTCATCCATTTTTCCTGCCTCCATAGGATTTCTCTCAACAAACCCCTCTTCTCCCCCACCATTTCTAGTACTTCCTCATTTGTTTTCCTTTCGGTCCATTTCACCTTCTCCATTCTTCTCCACACCCACATTTCAAAAGCCTCTAATCTACGTCTATCCTCCTGCTTCAGCGACCACGTTCCCGCGCCGTACATAGCTACGCTCCATATAAGAGTTTTTACGAGTCTTGTCTTAACATCCCTGCTCAACGTCCCCGTCATCAACTCCCTCCTCCTTGAGAAAGCCTCCTTGCCTAGCGCAATTCTTCGCCTTACGTCCCTACCACTTTGACCGTATTGGTCCAAAACACTTCCGAGATATGTAAACTGTTCTACCTGCTCTATTTTTTCCCCGCCTATTTTAATATTTAGCTTAGCCCTTTTCTTTCTAGAAAATCGAATAACCTTTGTTTTATTAATATTGATTCTCATCCCATATTTATCGCACTGAACCTCCAATTCACTCAACAATGCTTGCAACCCCTTGGCTGACTGAGCAACTAATGCTTGGTCATCAGCAAACCTAACCGATTTCACGAATTCCCCTCCGACTTTCGTTCCTACCTCCATTCTTCCCATGCCTCTTTAATCATTTCCTCTACATATACGTTGAACAGTACCGGTGACAGTGGGCAACCCTGCCTTACACCTCTTCCTAACACTGCCCATCCGGACTCTCCGTTCCCCACTCGCACCTGAGCAGTCTGAGACATGTACAGGTTGCGGATCAGTCTCCTATCCCTCCAATCCATTCCTATTCTCTGCAATACACGCATTAATTTTTCCAAATTCACTCTATCAAACGCTTTTTCGAAATCTACAAAACAGGCAAAAACGTCCTGATTGTATTCTATATTCCTCTCGACTAGTGATCTCATTACTGCAATGGCATCACGCGTACCTCTTCCTTTCCTGAACCCAAACTGATCATCCCCTAAGTAATCAATTGCCTTACTCTCTATCCTTTTATTGATGATCCTGAGAATAACTTTAGCTGCGTGGGATATCAAACTTATTGTTCTGTAATCCTCACATGACGAAGCCTTTGCCTTTTTTGGAATAGGAACTAACAACGATCTCACAAAATCTTCCGGCCAGATTCCTTTCTCATAGATACTACGAATCAGTCCATATATGGCCTTCCTCCCACCTTTCCCTAACCATTTCAACATTTCTACAGGAATATTCTCCACCCCCACAGCCTTATTTGCTTTCATCTCCTTTAATGCCCTTTCTATTTCATCGTCGAGTATGCCTGGACCTAAGCTATCTTCCTCTACGTCATGTTCCTTTTCTATGTCTAACCTTGTCGGCCTAAGTTCTTTACCATACAGTGTTTCTATATATTTCTTCCATCTCGCTTGGATTTTTCCTGGTTCAACTATTATCTTACCCCATTTATCTTTAACTGTTAGCACAGATCTTGCCTTCTTACTTCCCGATAATAACTTAACCTTGCTGTATAGAGCACCAATTTCACCCTTCTGTAAACTTTTCATATCGTCGCATTGTGTTTTCCACCATTCTTCTTTTGCTTTATTTGTGGCCATTCTCAATTTATTGTTTAACTCTTTGTACTTCATTTTGCCTAACTGTGTTTACATTTTTCCATCTTCTTCTCTCATCCATCTTTGCAATCATCTCATCCGTTATCCATGGTTTCCTTATCCTTTTCCCGTTAACGGTTCCTATAGTGTCTTTAGCGGCTTCCAATATCCCTTTCTTGATACATTCCCATTTTTCTTCGATAGTACTCAGTTCTTTACCGTCATCCATCATTTTCTCTACAGCCTCCTGATACTCCTTCCTCGTTAATTCATGTACTGCTTCTAAATTCCATTTTATAACCCGCCGCCCTTGCCTTATCTTCTTGAAACGAACATTACATTTCATAACAACTAAATTGTGGTCAGAGTCCGCATCCGCTCCTGGGAAACTGTGCAAATTTATCACACTGTTCCTAAACCTGTGCCTAACCATAATATAATCTAACTGATACCTTTCTGAGTCACCTGGCATTTTCCATGTATGCCTACGCCTTTTGTGGTGTCTAAACCATGTGTTAGTGATGACTAACCCCTGTCTCCTGCAGAATTCAATTGCTTTCTCCCCGCGTTCATTCCTCGTGCGTAACCCATAGTCCCCCACCTCACCACCATCTCTTCCTTCGCCTACCGTCGCATTCCAATCCCCCATCACTATCAAATGTTTCCCTGCAGGAACACTCGCGATGATATCCTTTAACTCATCATACATCCTATCGACTTCTTCCTCCTTGTGGTTGCTCGGTGGCATGTATACCTGAATAATGACCAAGTTCGTCGGCTCTGCTTTAATCTCGACGAGTAAAATTCTATTTGTCGCTTGCTCTATGTTACTACGCTTCTTCCAACCCCTTTATTTAAAATTACCGCAACCCCTCGTTGGCTCTCGTCCCCGCCGCTGTATATTACTCTATAATTGTCACTCCAGTAATCCCCGCTATCCTTCCATCTCACCTCGCAGAGGCCTAAAACATCTATGTTACCTCTTTCCATCTCTCGCTTAATATTTTCTAATTTGCCTCTCCTCAACATTGTGCTGACGTTCCAGGTTCCTATTCTTACTACTTTCGCCTTCTTCTGAGTCTTCCGTCCTGCTGAAGTTATTTCTTCCCTGCAAGGGTTTCGTGGGATGAAGACCGCGGAAGCCTTGCCTCTCCCGCTGCCGGGCACGACACAGGGCCTCTTGGGCCGAGTCCCGTAGTTCCAGGACTCATATTATCTATAGTGCCCATCATAATATTCTTGGGAATCATAATTGAGGTGGTTTCCCGTTGCCTTCCTCAATAGTGTTTTTAACGTGACACCATCACTTAATGGCCGCCCCACTGGGGTCAGACGCCATTGCAGCCGCCTCACTGAGGAACAGACGCTGCGTGGACTACCTTTCGTCTGGCTCCTAACCTTCGACCTATCTGGCATGGGTGACCCTTCCAGGAGTAATTATTATTACTCCCGCCAGCACAGCTCTAGGGGTCATCGGAACACACAAGCCCTTCCACCACGACAAGGTTGTAGTCCATGGGAGGGATATATAGTATATATATATATAGATATATATATATATAGATATATATATATACATAGATATAGATATATATATATATATATAGATATATATATATATACATAGATATATATATATACATAGATATATATATATATATATATAGATATATAGATATATATATATATATATATATGGTAAAAATTATGAAGTCGAAGCGTTAAGTAATATTTTATAGTTGTCAGAGACTATCCAAAACCTAAACTTCATAGAGTCACCCCATAAAAAATAGAGATAGAAACTTGTCACGCCATTAGTACACTAGAGCTCGTGCCGTACGGGAGTCAAGAGGCCAACATTTTCCAGACAATTAGAATATCCGTATTAAAAGCTTATAACATATTTCCCCAAATTTTCATTCCTTATAATGTATTTTTTAATAAACTTACTGTAATTCATGCATATTTGAACAATTTGATAAAGATTTCAGGCCACCTTTCTGATAGGAAAAGCGAAGAGTTTAGATGGATACAAAATGCGTTCGACATTTTTACTTCCAACTGATGAAACTTGCGCGAAAAATCTTTGGGGGAAGGAATATCAACACGCAGCACTTAACCTTTCTACCCACTGGGAAAAGAATTCTCTCTCTCTCATGCATCTGCATTGGCCGAGAGCAGGTGGGCGGCCTTCGCTGGAGTTTCAAAAAATACATCTATATCTCCGAAAGGTGCAGCAGAGCAGGCGGGTGGGCGGAGAGGGATGAAGGCAGAGTGGGTTGGAAGTGGGAGGAAGAAACTCTTCGAGGAGAAAGGCCGGGCTTAAAAAAATTAGGAAGTCTGGACGACCTGAAGAGTGATTTAAGGGCCCAAAGATTTGTAGGGGCCTGGCGTTTCCATCAGAACATACCTCGGTTTTCCAGCAACGCATTAGCGTTAGTTCCTCGCCGGAATGCCTCCCTTAACTAATGTTTTTTTAAGAGCCCTGCCGTTTCTTATTCTCTCGGAGCTAAAAAAAAATCACTTTTCATCCCGTCGTCAAAAGCCTGGTTGCAATTTCATTTAACAATCCTCAAATTCACCATGAATAATATTTCGGCGTGCTTTCTTCAAGGGGTTTCATGTCACATCAGGAACAGACAATTAACTATTAGGTTTCCCTACAAAAACGTAACACGACTGGAATGGACTCACTTGCCTGGATACTTAATAATCGCGATTTCGAGTCCCCCTCCCCTTTGGACATAAGTATAGTGTAAACTCTAGAAATTCGCCTCACACGAAGAAGGCATAACGTGATCATCCGGATACAACGACCATCAAACTTACAAATTCTTATTTAACCGAGGGTTACATATTTTAGAGCTAAAACTATGAAACTGTCCTAATGTTCCAAACTTGTTGCATCATATCAAAACTTTATTTAGGTGGGCTAAATGAACTCGTCCAGGAGAATAACCTCAAGCTGCATCTGAAACTTCTGTTATTTATTAGTCAATTATATTCGATTTGCGTACGGCTTCAATAAAGTCGTTAAAGGGAAGAGGAGGCAGCCAAGGACAAAGAATTATCCTCCCCCCCTTTAAGCAGTGGAAAATTCAGGTCATAATTAATTGGTATTTCGAACAGGAGTTTGGAAATAACTTTGCAGCTTCCACATAAAATAATTTATTTATTTTCCACTAGTTTCGCTACACTGTAGCATCTTCAGGAACGTACAAACAAAATATTCTTTTTTCACACATATATATATTAGTCCAAGTTGGTGTGGGTTGGGGGGGTGGGGGGGGGAACTGCGGGACGCGCTGCCTTGGTGGGGGCGGTCAGAGTGGGTGAGAGTGGTTGACTGTGAGTAGCGGGGGCTAGGGAAGGATTATGGAGGGACGTTATTCGCAGGGGGGGGGTAGATGGCCGTAGGCGTCATTAGGGATGAGTTGTGGAATGTCCAGGAGAGGGGAATGGAAGGGAAAGAGGTGGTCGTTTGTTAATGTTTTCTTCTCCCTTAAGGCGGTTAAGATCTCCAATTGTTCCTTGATGTCCAACCTCTTTCCTTTCTCCTCTTTGCGTAGTAGCTTTGGTATGAAGTCTGCGTTGTGGCCTGCGCTGATGAGGTGAGCTGCAAATTGGGAATTCCCTTTTTTGGTACTGAAGTCCCGCTGATGTTCCGCTGCCCGGACGCGGAGGCTCCTTCCCGTTTGTCCTATGTAGGATGCCGCGCAGTCCGCGCACTCCAAGCTGTAGACTCCACTTTGGTCCAACTTGTTAGTGGAGTCCTTCACTTTGGGGAGCAGGTTCTTCATATTGTTTCCACTGTAATATGCCGGTCTTATGTTAAGGTCCTTCAGGAGTTTGCCTATTTTTCCGGAGGTAGGACCTAAATATCTAATACGTCGCCATTTTTCTTTTTCGGTGGGTGGAGGGGGAGTGTAAAACTGTTTTATGGCTAACTTTTTTCGTTTTTTGTCTAATAATGTGTCAATTAATGTCTCAGTGTAGCCGTTATTGATAGCTATTTGTTTGATGAGGGATATTTCTTTAGTGAGTTCTTCGTTAGACAGTGGTATGCTGAGTGCTCTGTGTAGCATGCTATGAAATGCTGCCAATTTTTGGTTTATTGCGTGTTTAGATGAGGCGTGTATGACTTGTCCTGTGCAGGTTGGCTTACGGAAGATGGTAAAGGCATGTTTTCCGTTTTCAATGGACACGGTAAGGTCGAGGAAACTAATTTTCTCATTTTCTTGCACTTCCAGTGTGAATTTAATGTTGTCGTTTAGGGAGTTGAGGAGGTGTAAGAAGTTATTAAGTTGTCTTGTGGTTCCCGTCCATAGGCACAGTATATCTTCTACGTATCGAAACCAGTATTCCACTTTGTTCAACAGGGGGTGTTTACAGTTAAACAGTTTCTTCTCTAGGTGATCTATAAATATTTCCGCAAGGAGTGGGGACAGAGGGGAACCCATAGCCAGACCATCCGGTTGTTCGTAGAAATTACCATTGAATAAAAAATAGTTCTGGTTGACACAAACTTCCATGAGTGAGATTATTTCCTCTATGATGATTGGGGGGGCTTTGGCTTCTTCCAGTATCTCCTTTGCTCGTTGCACTGCCTCCACTTTGGGCACATTTGTGAAGAGACTCACTATATCGAAGGACACTAAGAGGCCTTTTTTGGGTGGTTGCACTTTGGATAAGATGTTGGCTATGCAGTTTTTAACACTGTGGGTGGCTTGAAATTTCGAGTATTCCAAGAATTTGCACTTGATAGTCCTAGCCAGTTTGTGTACTGGGGATGAGATGCATGATATCACGGGGCGGACGGGGACGCCTGTTTTGTGGATTTTCGGTAAGCCATAAAACCTGGGGACTATTGGATTCATCACTAAATTTTGGTATTTCTCCGAGGTTGATAGGAGGTCCTTGATGTTCGAGAGGGCCTTCCTACATTCTTTTTGAAATTTCACTGTGGGTTCCTCTTTAATTTCTATGATGTGATTTTCTTTAAAAAAGTCCAAGCACTTATCGTTGTAGGTTGCACTATCCATAATTGTTGTGGAATTTCCTTTGTCAGCTTTAATGACCACGAGATTATTTTCTCTGAGGGTTTTCTTTAAGGAATTTACTGCGGATGTTTCAAATTTCAGTTGGTGGGAGGGTTTGATGCTTTTAGTTGCGTATTCAGTAGTTAAAATTTTTCTCAGGTAATGAGCGAAAACTTTTTTGATCATGTGGTGTTCACTTCTAATGGCGACTTCACAATCTACAATTAGGTTTTTAAGATCACTGTCTCTATTGGGAATGTTAGGGCAATATTATTGGTATTTCTGTTATTCGGCTCCAATAATTTGTTTATAATTATTAAACACCGAAATAACGAAAAAATATTGCACATAAATATTGACCTGTGATCGAAGATTTAGTTTAAAAATAAGAATAAATTAAATAAGACTTTTAAATCTCCTCTCCTCAGACCATCCGCTGAAGTATAGTGACCAGAACAAGTGCCTCCCAAAAGTCGAACCTGAATCCGCATCTACGCCTAAGTGTGACAATTTCACTCCTTGTACAAGGCTTGGCACAGGACGAGACCTATTTTCACTCATCAAACCAACTTTCACGTTGATTCCTGTGGTTGGGTTTACGTAATAGAATGTCTTCCCGCGTGTGAGAACCTTTTAAAATATGGCGTGATAGCCAGGTGGATAGATCGTTCGAATGTTAATAAGAATTGAGCATTGACTGGGGTCGATAAAAGCGTGATGTTCGAATCCAAGTAATTCAATGTTCTTGTTTTCCTAAAACTTCGCGAGAAGTTGATGTGACGATGATGATCAACTCAACCTACTGAAAATAAGAGATACGAATTAACTCAATGTCAACTGAATCGTTCAAAAAATATTCAAACAACGCGTGGTCATGCATGTCAAATAAGTTGATCACAAAACATATTTATTTGGACATCAGGACAGAGGTAACGCACGTACTTTAGAAGCAAAAATTAGAATCAAAAAAAGTTTATGAAAAATATTCCATTCTTTATTTGATTATCATTACACACATTACTATAGCCTATCAAAACCATTCCACTCCGCTTCTGATGGGTAGGAACAAAACAAGTCATCGAACAGGACCATTAATAACATGGATAGGTCATTAGCATTGCGCTCAGATCATAGTACCGGAATTTTTGCAAAGATAATAATGAACTTAGCCTCATTTCTTTTCATTCATAGACTGAGCATTTGGATCTTAACATGCTTGGAGCTTGACAGTCACTTTAAAATCCATTTGTGTCCGGTTTCGCAAAAATCTGTACTGGCAACGGGAGATACCGTATTCGGGTAACTCAATGACGCGCTGACTTCCACTCCTACTGCGTAACTAAGAAAAAAAAAATCAGATGCATAACCTGGTTGCCGTCTCCTCGGTCAAGCACCCGCCGCGCTTCGGGAGGCAGGCTCGCGAAACAGAATTGAAACCACCCCCGGAATTGGCGGAGACGGGAGAGAGGGCAGAGAATTTGATGGGGATGGAGGGGGAGCAGGTCCCCGCCCCCCCCTTGCTTTCGTCGGCCATCATTCACCCATCTCCCACTGTCGGTCCAGGGGCGGAGGAGGGAGGGGAGAAATATCGCAGGAACCACCGTCCGGTGCGGAAGGGAGAGGGAATTATGGAAGGGGGTAAATGCGGGAGAGAGGGTGCTTGCGTCCGTCCACCCGAGGGGGTGGGACGCGTGGGGGTGGAGCCGGTAGACTTCACTCCCGCGCGCCCCTCCGCGGCCTGCAGCTGGTTCCCTACGCGCGACTGTCCCTTGGCCTCGCCCACCAAAGCGGCCGGTCATCGGAATGGCTTCGCAACGGACGAATTGACTAATGCGTTGCCCCGCCGTTTCCACCCACACACCCGGCATCCACCCCCTCACACCTCTTTCCCTCCCCGCACGACTCTCCTTCCCTTCACTGCCCGCCCTCTTGTCGTCGCGCCGACGAGGGCTGCGGCGCGTTGAAGCCGGAGCATAATGATGCACGCCCGCGCGGAAATGAATCCGTGGCGTACGACCACCGAGCGGACGGACGTCCGCGGATTTACAGCCATCCTGGGCGTGTGGAGGGGGCGGATGAAATTCGCAACCGTTGATGGGGGTCTCCTGTGGATTTATTTTCCACGATCTCTGCGTGGCTCATTTTTGAACCACGCAACAAAGGAGGGCCCGCCCGCTTCGGAGTAAGCGGTGGCGGGATGCTCGCAACGGCGGGGTTATCCCGCGTCATTAACCGACCTGTGAAATAGTTCATCAAACGGCATAGTTGAGGGGAGATCGAACTTCAAACAGATCTGTGACGGTAACGAATTGCTAGTGAACATTTATTTACTCCATGCACAACGGTCAGGCTTAATCCTAAATGGAGCTACAATGCCCTTTGAAAATGTCTTTTAAATATGAAATTTGCAATCCCACGAGCAAAGATTATTAAGTACCTAGTGGCTCGTCTACTACTCCCTTCCGGTCATCGGTTGCCATATAAGGTTAAAACTTAATTAAAAACCAAACTACGATTTCTTCGTAATTAATTCGCCATTAACACGACCCCTTTCCCCATAACCAACGGAAAATCTCTATGATATTTAGATATTATTATTCTTGATGTCACACTATTTGCACCTGTTTTGATATCAGAAGATAAAAATATACATTTTCACTGATAATCAATTTAAACTAAGGAATTTAAACATTTTTATTTTCCAAAAAAAGCATTAATGCTTTTAGCACCGCTTAATTGAAAAACCATGCTTAATGTACCACTTATGCCGGATCTCATTCAGTCCGTTTATTAAAATTGCGTCAGCCCTTAACTGCTGCGTCCACAAGGAACGCAACTTTGACGACGTTCACTGAGAACATCTTCCTCCAAAATTATCACAAGGGGCCGAGAGACTTTTAGCCACACACTTTGCGCAAACCGCCTCTTGGTTACGGTTTGACAGTTCTCATGCTCACCCGCCTCTGGTCCACTCACGTGAGGAATCTAGAGAGACAGGAACGCAGGAATGAATAAAAGAGCAAACAAAAAAAGTTTACGTCATTCTGGCAGTGTTTTGGACAAAATGGCCATTGTAGTTGGGAGGATAAGAATTGATTCAATGAAAGAAGCATTTTTATGTCGGAGGAGATTGGTTGTCGGGATATTCAAAGTAAAGGCGCACATAAAAAATTAGAAGAGGTCTTTGATATGGAACGTTTAATGGTTCATAAACTTGGTGATGGAGGAAAGTGGGCGTGTGTACTTAGATGCCTATGGACAAGGATGGAAAAGATAAACCTGGGACAAGGCAGACAGACGTAGACATGTTAGACACGGTAGGGTAAGAGAGAAAGTTGTTGGGAGCAGAGCGAGCGATACACACAAAGCGGACGAAGAAGATAATGCGATCTGTTGAAGGTTGTGATAAAGGAAATAACGCTCGGTGAGCCTGGAAGAGGGAGGAAGGAACAGGCAATTTGGATGACATAAAAAGAGGTGCAATATATGAGGAACTGAGAAAGGAAATAATTCGAAAGATATATACTTTCGGTGACTCGTGGTTGTTAACTGGAGGACGATACATAGATCTCGTCATTGAACGTCCCAAGACCTAACTTTAATAGATAGACAAAGTATAGTCATAATTATGGCTGAAATTTGTGATGAAGAAAGCTGTGCAGCATAAAAATGTGTCCATTTCGTGACGCCTTCAAGTGCAACACTTTCAGGCTCTAAATCTCGTTCATATCCAAGACACTGATGAAATCAGTGACGCAAGAAGGGTGTTACGATATTTAGAATGCATGCATGGGATAGATAAATAATACAATAAATGAATAATTACTTTTCTTAGCAACCCAAACAACTTTAACTCAAAGAGAAGTACTTTTCAAGATATTGCGGTAATTTATAGGTAAATACACGAACCAGCGTTCAAATAAATACATAAAAATGATACAAAACAGACTTTTTTCAAAATAAACGTATTTTAAGACCCATAGATTTATTTTTTTAAAGTCTCGGCAGCCATCCTGCACTCGTTAATCTGAGATAAGACAATAAAAAAACGTACGAGTAACTCAAAGAATTATTTGGCTTTACATTTTTTTTAGTCTTAAATTCAGTTTTGTATTTTGGTAAAAATGAGCGATATTTTAACAAATGTTCAAACTTTATATGAAAACGTACAAAAATGATGATCGTCATTGAAATGGCCACTGCATATCATACCTCACCGTCACCCCGTTTGCTCCAGCCTTAAGCTTTTCAAAGTGGATCGCATTATGGTGTACTAAAAAATATCATCCTTTTTAAAGCGAGTAAAAATAGAATCCACTCCCTGAATTCTTTAAATTAATTGATACTTTCAAATAAGAAATCACCTGCTACAGAAATTCAACTTCTTCAAAGCCAAGGTTTAATCTGATTGTAAGTATTCTTTTACATTATTCACCAATGAGTGAAAGGAAAATCCATTACTATGGGTCTCACTTCGTTGAGACCGAGCCCTTTTTAGCCCGTGGCGTGCACCACTAAGGAAAACCAATAAAAATAGACTCCAATAAATCCATCGACTATTACCCCATTTTCTTAAGGGCACGCGATGTTTTCTCCATGTTTACTCTGGGTGAATCCTGTGCAAAGACTGACCGCACAAAACCTTCGAAGTGTAAGGCGACCGGAGAGAGGCAGCGTCACGGTCACGGCGGTTTGGAAACCTATTTGCACCCATAATCGCAAAATCTAGGGCGCTGCAATGTATCAGGCATAAGCTACGGTAATAATATTTTCCGCCTAAAATACGGGGCATGCAAAACAGATGCATTAGCAGTGAGGGAGATGATGGGTGAGGCTCGAGCTGATATCGGAATCTCTACGGGGCAGAAAACGTTGCAACGTTTCCAATTAGGGCCCGGCAGAAAAAGTTCCTCCTATGGGCTGCTCGTAGCTAATCTGCTATAACTTGGCCGTTGTTGCTCAAGAAAAACACAAACAAGTAAGTGTTCCTGTGAACCCAAAATGCCCTCCTTTCAGGCATCGCCACGAGACATCCTGGCATACGTAATAAGTTCATGAGCGGTGGTGATTTACACACTCCTGTGACCATTACATGCATGCCGTAAATGATATTTAAATTAAAACCTCAGAGGAGAATAACTAAAGGGTGCCCAAATTTGCACCCTCATTTGCCGGGAGAGCAAGGAGCTTATCTTTTACGGTGCTGTCTTCGAATTCGTAGAGCAAATAATTACTTTGCCCGTCGAACTTCTTCAAATGGAAAATAATACAGTGTAGGGCGCACAACTATCCAAAGAATTTGCAATATACGAAGGAAATACTAGCTCCAGAAAACAATTACTCCAACTAAATACAAATATTGCTACTTAGTTCGATGTTAGTAAACCGACCACGATGTCGCCTTATGAAATGGCTGTTTAAATACCTTCAGCCATCGAGAAGCTCATTGTCTTCGAGGTCTAATGGATTTTGTAGAATTCGAATAGCTAAGTGAATTTGAGCATGGGTTTTGTCATCATTTGAGCAGGATTAAGCAATTTGACTATTTTTGAGCGAGATGTCTGTTGCACACGGGCTGAATTCCCGAGAGCAAGAATAACCAGTTCAAAGGAACATCTTACGTTCCAGCTGAATTATAATCGTATTATTTTTTTATTATTTCCACTACACTCAAATCAAAATAGTGAGTCCACGATCAAACCAAATCAAATGTTCAGAATGGGTTCGACCAAATAGTAAGTACAGTATCGTTTACCTCGATCTCTATTTCTCGATAAATTATGACAGCTGATATTGCTTTTTCACGAGAGGCAGGTTCAAAGATTTCGTCTTCGAGGAAACATGACTCACCCTTCCCTCTTGACATCGGAGCGTTTGTGCATCTCAGTGTGATTTTTATTATACCTTTGCGTCTCTCCTTCTCTATTATTTTCCCTAAGAATATAATAAAAGACAAAATTTCATCATAAACCCCAGGAGTGACGAAGGAAATTGGAAAGACGGTGCATACATAGAGGCAGCTCTGACCCAAGCCGTAAACGGAAAGTAAACCTCCAATTTCGTCACATGACAATTTTCGATGATTCATATAATGTCAAACATATAACCAATGAGAGAACAATATCAAACACAAATGGGTTATTACTTTCAAGACAAAATTAATCAAAATAAACCAGCAGATCAATGAAAAAAGTGTCGTAACACTTCCGTAAGCCTGAACTAGGCTCTAGTGTAACGGTAACGCTTTGGGCAGCACTAATCACGTCCATAAAAGGCGATCTTAGATACGTCAGGGGCTGATGGGCTTTCCAATCTATTAACGCGTAGATTTGCTTCTCCCTTAATCATGCACGTAAAATGTACCGTGATAGTATCTAACAAAGTAAGAAGTATTCGCTTCCTTTGTTTAATAAAGCAGTTTCTGGCGTCTCTTGGTGGAAAATCTTCAAATTGAAAACGAAAAATAAACAACATGGCTTTTCCACATAGAAAATCCTTTGTTATAGGATTTTGATGATTTACAATACTTTTTGAATGTTTTTATTAAATGCATAGAAGCTCAAAAAACTTATTTCAACCTATTCACTGTACTTCCGTTTACATTGAATATTTGAGTTAAGTACAGAGTTAAGAATATATTAAGATATTTGAGTTAAGTCTTATCCACCTATCGATTAAAGGAAGAGAGTGAGCTCAATAAATTAGTACGAAGCTAATAATTATGGGAAAGAACTACGCTCTAAATGAAGCCATTGATACAATACAATCCACGAGTATTTCAATCGAATAAAGAATGATGAGGAACGAATACTTAACAAATATTGCATAGAGTGAGTCCATATTAATAGTTTTGTCTTTTCACTTTAGGAATGCCGTCAATTTATCCGTCATTTATAGTCAAATAATTTGCTTAAATTGAAATCGGTAGTATTGAGAGTTGCTCGAGACTAACTGAAGTAAAACAATAGCTAATTAAAAGTTCAATATATCTCGCAGTATGTCATTTTCATGTCCAATGTTACGGGACAATAACGCTTTCTATATCTGATTTATATTACATAAGGTTGAATATAATCCAAAAGATGAAGGTTTTCCTAAACCTCGTTATTCTAGACTATTGATTCTAAGATAAAAATGTTTACTAACTAAGTGCGCAGACATTTACTTCAGGAATTGTAGCGATGACCTTCAAAGTGGTGAGCCCGATGAGCTTGCACTCGAGTAAGCACATGAAACTGGCCAGTTTAGTAATTCAGCATCATTAGGTCATCCTGTTTTGTTATAATCAGTACGCGCAAACCTCATTGCTAGGGATGATCAAAAACGAATCTCTGAAAAGCTACCCTCAATTGGCACATGTAGGAAAAACTTTTTAAAAACCGTTTTACGAAAACAACGAGGACCATGCATAGCATAAAATTGATTTTTTAGCACCTAAAAAATCCTCAAACATAACAAGGGAGCACAGATTTAGCGGAGATTCTATTATGCCGAAGAGGAGCAACTATCCCTGAAAAAGGATGGCGCTGAAGCGTCGTGGTGCGTATTATAGCCACCCACCCAAGCGGGCGTCCCGGCGAGTGGGAGGGGGGGCGGGGGTCGACGCTGCCTTCTTGGTGCAGATCTTGGTGGGAGGGGCAGTACTTCCTTTTCTAGTCCTACTTCTAGAACTTTCAAATTCAATTTGAGATTCACTTGTGTGGGTGCAAACACATTATAGTGGGAATTTTAAATGATGATTCGGATATCGAAATATTACATACCGATCTAATAGAGAAAGTCGGTCAGTTTGATGAAAATATATGTCTACTGTAAAGAAGGTACATATTTGCAAAGTGAAATAACTACTTGGTATAATACCTAATTGAAAAGGGAGAAACTGTGAAACAATTTCGAAAAGCATGATTCCCAGCGTAAACGATGGCGATGGACCAGCGTTACCATTAAATTAAGGACGGAGATCAACGAGCATATTTATGTATGTAGCCCATGAAAATATTTCTGCGGAAACGATAATGCTGATGGAGAGTCTTCAGAATATAAACTTATACGAACCTAATATGGAACTCTCTGGCAAGTATTGGTGTAAATAATGGCGATTAATACTATGATTCCAGAAATAATTACAAGTAGCCATTTAGGTGGGCAGTATATCTCATTTGATATAATATCATGGGAAAACTCATGGCCGTATTATATTATATATATTGGCCCCCATTACGTTCACCAATGCGATCTTACGGGGATACGTACATCGGAAAAACAAAGTTGGTCGGGGTGGACAGCACATCCCTTTGGAACCTCATCAATGCTAACTTTACTGCCACCAATACTTATTATGTCTTCGACAAATTGATGGGTGATCACTCAATTCAATATATACAATTCGATATTTATTCGTATCAGAAAGACCATCGTCATAGTGATAGCTTCAGAAATCATATTAGTGTTCGTCGTGGAAAAGACAGACTTAGAAGTTAATTGATGGGACCTACAGGGTCACTAAAATAAATGTTTATAAATTGGACATTTTATAAAAACTATCCACGGAGGAAAATTTCCCACCTGGTCGCAATGGAATAGTGGATATAATCAATAAATATAAAGATCTGTGACAATGGATATCACTTCCATCACTATTAATATTGGTTAAGACTGGAAACCGATACATTTCTTAGACCCTACCAACAAAAGACTAGCGGAAACCCGACACTACAGTAAACCCTTCTTCACTGCTGCATACTTGCTCCCACCCTGCGTCCTCCGTCCAACAAGCCACATCCCCCCTCCATCCCCCCTCCGCGCCTGCGTCATTCATCAGTCTTCAACATTCCAGCCCCATTCAAAATGCCCCACACCCTTCATTCTCCTTCTTCCTTATGATTTCTCCCCTCTCTTCCCCCAACATAACTAGTACTTCCTCATTTGTTTTCCTTTCGATCCATTTCACCTTATCTATTCTTCTCAACACCCACATTTCAAATGCCTCCCATTTACGTATATCCTCCTGCTTCGGTGACCACGTTTCCGCGCCGTACATATCAGAGTTTTTACGAGTCTCTTCTTAACCTCCCTACTCAACGTCCCCGTCATCAACTCCCTCCTCCTTGAGAAAGCCTCCTTGCCTGGCGCAATTCTTCTCCTTACGTCCCTACCACTTTGACCGTATTGGTCCAAAACACTTCCGAGATATGTATACTTTTCCACTCGCTCAGGATTTTGCACTTATATTTTAACGTTTATCTTAACGACGTTTATTCTTCCTCAACAACCTTGTTACCAATGTTTTTTTGCATTGATTCTCATCCCATATCCAGAATTCACCTCTGTGATTATTATACGAGTATATATAAAAAATGTTACTGAAGACTTATTAAATTATTTACTTGTTTAATTCATAGGTAAACAATTGGAATTTATTTGGCTCTCTGTGATGTTCATTGTATAAGAAAACAATTTAAGATTCATAGATTTGAAAACGAAATGAACATACAACAATTTCGGCGTTAAATTTAGTCAAAGCTTTTAAAAAGTGTTCAGACCGCGACGTATCTAGAATCTTGGAAATGAAAGCGGGGACGGCAGAAGGGATCAAGATCGCAGAGTTCAACAACTAAAGAGAAAGAAATATTTAAGTGGAGAAGTCGTGAAGGACTCGCAATGCGTAAATTAAATTAAAATTAAGGCCTTGCAAATAAAAGTGGGTTTTCATCAGTATCACAGAGTAAGGATCAAAGAAGCGATTGCAAATAGCTTCACCTGGAGTACTTTTCCATACGGATGAGAACCATGGACATTTCTGACAACGGAAAACAAAAGAAGAGAGTTCTTTGAGATGCGAATTTGAAGAGGGGCGTTAAACGTGAAAAGATCAAACAAAGTCATAAACGAGGAAGTGTTAAAAAGAGTTGGTCAAGAAAGGCAGGCCAGAGAAGGCAATGGACTGGGCATCAATGAGAAGGGGAGGCCTCCCGAGATGTGAGCTTGAAGACACAGTAAATACAGAAAGCCCAAGGAAGGAATGACGAGAAATAAAACCATTGATGACCTCAAAGAGGGAAGACGAGATGTCGGAATGAATACTAAAGCAGGGGGAGCTGCAGAGGAGACATATCTACCACAGAACATTATGATGATGATCTTGGAAATACGCATGAATGACTCAGACTACCATAGTTTTTCTAAAACAAAAGTGACTTAAAAATCCCCATAGATACAAAGTATCACAAATTAATTTCATTTAATGCATAAATAAAAAGTTCGAAGATTTGGTGATATTTCGCTAACCCTAGGAAAAACATTTGGGAGGATAAATTAAGTAAAGAATACAGGTATGACTATACCTGTAAATATAAAGTAAGTTAGTAGTTTAGAATTCAATATCGAAGATCGATCGATAGATCGAAGAACTTGCCTTATAAGTTTGAATTCTTTAAATACCTAACGAGCGTTTTGTAAATAAATCACATGAATAATTATTATAATGTTTCAATGGACGGATTTTATTTTATTAGAACATCAAATCTAGCCCGCCATGGTTTTGTGCGGCGTGGAAACTTAGCCGATGAAGTCAGATGACGGGCATTGATTGAAGAATTATTAGGTCTGGGGTGAATAAGGGTGGAACTGGTTAAATTGACTGAAATCAGAAAAAAACGAAGTTTTATGCATAAGCAAGAGAGGACACAGGATTCTGAAGAGAAATCGAAAGCAGGCAGGAAATATGGATTTTGATTGTGCATGACCGTCGACCAAGAAGTGACGCGACATTGTGTGGTATTCGTTCGACGAAAATATGGCCTAACACACACACGTGCGCGCGCACGCAGACGAGCTGAGAGAAACGCACAGTCACTCACGCTCACTCTCCCGTCTGTTGACATTTTCCACCACGTCGTGTTTCCCTTTGCCCCTATCGTCGATTTCGGGAAGCGGTTTTGCTTGGGTATTTCATTACCCACGGCTAAAGACGAGGGGTTTCGGATAATATAGATGTTTAACGCGCGTCTCTGGAGGCGTGTCGTGTCGCGGCAAGAATTATCATTCGCTCCCTCGCTCGCCCCTGGACCTAATTACTCCAACCATCGGGGAAGGTTGACGGAGGGACGCGTAGAAAGAGAGAGAGCCGGATGAAGCCCATTCCGGGACTTCGGGCTGGTCAAAGTTCGAATCGAGTTCGCCGTCGCGATACGGCGCGACGCGTCCGTCCCTTCGCCGCTCTTCGCTCCATTGCCATCTCTCAAGCCGAAAGGAGCCAGGATAAAAGCGCGCTCGCCACGAGTAACTTCTCCCGTGTCTACTTCCCGAGCGAGCGTACACGAAGGGACGTCTCCTTTTAGTGGCCAGATGCTTCAAGCCTAAGGCCTGATTCTTCACAACTATCTTCTTTGAGCGTCCTCGAGTAGGCAAGCATCCTTAAGACGGGGGCTGACGTGACAAATCCATCCATGTACGAAGTAGCGAACTTGAAAGGGATAGTCATAAGAAATCCGCCTTGAGATTTAAGGCCTAAGGTGCCGCGTGAGTTCCGCTGGAGAAATTTTGACCAAATCGGGGTAGCGGTTATGTGAATTAGATATTCTACGCAAAAAACGTCTTCACTTATTTCGGAGGGTGGTTTTCTGTTCGTGATGACTCAGCATTCGAAATGGAAACCGCCATTTGCGGTGTTCACGTTGGTTTGCTCGACTTCAGGTTTTAATACGTCGGCAACCTATCAAAGAAAAATATACATAACTCGTGGAAACATGCAAGATATAAGATTTAGGATTTCTCCCAACAAACCCCTCTCCTCACCCACCATCCCTTAAACTTCCTCATTTGTTTTCCTTTCGGTCCATTTCATCTTCTCCATTCTTCTCCACACCCATATTCCAAAAGCCTCCAATCTGCGTCTACCCTCTTGCTTCAATGACCACGTTTCCGCGCCGTACATAGCTACGCTCCATATCAAGGTTTTGACGAGTCTTTTCTTAACTTCCCTAATCAACGTCCCCGTCATCAACTCCCTCCTCCTTGAGAAAGCCTCCTTGCCTAGCGCAATTCTTCTCCTTACGTCCGTACTACTTTGACCGTGTTGGTCCAAAACACTTCAGAGATACGTAAACCGTTTTATCTGCTCTATTCTTTCCCCTCCTATTTTAATGTTTAGCTTAGCCTTCTTCTTCCTGGAAAACCGCATGACCTTTGTTTTATTAACATTGATTCTCATCCCATATCTATCTCACTGAGCCTCCAATTCACTCAGCAGTGCTTGCAACCTCTTGGCCGACTGACAAACCAAACCTTGGTCATCAACAAATCTAACTGAATTTACGAACTCCCACGCCAGCTTTCATTCCTAACTCCAGTTCTATCCATGCCTCTTAAATCATTTCCTCCACATTTACGTTGAACAGCGATAAATTATTATATCGGTAAAAAAGACTTCATACATTTCTACTCATAAAAAATTTTTAGTTCACAACCTGATTCCGACAAAACATTTTCATCGATAAATTATTTGTTCATAAAATTTTTCATATAGGTAAATTCCCACTCAGCGACGGCCAAGTTTCTTAGCGTTAAAGCTTCAAGTCTTCGAAGAGTTTTTGATCAAACAATAATGAAATTATTACGCAGTATTATCCCAACGAACGTTATATAAATACAGTTAATCAGATAGTCACGTATGATTTTCTTCTAGAGCAACCAATGGAATTGCCTCACTGAATGGAGGTACTTATTTTAAATTGGGTCAACTCTTATGCGATTTCTTATATTGAAGTCTGGAGAAAATTCTATTAAATAAGGTTAACCCTTAGGCGATTTCTTAAATTGAAGTCTGATAAACCAATATAAACTTCTTGTCGAGGATGCCGTGATTTAATTGAGCTCTCCTTTCCGTTTTTCTGAGTGAAACACTTAAAACGACCTCTTCTGGGAAAATCTCCATTTTCGGATTCCACGAGACTCCTTAACCGACTGCCTTCCACCTCCGCGATCGAAAACTAGCCAACTTCCGCGCCCTCTCCTTCAAACCCTTAAGAGCCCCCTGCGTCCGCACCCCATTCAGGCTCTCCCTTCCGGCAATCTCGCGCGGAGGAAAAGATTCCACCCCTGACTTAAGCCGCGCTCACACCTCCCGCCCCTCGCCTTCTTCTCACTTCAATCGCGAATGGGAAAGAAAAAGTTTGAAGTGCTTCGACTCCACGTCCTCGGCGAAAGCACACCCCCGCAGGCGACACGGGAGGAAAATGCCGCGAGCTAACCGTTGAGTTTGGGCAAAGGGATGATTCCACGCGCCTCCCGCCTACTCAGCCCATAAAAAAACGTCACTCTCCACCCCTTTTTTATCTCCATCCTTCTCCTCCCTCCCCCCTTCCTTCTCTCTCTCTCCACCATTCGTTCCATTTCCCTCCTCCCATGCGTTGGCTGGCGAATAAGGTATTATCAGGAAAGTCTATTTCCTCGCCCTTCTCGTCGCCCACTCCCAAGCAACCATCTCGCTACATTGAAATGCTTTCCTTCGACTCTGGAGGCGGACGAATGGACGGACGAAAGTATTTCGGAAGATAAGGTCCCTCCCTCTTCCGAAACTTCTCCGACTGTATCCCGTTCCATCCAAGACCCGTCCCCCCCCACTATTTCTCTCCCCTTCCTCCTCCCCATCTCCCGGGGGGCAGTTTCGACCAGCCTCGGGTACACGGGGAGGTCACATATTTAGGTTTTCCCCTTTACCGCCCGACTTTCCCTCTCCGCTCACAATCCTTCCCATCCGTGCGCCTTTCTTCCCCCGGAATTCGCGGCCGCGAGGAACTGAGTGGAAGGGATTGCACCCCTCTCTCTATCTCTCTTTTTTATTCCAATCGGATCTTCCCTGAGGCATGATTTTCTCTTGGTGCTCAAGTTATTTTTTTTCTTATTGGTTCCCCCCCCCCCATGCCCTACCTATTTGAATAAATCCCAACCCTCTCATCCCTCACCCTTTCCTCCTGGTGCTACACCCCCTGCCACACACCTTTTTTGGTGGCTCGCAGGGTATTTATGTAGACGTAGATGTTACTTCGTCACCTCGCAAGCATTGTGTCAATTTTGGAATCCGAAGCACATACGATGGGAAACAATTGATGTGGTGCTATTCACGTGCCCTTGACTCCCGCCGCGAATCGGCCGAACGATTATGAATTATATCCCCGGCGCCCTGAAGTAACAGCGATGCGTAAGTCCTCCCGAATGCCACCGAAGGCACTATCATCCAAGTTAACGATTCGAGAGTTCTAACGAAGCGGAGTGCGAAGGCCCATTGACGCAGGATATAATCGAAGGGAAGTCTGCTAACATTATCGGGGGTGTCTATTACAAAACCTTTCGACGGATGGTTGTCAAAGTAATTCGTACGCTGTACTTATTTCACCGAAAAACAATAATAACAGGCACCTGGAGCAAAATACGGCCAGGTGGGAAGTTTGGCAGCTATATAACCTTTAAGCTCGAATCCCAAATCTCATGAAGCATACAGGTCGCCGATTGCCTCATTGGCACTACAAATACGCGTGGGTATACCCTTGAACAAAAAGTTCCCGGAATAACCACCGTGTGGCGCTCCCATCGTTCCGATTTGAGTTCTGTTTTTTTGTTAAATTGGTACATCTGTTGTTGATATTCCCTTTAAATCTTAGTGTCATAACTTGACATTTGCAAAAGTTACGTAGCCAAGAGTACATCTATCTCTGTGTGTGTTGGCGATTTTTTACAATTGCAGAAATGGATTTAAATTTGCAACAACGAACTTGTATTAAATTTTGCGTAAAAAACGGATTTAGTGGCGCACGGACGTTGGAAATGTTGGAAAAGTGTTTCGGCAACGATTCTCTAAAAAAAACGGTCGTTTACCAGTGGCACGAGCGGTTCAGAAGTGGTCGTGAGTCAATCGAAGATGATGAACGCAGTGGCAGACCATCGACATCGAAAGTCGGTGAAAAAATTGATAAAGTAAAAGAAATGTTGGTCAATAACCGCAAATTAACCATCAGAGAAATAGCGGAGGACTTGAACATTGCCTATGGATCCGCCCAAGACATTGTGGTTAATGATTTGGGTTTCCGTCGTGTAGCAGCAAAGTTGGTGCCAAAAGACCTCAATTTCATGCAAAAAAGAGACCGTGTTGACGTCGCAAAAGACATGATTTGCGAGGCTGAATCTGATCCCACATTCATCAAAAGGATCATTACTGGAGACGAGACGTGGGTTTATGAGTACGACACGCAATCCAGACATCAGGCAAGTGAATGGCGTTCACCAAATGAGCCGAGACCAAAAAAACCACGTCGTTTTCAGTCAAAAAAGAAGGCAATGCTGACGGTTTTCATGGATTACAACGGTGTAGTGCATCATAAATTTTTGCCAGAAGGCCAGACAGTAAACAAAGAGTATTATTTGGGCGTTATGAGACGTTTGCGTGAAGCAATTCGCCGAAAGAGACCAGAAATCGTCGCACAGTGCGTCGAGACCGTCGCACAGTGCTATCATTATTCGTAATTTTTTGACAAAAAATGCAACAAATACCATCCAACGGCCACCGAATTCACCTGATTTGGCTCCCTGTGACTTCTTTCTGTTCAATCGAGTTAAAAAACCATTACGGGGAACGCGTTTTAGCAGCCGAGAGGAAGTAATGGAAAAATCGCAGGAAGCACTGATGGACATCCCGAAAACCGAATATAAAAAATGTTTCGAGGATTGGATCAAGCGCTGGCATAAGTGTGTTGCAGTCGATGGGGATTACTTTGAAGGGGACAATATAGATTTAGATGAATAAACTTGTATTTTTAATTTTCTGAATAAATTCCGGGAACCTTTTGATCAAGGTAGTATTTCTTATTTCGGTCACTCTGAGCTTTCCTCGATCTCCTTGCTCGGACTTCTTCACAATTAACGGATGGAAATTGTATCCCGAGTTTCAAATAATATAACAAAGGTGTTGTTGCTCACTCATGAAAAGTTCAACTCGCTGAATAAACATCCTGACGCAACGAATTTCAATCAATATCTTGGGCTCACATTTTTTCAGACAAAATGTTTTTCTATCATAATAATACTCATCCCTTGGCTTATTATTCTGTTTTCTTCCGACTGGACCAGGAGATATAACGAATTATATGAAGTACGAGGAGATCATTGCTCAAGTTAACACATTTTGAAGAGTATTATCAAAAAAGAATGTACGCGGACATACGTCTACCCCGGTGCCACCAATGACGCGGGGTTCCATTCAATTTATTCGGATGATCAAACTGTGCGGTGAATTTCCATTATTCTGCTGAGTTTAAGTTGTCGACTGCCAAAAGAAAGCTGTAATCCTTCCTTTCACGCTTCAATGCCTCAATTTCTCTGATACTTCAATTAGACCAGCAAGCTTCTCAAATCGCAAGCCAAGAGGAATATTAAAAACATTCAATGAAGAACTCACCGATATTAACCGATTAATGTAGATTCAGCAGTTGTGAGAAGAGTATCAGAGTATGTTCACTCACCTGAAAAGAAAATTAAAACTCATTTAATATACATTTCTTTTTATACATTATCAACTTATATCAACGTATAATGCAAGAATAAATTAATACATAGATTTAAAATTATAATTTCAATAATTACTTAAACCACTATTTGCCAATGATATTCATGCAACAGGAGTCGGAAATTACGCCATTAGAATTATTCTTTCATCAATCAGAACTTCATTACACTTCTCACACATTATTTCGAACTCCATGCAACAACTATTCATTGTTTACACCGGCAGGTACAATAAATCAATGATTGCTCATATGACCACTGTTCTGCCAAATTATTGTGACATTAGAAAGGTGAAAGGGGAGGAGAGGGGATCGTTGGGAGAAATCCTAAGGAGGCAGATGAAAGATGGATCAAGGGCGTAATTGATCGACAGTGGGATGCTGAAGACTGCAATAGAGGGGAAAATATTAGGCAATCGTGGAAAGGGCAGGATTAGGACAGGGATGTTGGACGGGATGAAGGGAGGGAGAAAGTATGTCGAATTGAAGAGTCGCCGAGGGTAAAGTTGGATGCCGGGCTGTTTTTTTTAAGATAGGCAGTCCGACAGACAAAGGAAGGGGAGCAGAAAACAGAGGCGTCGTTGCTGTACCCTTGAGTAGCTTGTGTGCATCCAAAATCTACCTTAACCGGTAGATTACCGATAATAGTAATAGGGTCATATTGAAGCTTTTTAGGAAGCATAAAAAGCGCATGTTTACGATGAACAAATGAACTATAAGAAGGTTTTTATCTTATCTTCCCGCTTTGTCAACCTAGAAAGATCTTTGCTGTGTGCGATGTGACCCAGTATTTCAGTTGGTACGGCCATTCACGTTCCAGGATGTTATTTTACCGTGGTTTTTCTGCAATACAAGCACAATATCTTTAGAAAAATATGATAAAATGGCGTCGGTTAAGATATCATTGCAGCCAGAGCTAAATGATACAGAGCACAAACACCCTCTATTATATCAGTAAATATTCCGAAGGTTAGTTTTGATAGTCGTATGTGGAGCTCCCTTAGAACTAATTCTCTCGGTATGTCAAGTCCGCGCGTTCACGGCAAGAGGCGATGGGGACCGAGTTAGATTCTTTCCCTCTGCCTCGATTCTCAAATAATTTTTGGGAAACAGTAAATATCACTGCTCAGTTTGAGATAGGGCCGTCCAAACGCATGAAGGCGTGGTAGTCCAGTAGTTCGAGTGCTGGGCTACTGACCTAAGGCCATTTATTTCGAAGGTTTGCAAGTTCTGATTTCCGTGACGGTTAACGTATTTTACGCTCGGTTGATCCCCTCCCCTAAAGTGCTTCGTGAAAAGGCTTCAAGGACAGCACATTGTCTTGCGTAGCATGACGTTCGACGGCCCATTGCCTTGTCCATTTCAATCCAGTCGACAGCATGGAGACGCAACTCATGGTAACATATTTTTCACATCTTGCTTTTCCACCCTTACCGGACTTGATCCTTGCGTCTTGAAGCAAAGCCAATGGACTAAGTGACCTCACCTGCCATGAAATAACCACCAACCAAGCTTTCGAGCATCTAAAACTTCGTGTCTCATGACTCCAGAGGAATCTTTTTGTTTCGCCGACCGCTCAATTTCTTGACCCCGCCAAAAGGAGGTCCGTGACCTTGGTCCCTCGCTCTTCCCCGCCTTCCATCGCCCTCCACCCGCAAGGCCTCCTCCGCCCACGCAGGAGGAGTCGGTGGAGCCGACGCCCGGCTCACCTCGAGCAGAAAATAATCAAAAAGTAAAGGCCGCGTGCTGAGGAAGGTATTCAGCTCGAGTCCAGAGTCTCACTGACGATGGTGTTCGGGTGCTGGGTGTTTTATACTGGATCTCACAGCTACATGGAAACCGACCGACGCCTAAGGTTTTTAACATGTGGTGTTTTTGAAACGGTGGAAGAAGGATAACGTTCGAGATTATTTAAAAAATACAAGTTAAAATCGCACGTATTTCATTCTTAAAGGTGGTTTACTGCAGCTCATTAATTTTCTCTGTTCAGGCTTGATTCCCTCTCACCACCTGAGAACGTTTCTGTTTTCCATCCTCCTTAAATTGTGTTATGTACGTGACTCTTGGTCAACCTCACGGGATCCTCTCTTCACTTTTCCTTTCTATTATGTTTCTATTTAGAATATCATTTCATCAGTAGTAACCAGTGGCAACATTTTCAATTGTTAAATACTATTGTGAAACTTTGAATCGAGTTAATTAAAGCCATCTAATGCAGATGAAATACACTTTGACGTAGCGATTATGGATTTTCATATCGTTCGCGTATTCTTTTGAGGCAATCTACCTGTTAAGGATGGTTTTTGGATGGACACAACTCCCATAATATATATCTCCTAACAAAACACGATCCAGCATCCTACTCTACAATTAGACCCTGTCCACCCCTGTGCAGCTCCTTCCTCCATCTCGTCCAACATCCCTATCCTATTCTTGCCCTTTCCTCATTTACCTTAAATTCTCCCCTCCATTACAATCTTCAACACCAGATCAATATGCCTGCCCTTCAATCCATTCACTGCCTATCAACACGCCCTTTATCAATTTTTCCTGCCCCCATAGGAGTTCTCCCAACAAACCCCTATCCTAACCCACCATCTCCAGCACTTCCCGTCATCAACTCCCTCCTCCTCGAGAAGCCTCCTTGCCTAGGGCAATTCTCTTCCTTACGTCCCTACAACTTTGACCGTATGGGTCCAAAACAATCCCGAGCATTTATATTTCATTAAATGATTGATAAAATTAGTTTCCTTGATTCCTTATTCCTCATATAATCGATAATCTGGAAATGAAAACAGTCATGAGAGCATATGAAGCTGCTGAAGGTATCGACGAATTAAGCAAAACTAGTAGTGTCGAGGATACTTGGAATAATTTTCTTAGGATAACACGTTCAGCAATACAGAGGTTCATACCTAGTAAATATATAAAAGAGAATAAGGAACCCCGATGGTACAACTCTGAAGTACGGAAATCTCTTAGGCGGCAAAGGGTGTGCCATGCCAGAATGAAAAATGCAGTTAAAGATTCCTCCCCTGATAAAATCAACGAAACCATACAGAACTACAAAGCATCTAGGTCCACTGCCAAGAAGGCCTTCCGGAAGGCGCTAGCGGAATTCAAAAGGAAAAAATTAGGCGAACATTTAACGATAACCCAAAGATGTTTTGGTCCTACGTCAGGGAAGTGCAGGGAAACAAGTCCACCGTAAACTCATTGAATAACGAAAAGGGGGATAAAGTAACGAGTAGTTTAGATAAAGCCAACATATTAAACTCATTTTTCCAGAGTGTTTTCAACATATCCTCACAAAATACACCCGAGAACCTTCCGAAAATATTTCAGCATTCAATGGAAGCAATCAATATTTCCACCCGCGGAATAGAATTACTCCTTAAAAACATAGACCCCAACAAATCTCCGGGACCTGATGAGATACCGGCACGTGTGTATAAAGAACTGTCGGCTGAAATTGCCCCATATCTAGATATAATATTTAAGAAATCATTAGCAGAAGAAAGCGTGCCAAACGGCTGGAAGGTAGTTTCGGTAACACCCATATTTAAAAACGGAGACAGGGAGGACCCCAGTAATTATAGGCCAATATCGCTGACTTCCATTTCCTGTAAGATTCTTGAACACATCATTGTTAGTTCCATGATGAGGCACCTCGATAGCCAAGATTTATTAATTAATAACCAACATGGCTTCCGTAAGGGTAGATCCTGCGAAACTCAACTCGCACTTTTTGTACATGATGTATTAAACTCCGGTGAAAGTAATATTCCAGTTGATGCGATATTCCTAGATTTTAAGAAAGCTTTCGATAAAGTCCCTCATTGAAAATTACTGGCGAAATTGGAAACCTATGGAATACACGAAAGTATTATTAACTGGATTAAACAATTTTTAAGTGATCGTGTCCAAACAGTCGTCCTGGACGGTGTATCATCCGATACTGTCAAGGTCACGTCGGGGGTACCACAAGGAAGTGTCATAGGCCCCCTCCTTTTCCTTATTTGCATAAATGACCTCAGTACCGTAGTTAATAGCAAGCTCCGTCTTTTCGCCGATGATGCAGTAATTTATGGGGGCATCCGAAGTCACGAAGACAGAGTCGTGTTAGCCAACGACCTAGATGCAATTCAAAATTGGTGCGATACATGGCAATTGGAATTGAATTTTAAAAAATGCGTAGTAATACATTTTTGGGAAAAGAGTAATTCCCTCCCTTATAGTTACAAAGTGAAACAAACCAAAATCGCGAGGGTAGATTCCTTCAAATACTTGGGTGTAACAATTACTCACGATCTGTCCTGGGGAAAACACATACGAGAAATATGCGGTCGTGCTAATAAAAAATTGGGATTTGTGAAAAGAGTGCTAGGTAAATGCGACGAAAAGGTGAAAGAACGATGTTTCCTTGCCTTGGTCAGGCCCCACCTAGAGTATGCTGCCAGTATATGGGATCCTCATAACATAAATTTGGTTTCGGAATTAGATCGAGTTCAGCGGAGGGGGGCTAGATTTGTCAAACATTGTTATGACCAACTCAGCAGCGTATCCACTTTGTTAGACAGTTTAGGTTGGGATTCTCTTACACAGCGGCGTTTCCAATATAGATTAAACTTATTAAAAACATTTAAAGATGGGCCCTTTTCCGATGACATCAAGGATATAATACGAACCCCAACGTATTACGGTCGAAGGGATCACGAATATAAGACTAGAGAGATAGACTGCAAGACTGACAGGTTTAAAATGTCATTTTTTCCAATAACGATAAGGGAACAGAATGCTCGTAGTCGAAATTCCCCAGGACTTAGTTCATTACAATAAGTATTAACGTACAGGTTAGGGACTTCGCGAGGATGTGTATACATGTGTGTATGTATGTATGTATATGTATGTGTGTATATATACATATATATATATATGTATATATATTTTTTTTTCCTACAGGTTCCCCCCACCTTTCCTCACCTAACTCCCAACCCCCTCAACCCTTACCCTTCCCTCATGGTGCTACACCCCCTGCCACACACCTTTTTGGTGGCTCGCAGGGTACTTATGTAGATGTAGATGAAGGTTTGACACAAGGAATTCGACCGCACCACTTCATTCCTGGTTCACGACAACGGCTAATGGAGTTCCAGCATAAGTAGGCATCACCACCTATTATTTCCCCATGAAGAAAGTGGTGTGTGTGAAATTATTTAAAAACAGGCATAAATTTTATGCACAAAAGAATGAGAAAACCGAAGTCAAATTTTAATAATTACACGAATACCTTGGGAGGAGTCTTATTTCAAACCCCTGTTGGAAAATCCACATTTGTTGAATCCAAGACAGCATTAAAGAAGCATGGGTCTATTACACATTCACAAAGTGAATATAACAAGATTTTAAATCATAAATTCTTTATATAATTAGGCGAGACTCAGAATACACATCGAATATTAGGTCCCATGGAATGAAGAGCTAATTAAGGAATTTGATAAGGTTCCAAGTATGTTCTTTAGGTTTTCAAAGGCCACCACGAAAAGGAAGTGTGACGAGATCACTGAAGACGCCTGGGAGGGAAGGAACCCCTCTAGTCACGACGTGAGATGGTGAGGATACAAAATGCCGTGAGGGTCTATTAAATAAGGAACAATGTATTTTTCCACCGTTATTTATTTGCGTGCTACTAGTTTCGACGCTTAGGCGTCATCGTCAGGAGCCGATCAATTGGGTTCTTCATTTAATGAACATGAACTTCCAGAAAGTTGAGCCTGAAACAATCGAGTACAGTGAGGGTGTTAAAAATCATCTCTCAGGGGTCCTTCATAGTTTCCTATGCAGTAAATCACGCATGAACGTTTGATGTAGGAGATGCTAAGGGACTGCCAGAGCTGGGAGACGATTATCAACACTGGCCCAAGAATATTATGAATGCACGAGGCACTCGAGTTTGCTTCTGGCACTGCTGAGAGAATAATAAACTCCCTACAATATATAGAAGGGGGCGTGGCAGAGTAGTGAATAGAGCTCGGGATCGAAAATCTAAGGATTCTTCATAGAGTAGCCCCATGTAACCATCAAAGTGCTGCGATATCGTGGTCGCTACAACTCCGCACGAAAACCATTTGGTTTTCGTGCGAATTTCTAGTCAGGGAAGAAAATCGTCTCCCTACCTTCGACTTGTGGATATTACACCCTTTAGGCTTAGTTCTGTATGCGCTAAGTTCTCAATTATCAAAAACCAAAAACGGAGTTTAATAAAAATGTGGATCAATGGAAAGTCAACAGCTTATTAAACTCTTCAAACACGGTACAGAAAATAGATTCCGGCACTAATAGATCGTTCTCCAATCCAGTTCACCAAGACGGAACATAGGGATGAAAAGAAGAATGAAATATTTACTGATATTTTTACGTGAACTATTTTAATAATGTAAACAAAAAATGCCGAGACCGTAAACTTGAGTTAAACTTAAACTTTCAAGTTTACGGTCTCGGCATTTTTTTGTTTACATTGATTCACGACCGTAGCTACGTTTCTTGTATATTTAAATTATATGATAATAATAATAATTTAAAATTATAATCTCAAGATTCAATAGCGCGATTGTAAAATACCGCGTTGATATCTTCTATTTTCCTAAATATTTATTTGGATTTCACCAAAACGATGTAATAATTCAAGTTCGGTATCGATGCATTCCCTTAGTGGCTTTCGGTACTCACGTGACTTCAGGTAGACACACAGGCACACTCAAAGCTATAGGTGGTAGAGAGATGTGGAAAGAAAGAGTGTCTTTGGGGCTTCATTTTTAGACTAAGATTATTGCATTGGTATGTTCCTTTTTACCTCATTTTCCCCGCTGTATCTTATCATTTACTATTGTTGCCTTTCTTCCTAAAAAATATTCCAGCTGCGTCCCGCTTTATAAGTCGTCCATTTCCAAAACAAATCTTCGACACATGAGAATACCAAAAAGCATTAGCAGGAGAATGGAGAGGAGAGCAAGTGATTGCTCTCCGGAATGGGCAGTTTGGATTCGGGAAGAGGAGCGGGACGTGCAGCGCCAATTGAGTTCAACGGAATACGAGTCATTCCCGACGTATTTGTTTCGTAGCTTTAGGTAAGATGTTTCATAGAGGGAATTTGGCTGAATTAATGGATGCATTGCAGAAAAGATTGGAGGGATGGGCGACTTATCTGCAAGTCTCGGGCTACTGCAAAAGTGACGGAGGAGGGATCGGGACGAGCAGTGCTGGGAAGAAGAGCAAGACAGTGATCTCCCTCATCGTCCGTGCTTTCCGAGGCACATGTGGAGGAAAAGGTAGAAGAGAAAAGAACTTGAGAAGGGAATAAAAGTCTGCGGAGAAATCAGATAGGTTTGTGGAAGATGAAGCTTTAGTGGTCAATTAGACAGTGAGTTCACAATTGAAAAGAATAAAAACATTTTATTAGCGCATTAGAAAAAGAGCGTGGCATGGGATGAAAATCGGCGTAAAAAATGAAAGGGTACGGCAGAGCTAGACGTAGGATAAAAACTTGAGCAGGTTGAGCAGTTTACCTATCTAAGCGGTCTTTTAGAAAAGAATTGATTCAGGAAAAAGGTCTTTCGCAAGGAGAGCATGGATGTCGGGGACGTTGAGGGATATGTACAGACTAGACTCGTTAGAGATGCGGAGAAAGCTGGAGAAGATGAAATGATCGGAAAGAGAAATAAACGAGGAAGTACTAGTGAAAGGGGAGGAGAGGGGATTGCTGGGAGAAATGTAAAGGAGACGGCAAATGCGGACGCAGATCATTTCGATTAGAGTTAGGAATTGGTTGACCGTGATAAGAAGAGAAGGATATAGGAACCCAGGAAGGAGTCGTGTACTTTTGCACACGATTTAGCTGCGCGATGCATTGCCACGTCCTACCTAATTTCTCATCCACTCAGAGGCCCAGGGTAAAGGATACTGATGTAGGTCATTAAAACAGAATACCTTGAGGGCGTGCGCTGGCCCCGTCGCGAATTTCCTTTCGCCGACGTATCAGTTAGTGGAAGCATATATCTCAGCGGGAGGGACTGAATTTTGCAACACTTATTTCCTCCTTTTTTTCGCAGAGTATACTTCAACTGCTCTGCGAATCCGGCAGGAGAAAAAGAACACATCAAAAAATGTCCCTCGGCCTCCTCGTCGAGGGCAGAGCACGAATGATCCCACGGCGAATGATTTCAGTGGGAGGTGTCCGAATTGAAAGCTGAATGATACACGCCCCCACGGCACGCACCGAGACGGTGAGAGGCACGAGTGATAGGGGGAAGAGGTCCCCAGGGGGGAAGAGGCAAAAAAGGTAGACGGGTTCCAGGCGGAGGAAGAATAGGTAGAATTCAAAGGGGCCGGGGCACGACATCCACTCCACAAGGGACGGATTGGATGCGTGACTCGAGGAACCCAAGGAAAAGTAGGGACGATAATCAGCCCGCGAAACGGTCAGAATCGTATGTTAGAGGGAGCCTCTAAGCTCTCCTCGGCCTTCCCCAGGGGAAGAAATGAGGTTGGGGAAGAATGTTGGATTATGGAGCAAGGAACTACTCTCCACATCAGAGGATAGAGGCGGTCCCACGCAGGAGGGATGGGAGACAACTGATCCCCGAGCATCACAAACACACCGACTGAGGTCCCCGCCAACCCTTCCGCTCAAATCTCTCCCTCGGGATATATGAGGCGTGGAGAGGGTGAAATACCGGCCTGTAGAGCGGGAGGGGCTGGATGGGCGTGTGCGGGAGTCGGGGCTCAACGGCTTTCTGGGCACGCGTGTACGGCACTGCAAAGAGAGAAGCAGGGGAGGCTGGGCGGACGGGGAGAGTGAAATGGATGAGGGTCGAAAAATGAAAAAGTGTTCTTTCTTCTCGTAAATTTGTGGGCGCACTGCCAGCCCTCATCCCTGTTCGTTTCACGGCTCCAAAACCCCGTGAGTACTGCCTGTCGCTGACGGTTTGCTGCGGGGTCGGCTCGGCTCAAAAGAGAGAGGGGGGACCACCCGAATGCAGCAGATGTCGAGTTGCACCCAGCCACTTGAACCAAAGCATGAGGGCCGCGTGTTTACGACGGAAATACCAAGTGATTTCGAGGATAGGTAAAATAATTATTATGCCACCCAACACGCATTTAATAAGGCTTGCTTCACGTAAAATAATAACTCACAGTGTCGGTTGGAATTGCAGTGTCGGTTGGAATTGAACGAGATCTATGGTATTCTAAACTTTCGCTCGGAGTTCAAATTCACGCAAATGCGTTGCAGGTATGAATTTTCATGTGAAATGGCTTAAACTAGAAGACAGAAATCATAAACGAGCCGTGCACGATTTTATCAAAAAAGTCTTTTCTTGTTCATTATTCATGCAGCATTTAAGTATTAATACGTCAGAGGCGATACAAGTATGCGCCAGCAAGGATTGAATTAGTAAAAGAGAATGTTTCAAGTCCTTAAACCATACCCTTTTTTGGCTGAACTGCTCCCAGGGGGATAGGGGTTTCAGGCTAGTGCGCATGTATGCACTATTCATGTCTCAATCGCTGAATTATCACGAAATAGAAAAAAGGAATCTTACAAACGAAAGTCATTTCCGGTTGAAAAACTACGAGCTTTATATTCAGTGAAAACCAAAGCCATATAAATATTATGACGTCTACTGCCACTGCCTCCGATACTTAGATACCGCTCTCCTTTAAATTCTCTTTAAATTTCTTCATTTTTTATATTTGTCGGCACTTACAGATATGCTGTTTCATGATTTCATTATCATCTACATCTAAACCTACATGAATACCCTGCGAGCCACCAAAAAAGGCATGTGGCCGGGGGTGTAGCACCAGGAGGAAAGGGTAAGGGATGAGGGGGTTGGGGTTTATTCAAATAGGTGGGGGAAGGTGGGGGGAACCTGCAAGAAAAAAGGATCGTCTCTGGGGTCATCCCGTCTTGAAATATCTATTGAACTTCTTCCATACTTCGCCACTGCCAATCGGGATTAAAAATTGTTGAAAAACTTCACTCTTCCTCTTGAATACAATTATTATTCATTCATTCGTTCATATATATCGGCCGCCAATTACGGTTACTAGTTTTATTTCTCAGAAATGCTCAATTTCTGAGAAAGCGTAGTTCTCATTGTTACGAACTCCGGTCGTCACAGTTGCTCCTTCTTCCGCATAACTTAAGCAATCTGATGAAGCAACCCTAAGGGTTGATATGAAATCCTCAGAGTACTATTTCAATTACTTAACCGAGCAACGTTCCAATTCAGCCTCATTCGGGAAGTTAGCGGCGTGCCTTCGGCCCACTAAATTAGAAGCAATTTCGGCGCTGGAACCCGTTCCGTTGGAGACACCACATCCGGCGATCTCCGCACCGCCGGCAATCGAGGGAATGCGACTGGTGACAGGTGCGGACAAAGGAATGAAACGTTAAGAAGCTCGCCGTAGGAAGCGAAATTCGGGGTACCTCGAATGCGCTCATTCCACGCAACTTAAAGGGTTGCGTCACAATAAGAAGGAAAATATAAATTTGGTCTGTCGAGGCGCCTCATCACCTCGTAGAGATGAAATCGAGTTTTCCGGTTAGAGCAATAATTGAAAACCTTAGATTCGAAAATAATAATCAACGAAATGGGAGGGAAATCCTTTGCGACTCCAACGGAGTGAAAGTAGCGCAAAAAACTTCGGATGATTCTCCTGAAAACGTTGTGTTTGAGCTGCATTTGGGAAGTATTGGAGATTCCCGATCAATGCTAAATTAAGATGATGGTATTGTAGCTGCACTGCTCTCAACATGTACCATACATTTAGAGAGGTGGTGGGCTAATGTTCCCTGCAATTACTCGCCGTAACTCAAGAAAACGCTCGGGAAAAATTAGTTCCAATTTCAATGGACAATACGACGCCAATATATTATGCAAACTTTGCGCCTTGAATTCAAAGTTGAATGCAAAGTTGACGGCTAATCTGGGCGTTATTTACGGCGGGACTCGAAGAGGAATCCAAGGCCAACCACAAGTGACAATGACACTGCGGCCGAAGTGAAGGCAAAACAGTTAATATCTTAGCGACTGAACATTTATGGCAAACTTTGAAGGTCTCTTTCGAAGGCAAAATTTGCTTTGCAGAGTGTATAATTATCATTGGCTCCAGAGTAAATGACGTCTCTCCGCTTCAACACATATATTCATCGTCATTCTTTTTTCATCATTTTCATCACTTTTAAGTCTCGCATTCATTTTTCAGCGAAGAATTGAGGTACTATTATTTGTTTCCCTTGTCTCTTGGTTTAGGGAGTAACTTCCAGAATGCAGAATTTCTTAAATGCATTCTTAGTCCCGTTGCTTCATCGTTAGCTTTTCCGCTCGAACCCACCTTTTAAGCGCCCCCGTTAACAAAGGACGATAGGCAACACAATATATTTCCCTTTCAAAACAGAGTGATCTATTTTAAATAAAAATTATCCGCGTATGCGATTAATTGCTACGAGACCGCAATGGAGAAGGCAAGTTCCTCTCTCTCTCCAGCGTAGCCCAGACTCCACAAGGCGCTGTCACGCTCCTGTCTCCCACAGGGCATTCCTAGCGGAGGAGGCAATATTGAGTGGATTGCTGAAGGGTATTATTCCTCTTTGACACGGGGCAACAAGGGAGCGATCCCGAAATTAATAGCGTGAAGCTAATATTAAGCCCCAGGTATAATTAAATGCCACCAGACATGATGACTCGACTCGCAAACTTCCAGGCGTAGTGGAGAGAGTGAGCACAAAGCCGAGGCCGGCATGGGAGAGCGATGGGGAGGAGGGAATGCGAGAGGATTTCCGCCCAACTTCAAGCAGGTTGATGACCAATAACAGCTTGGCTTCATCATGAGACGCACAAAAGACAGGACGGAAAGGGACTTGTGAACATTTAAGGCACGTGAAAGTAAATCCAACGAAATAGAATAGAAAAACAATTATCGTTCTTGCACGGGTTGTCCGATTGAAGCACACAGAACACTGGATATTGGAACACTGCCAGTGTTTGTCACTGAGAACCACACATTCAACGTTGAAGGCATGCAATGGAAAAATGAAACTGGTAAATCCATTTCTTCAAACAGCAACAGACAAGCTTAACACGATCAGGGTTAAATAATATTTAAGGTAACGAGATAGTCCACAGTATAACCACATAGATGTACACAATTCAGAAATATCTACATTTGTGTCAAAAAATAAATTCCCAATTCATTCGAATATAAGTTTACATGAGTATCCAAAACCACCTTCACCTATTTCACGGCCAAAAAATGTGGGCCGTCCAAATTAAGAAGCATTGCAATGAATTGACTCAGTGTAAATAATTAAGCCATCAGATAACGCTGGAAATCGCACCCTCAATTAGTTCGCTCAAAATTCCGAGACCCCCATCGTCCCCCTTTTCCAATTTCATCCGATTACGCAGATCCTCCCCTCTTTAAGATGCGAACATCTTTTCCGTAGGCCCCCGGCGGTATTTGGCACGCAATCGAAGGATCCCAAGAATTGTCCATTCAAGATTTGAAATTTTTAAAAAATCTATAAGTACAATGTAGTTGCTGATGTTAACTGACATATTTGCTCGTCCCCTTCATTTATTATGACCACGCACGAACCACTATTTGGAATCAAAGGAAAATAATTGAATTACTATCTTAAATATAATTTTCAAAAATAAATTAAAACAGTAGAAAGAGTAGGCACTGGCTTACTGAGTAATTAATCTTATTAATCGTCATTAGTGAAGTACTTCAACACTAGGTAGACAGGAAAACAAGATGTTATATGTTACAGGTGCTTGAATTATTACTGACGTAACTCGATGCGCCAAGTAGGTGACTCGCTTTAGCTGTTATGCTAATCCGTCCCGACTCTAGAAGTTTCCAGAGACTGCTAGCTTACCCCAGCTGCGCTATCAAGTAACTTCACGCAGGGTAAGTCAGTTACAGAGGTGCCAGTTCCGTCTTTACCAGTATGGGACGGCACCACTCAGGAGTCACTTCGTTTAACCTACAAAAACTTAAGGATAAGATTAGAATGAAGACATACGAGAAAAACTGACATTTTGCAACCGTAGCGAAGCAATGTTTCCCTAAAGAAGAAATTACGAGAAGCGCTCATTTAGGAAGGCCCACACACGAAGGATTAGAATAATTATTTGATTGCGAAAGAAAAGAAACAATAGATATGACACTCCGAAAGAAAATAAAAAGCAAATGGCACAAAATGTGAACCACATTGAGCGAATGCTGAAGAAGATTGGTTACATATTTTTAATGGTTTCTTCCATGAACCAGCGTTCGCTCTAGAATCGTCTTCCTCAAAACGTGCTCGTTTTTTTGAAATGTCAAACCTACAGTGAGTCACTAATAACTGTACCCAAGCACGCGTTCAAACGAAAACTTATATTTTCTGAATACAAGTTTATAGCGTGTGTGCTCACAGATTTAAAGATCAAATTATGTGTGTGATTGTGCCCTGTCCCGAGAACGAGGCTACGCATTAACAATTTCGACGGGGAAACGTTTTCGATTGCTTTTCGTGATTTCTCGGGCCGTGAACATCTTAAAACTTAAAATATGATATTGCCTACGGGATAATTTACAATGCATTTTTACTGCTCATGCGAAAATTCGAAAAACTTAAGTTTTATTATGCCTTGGCTAAACTTGTACAAAAATTTTCTTAAGGTCGAAGAAATTTTATTTTCTTCAGATATTCAGCTCTAAAATAGGAACGAACGAGATGGATTCTTTCAGAGAGAAAAGGTGTTTCCCAAGAAGATTATATACGCGAATATGCCTTCCGACTGAGAAAATACACTAGTATTTCAGAAATTCAATCAATTTCGCATATTTTCGAGCTATTAAATATTTTTTCAATCTTCTAGCATTTCAAAAAACGAACCAATAGACAAGCCATGAACATTTGTTTAAATTTGGACGGTCGAGGCAACTCGCGCGAGGGGGAATCTTCAAAAATTCCTGTTTTCCTCGGCAGTCAATCCATTTTTTACACCGAATGTGCAAGGAAGATAAGTATGGTGGAAAGGAAGAAATGAGAGCGAGGAGGTCAAGTGAAGAGAGGGTGTGGAGAAAAGACGAAACGCGTAAGAAGAGAAAGATTTAAACGCGGATTTCGGGCTGCGATGTGAGAACTGATGAAATTGAGGAATGGCGTAAAAGGGAGTGAGTGAGGCAGTTGGGGAGAGAATAATGTTTAGGATTACGAAGCTTATCCGAGGAAAGGGTGTGAGAGACTGGAAAAAGGGGAGTGAGAAAATGAATTCACAAGGGAGTGTCGGATGCATGCAGTGATACGGCAACTTGAGACCGGGCTAAGGGATAGCGAGGAAGGTGCGTAACTGCGTCGTAGCAGAGAAAAAGGGTGAATATCTCGCGATGACGGGGGGAAAGGAAAGAGAGAACAGGGGTTTAGGGGGAGAGGGGGCGGAGGGGGGAAGGCCGCTCAGAGCGTGACTCGGACCCATTTGTTTCCTCCCTCGTTTGCGAGGTCGGAGTTACGATGGCAACGACTCGGAGGAGGCGATGCGGGAGAGGAGGGAAAAGGGAGGGAGGGAGAGAGAGCGAGGGAGGGAGGCGTTGTGATAAGGTTTCCGGGATGCGGGGGGGAGGGGGAGAGGGCGGCCGGTAGGGAGGAGATCCCTGTCCGAAGTCTGAGGTGTCCGTTCACGGGATATTGTGGGTGATGTGTTGGGTGGAAATGCATGGTGCCATGGGAGTAGGCTTGCGGGTCGCTCCAGAGGACAGGGCTTATCTCCTCCACTTAGGAGAATGGTTGGGATCAACGGTCCGCGTAGCGTAGAAAAGAAAAGTTGCGTACGTCCCCGGAAGACGCGCTTTGGGGCACGGAGATTTTAATCCATAGGCTCGCAATTTGCCCCATCTTCTTTTGGAAGCAATAATGCGACGATATAGCTGCTTTTGAAGCAATATAAATTAGTGCGATAAATTCAGACAATTTCAATCTATTAAAACTAAAATTAGTAAGAAGGCAGTGGTGACTGTCCATTGCTATTTAAGACTCGTATTATTTAAGCCTTGAAATGCAATATCACTTTTTTCCTGGGGAACTCAAGAGGGGAAATTGGCATTACAAATCACGCATGCTCTAACTTTTAAAAGATTGTAACAAAACGCCGAAACACCTCGATTTGAATCCTGATCGAATGGCTAAGTTGCAAATTCTTACAAATAAACCACACAAACCATACATTGGGTTTATTTGATGGGTGAGGTTAGAGCTCACCTGCTCCTTGCAATAAGCCCTAAAATCGGGGAAATTCACCCATAAGGTCAGAATTGCCGCTACCTTTCCCTCCGAGGAACCTAGGTAAATCTGAGGATGCATGCAAGTGCCCACCGCATATGAACCCACGGCCCCGTGTCACAAACTGAGCGTTCTTCCCTCTAGCTTACAACACTTCTAAACAGGAATTCCGAAGAAAAATTACACCAACCTAACACATTTCATTCATTCATGCAAACTTGCTACCTGGATTCGAATCCGGTTTTAGAATTATCACATGCGTCACGCACTTAAACCATTCAAATTAAAAGACTATAAGATTCAATGAAACCATTGAAAAATCGTGATGGGATGCAGTTTGGATATTCGAGTTCTAAAACCGGTCCTTGGTGAATTTTCATAATTTGCTAATGAGGTTATACATTATTATACAATATTATACAATATTTATACAATTATTATACAATAGGTCATTACAATATTTCTTACAGTATTTTCGATGAAGGAGGAATAAGATCACCACGGAGAAGACAAGGAATGTCGTAGCGAATCTTGAACGGAAAGTTTACATCGTCAACACTCCAGAGTTCACAAATAATCACGCGAAGTACAGCACCAAATAACCAAACCTGTATAACCACCAAACCTGTATAACCACCAAACCTGTATAACACCAAATCCCCATTTCGTTTTTCCGTTTCGCTGCCGGCAATTAATGAGATGGGCGACTCAAATGAGACAAACAAATTTGTTTATTTTGACACCTACTTCACAGCCATTAACGTCATTTGCACTCGGCAGTGAATGAACCCTCGTAAGAGATATATCTTCCGGGTAAATCAACTCACGGAAAACGCCAAGTCCGGGCATTTCTTTTTAGTCACCTCGTTAGTAGCGACACACAAGGTTCGCGCGCATTCGCTCCCTCCGACACCAACGGGAGAGAGACGGAGAACAATAAGAGTATTTTTGCATTTCTCCGCCGAGAGATAAATCACGCAATCGCCAGGCTTTTGCAGAAATCGTGAGTGAAACGTCACGGACCGCGCCGCTATATATTTCCCGTTCCCAGTACACAGGGAGATTTTTCCCGATAAGCTCACCCGAGCGCAAAGAATTAGACAAGAGAAAGTGGCTCGGTTTAAACTTAAAAAAAAGGAAGTAATGTTGTACAGGGTTTCAGGATCCTTCGTGTCTGCAAAACAATCGCTTCAAGAACGTAAAGAAGGTCCCCGCACTTGACACGCGATCAGTGAATGCAGAAACGGTGGGAGTATAACCTTTCTTTGTACATACAAACGGTTATTGATATTATATGGACCTTTGTATGATTAACAGAACGCATTGTTTGGGCATAAATACCGACTCTCTATTGAGTTCTTGAGATTCATGTAAGATATTTTGACAGTTGGTGCGTGTATTAATTAGCTAGTAGGTCGAAGTGCCACAATTTAATATACGTACTTCGCCCCAGAAGAACAAATCGGATTTCTCTTGGAACCATAACCTAGCGTTGCTAGAGCTGCCTAGAAATGGTTAATTAATCTAAATAATATTATTAAGTAATCTACCTGTTAAAGTAATTTTTAGAGGGACACATCTACCAAATAAATATTTTGTGACTGCAAACAAAACATAATTCAGCAACCTACTCTACATAAGATCACTCTTCATCTCTGTGTACTTCTTTCCTCTCTTCATCCCGCGCAAACCCCCATCCTATTCCTGCCCTTTCCTCGTTTGCCTAACATTCTCCCCTCTATTACAGTCTCCAACATCCCACTGCCGATCAGTACGCCCTTCATCCATTTTTCCTGCCTCCATAGGATTTCTCTCAACAAACCCCTCGCCTCGCCCACCATCCCTAGTACTTACTCATTTGTTTTCCTTTCGGTCTATTTCACCTTCTCCATTCTTATTCATACCCACATTTCACAAGCCCCCGATCTACTCAACGTCCCCGTCATCAACTCCCTCCTCCTTGCGAAAGCCTCTTTGCCTAGAACCATTCTTCTCCATACGTCCCTACTATTTTGACCGTATTGGTACAAAACACTTCCGAGATACGTAAACTGTTCTACCTGTTCTAGTTTTTGCCCTCCTATTATGTAGTTTGTTAAACTTAGCCTTTTTGTTTCTTTAAAATCGCATAAACCTTTTGATGCTTTTGTTGCCAATCGTTAATTTCAATGAACAGAGCACGTAATTATTATAGAATAAATATCAATGAAACAGCAACGTTCTTTTGCACTACTACGAAAATTGTGTGTTTACCATGAAATAATACCACCTCTTCTTCCTAACTTTGTAATTACACCCACAGCGTTTCCGATTTATAGTTAAAAACAATTCGGAATATAATGAAGCATTCAAGCCAAACTTTCATAACATTTACAACGAAATCAGTGTATAATTTTTACTTTCTCTGAAACAACGATCCAGAGACATCACTCAATTTGGGGTTAGAGTGGACAATTTACAGACATTGAATGTATCAATTAATATTTCGCAATAACATGTTTTAGAGAAAAATTGAAGTTCAAGTTTCGTAGAATAATAAGGGCAAAGTTTTAAACTAAAAACTAGGGAAAAATGCGGAAATTTAATCGGATAGGTATATTAATTTAAACAGCCCAGGGTAGAATGTAACTTCCAGCTTTCTGATTAAGATCAATTTATATTTTGATATATATATCGGCGGGTCGCGGTAGTCTAGTGGGTAGAGGCTACTGACCGGAGGGTTCCGGGTTTGATTCCCGGGCAAGGCACTTTGGGCACCTGCAGCTCCACCCAAGCTGGTTGATTTTTCGGGTACCAGATCTTCCTGGGAAACCATAACCTGCACAGGGAAAGGAACTGGCCGTGAATGAAATGTGTGAATATTCACACGCCGTCGGGCTTGGTACATGGGTGAGCTCTACCATCACCTACTAAACCGACCTTCGGGCTTATTAATGTGTTTTTTTATATTTCTATCGATGATGCGGAAGTACTCACGAGAGCAATATAACTCTTGGACGGCACAATAGAACACAGAATAAAACAGATAACACGTAAAAGGACACACTGTAGACTATTTAAGCTTTCGGCCTGCTCCGAGGCCTTCTTCAGGTCAGACTGATAGTCAGTCTGACCTGAAGAAGGCCTCGGAGCAGGCCGAAAGCTCAAATAATCTAGTGTGAGTTTCCTTTTACGTGCTATCTGTTTTATTCTGTGTTCTACTGTGCCGTCCAAAAGTTATATATTATTAGGTAATCTACCGGTTGAGGTACGTAGGTCTCTGGATGGACGCAACCATCAAATAAACATTTTGTAACTCCCCACCTAGCAACCTAATCTACGTGTATATCAATATAAAAATATATATGTCCTGTGTTCGCCTTTTGTGTGTTTTCCTATCCCCTTTCCTTATACCTATTTATATGTTTGAATGAATATTTGTGCGCCGTATGGCGGGACTTCGTATTTGAATATATATATATATATACTCGTATATATATTCTCTATAGAGCCCAACATGCTTAGGAATGATAATTGAGGTGGTTTCCCGTTGCCTTCCACAATAGTGTTTTTAACGTGACACCATCACTTAATGGCCGCCTCACTGAGGAACAGACGCTGCGTGGACTACCTTTCGTCTGGCTCCTAACCTTCGACCTATCTGGCATGGGTGACCCTACCAGGAGCAATTATTATTACTCCCGCTGTAAAAACTGATATGGAGCGTAGCTATGTACGGCGCGGAAACGTGGTCGCTGAAGCAGGAGGATAGACGTAGATTGGAGGCTTTTGAAATGTGGATATGGAGAAGAATGGAGAAGGTGAAATGGACCGAAAGGAAAACAAATTAGGAAGTGCTGGAGATGGTGGGTGAGGAGAGGGGTTTGTTGAGAGAAATCCTATGGAGGCAGGTAAAATTGATGAAAGGCGTATTGAGCGGTAGTGGAATGTTGAAGAAGGTAATAGAGGGGAGAATGTTGGGCAAGCGAGGAAAGGGCAGGAACAGGATAGGGATGTTGGAAGAGATGAAGGAAGGAAAGAAGTACACAGAGATGAAGAGCGACCTGATATAGAGTAGGTTGCTGGATTGGGTTTTGTTAGGAGTCACGAAATATTTATTTGGTAGTTGTGTCCATCCAAAAAACTACCTTAACCGGTAGATAAAACTACCTTAACCGGAAGATTATTTAATAATAAAAGCCTGTTTAACAGACAATCAAGTTGACTCCATTATTATCTTTCAAAAATTATAAATACACCTTCCAACTATTTTTTCATCAAATATAAACTACTTTTTCGGGTTTCACCTTACATAAAAGCATTTCTGATCTCACTGCTCTAATTCCGGAACCTTTGTCGTCTATTTGCTAAGTTAATGTACACTTACTGACTAGCTGTAGTTCTAAATACAACTACATCTCAGTTTATAACAATCACATTTTCAAATACATTATTTCCCAACATCGATTTATCAAAATGCTCATATATACAAGCTCAAATACGTTTTTAACACAATTCTGAATATTACTAACTCCAATTAAATATAATAAAAATATGACTCTTAAACAGTATAACAAAGCAATATTCCTGTAAATACTGCAATAAAAAGTAGATTTACTTCCTATATCACATTAATTTTACTAACATATAAATGCAGACGTATTTTCGAGACGATGCAAAAGTATTTAAAAGAAGCAATGCAGATAGGCTTTCTAATGCACCCCACGTAAATGGTATTCTTCGCTTTCTGTGATTTCTTCGAAGACCATTGAGCCATCATTCAATAAAGCGCACCTCTTACGAAGAAATCCAAACCAAAGAAGTACGACAATTAAATATTTAAACGTCCTATTTTCAATTACAAATATTAGTATCATATGAATCGGAGGACTTTTATGTCTTTCAGCGGTAAATATTTTCAAAAAGAATACACTTCAAAGAATGACAGGATAATTTTTAGTGACTACCTTTGAAAAGGTAGTTGCAATTTATTGGGATAGTTTCAGCCATATTCCAACCAGAAATACTGCCAATTACGCTCATCAGAAAGGAATATTAAGAAATAGCCTTGAAACGTTTTAAAGAGCAATCATGACTCCAGGCTGTGGATCGGGAAAAATTATTTCTGCTTCAACTGATTAGCATTTTATGATAGAAGAGGGAGCATAAACGAGAGGCGAAAATAAAAGAGCATAAGAAATAATTCCAAGGCCCGATATCCGTGAATGATAGGATCTTTCAGAGTTAACGTAGCTTTTGAACATTGAATTTCAATACGAAACGCAATTGTAAAGAGAATTTAAATTGGTGACTCTCTTCTTCTATTGATATCAACATCAGAGTTATATTTACTTTCGCCAAAGAGGTCATAAATCAGTAAAATAATTTGCATAATGTTTTCACCTCAAAATATTTACTCATTATCACAGTATTTCTCTGATATTGGACTAAATAGCTCTGGGCCCTATTTACATTTTTATGAGAACTTCTCGCTCAATGTACGAAGATCAATTTACAAAATAGCTGAACATTAGATGCATTAAATTGGGTTAGTTGATTGATTATTTTTATGGCACTTGTATTTATTTAAGTTAGTAGTCAAAAGAGTTCTCCTTTTCAGTCCCACCGGTTGGTCACGTATCACACAAAATAAAATATGTTTAACAGACGGAGTCGTGAAAGGCGGAAAAGTTATCCGCAAATCCAACGGAATGGCAATTTCGCGTGGAAATTCAACGTTATGGTTCTTGAGTGAAATATAATAAAAAACTAGAAATATCTCCCTGCCTGCGTATGCTGCATATCATGCGCTTTTATCATTTCGAATTCGACGCGTCCAATTTTTTTTGGATTGACGAATAAGTTCAGCAGAGCCGTGTCCACGGAAAGCTTAAACAAATAAGTTTCTTTTCGACGCTGGTATTTGTATTTTGGCGCTAAAACCTAGGATGGGTGACTATTTTTTTTGTTAGCAATAATTTAAAGAGAAGCATGTAGAATGTACTGTAAAAACCTGAAATTGTAACAAAAATGTTGCACTACCTTAATAAGAATAATTATTACTATTATTATAAGGTAATCTACCGGTTAAGGTAGGTTTTTGGATGGACACAACAATCAAATAAACATTTTGTAACTCCAAACAAAACCCAATCCATCAACCCAATCTAAATCAGGTCCCTCTTCATCTCGGTGTACTTCATTCCTCCCTTCATCCCGTCCAACATCCCTATCCTGTTCCTGCCCATTCCTCGCTTGCCCAACATTCTCCCCTCTATTACCTTCTTCAACATTCCACTACCGCTCAATACGCCTTTCATCCATCTTTCCTGACTCCATAGGTTTTCTCTCAACAAACCCCTCTCCTCACCCACCATATCTAGTACTTCCTCATTTGTTTTCCTTTCGACCCATTTCACCTTCTACCTTAATAATACCTCGTCATTTTTCTGGCACTTACTGCGCACAATCGGATAATTTCTTCTTTGTTTTATAGATTTCTATATTTAAAAAAAACATTGCGTCTAATTTCCATGAAAATGTTTTTGGAGCAAGTGTAGGAATCTTGTTTTATTGTTCAACGATTTCCGCCATCGTGTTGCGCAACAATTCATTATCTTACTCCTAGACATTAGATCGCAAGAAAGATAACGCAAAATTGAGGCGAGTAATGAATAAGTTTTGAGAGAATCTTTATTACTTAGACATCCAAGCATATAGGTATATCGAAAATTCAGTTTTTTCCTATTTAAAATGGAAAACATTTAGGTATCAGTTCCCCCATTATGGCCCAAAAATGTCATTAATAAGCTTTTATCAAAATACTCCATGCTTCGCGCTATGGTCATTTGCGCTTTCCTGGACTTTGGAATGAGTACGGAAAGTCCTTGTTATCCGTAAACAATCCTGAATAGCTCAATTGGCTCAATTGTACTAGAACATTTTCAAATTTTGCTTTAGGCCTCGTTGTGGCCCTGCTCGTCTAAAATTCAGATATTTCGGGCGACAAATCAAAGCGATTTCTCCATAATCCTTTTTCAAATTCGGAATACAAAGCTGTAATATGAACTATGATGCATAAAGAATCGAAAATATTATTCGTTCCACACTATGGAAGAACAAGTGCGGCGAGACATCAAATATTAACATACGTCCTCATTCCTCCAAATTAGTTATTATGATAGACTGGACTCTATATTAGTAATCAGCATTATATTATGGCATTGATGGCTGGATAGGGACTATTTTCACTACATAATGATGCTAAAAGGAAAGGGACCGTTGAATAAGTGGTCAATGGCCTCGATGTTGCTTTCTTAAAGTCATTAGGCCTCGGAAATTTTCATTTTGTTTTATAATAGTCCTGAACTCCGATTTTCGAATATGAATACACATGGAATATATTTTCCTTATTTCAGAAAGTATTCACCTAAACGAATTTTGAAACAATTTATGAATAAAATAATGGCTAGCCAAACACCTAATGGGCATCTAGTTCAAGGAACTGGATAATGGAAGTTCGCGAGTGAGGCGATTTGCTTGGATGACTTGATATCTAAAGATTCCGTAAGCCTAACGGATGAATTCAGAATTTCCCCACTATTTCCCCGCCTAACTCCAGTTCCTTCCACGCCTCTTTAAATAATTCCTCTACAAATATGCTGAAAAGCACGGGTGATATTAGACATCCCTGTCTTACTCCTCAGAGTAATAATGCCCGTCCTGACTCTTCATTCGACATTAGTAAATACAAAAACTATACTACACTATAAATATAAAATACAAGAAAAAAAACTACTAAAAAAGACACTATAAATATAAAATACAATTCCATATGGATAACGCGCCATGTCGTTCTAAAGACTTCGGGGTGTCCAATGATGAATTGAAATTTCTCTCGGCTAGCACAACAGCTTTCCTTGCTACCTAATGGCTTCTACGCTTATTTATTGCGTGAAATGAGTTCTTTCAAGGCTGCGCTTCGCTCAAAGTACTCTGTGCTCTTTTGAACTGCGTAAGGAACCTGCCGGAAGACATTATTTTCAGAAACCTTCACTGGTTACCGTAAGAAAGCTCCATTGTAACTACTTATTTTGGGGCAACAATTACTTTCTAGACATCTAAAGGGCCTGCGGGATTTCTGTGAGTTTCTCGTTTACGCGTGAGAATTTGCCCACGATAGAATTGATTTTGCTTTAACAAATTCATCAACATTTCCTTTTCCTTTTGTACGCATAATATTGGATTCCTTTAAAATATCACTACATCCCACAGTCCTTAAAAATGAGCAGACCATTTGTTTCTCATCCTGAAGGTTAAGGACTTCGATCAATACAACCCGACTACCCGAAAAAGGTTGAATGTTTCAAAATGTCTCTGACCCGTTCGGGCTATTCTTGGCTTGACGTCGGTCGAGCTTCTTCCATCCCATATTATGAAGTATAGTAGATGAAGAATTCCACTTCCTCCAGTGTCACTCCTCGCATACCCATTGCTTACATCCATCTTGATGAATAAATTAATTTTAAATATTTCTGAAGATGACACAAAAATCACACGAACTGGGCAGGCACATAATTTACCTTCTAGGCTTCATTTTTCGATTCACACGGAAATAATGACCTGTTCTCTACAGTACGCCACATCTACGTAAAGAGCACCGGCCTAATTATGCCCCAAAAAACGCATTCGCCAAAAGTTATTCTCGGCCGGAAAAAATGGCGAGCATACACGCAGTAGTCGGCAATGAAAGCTTGCTCCAGTTCCTCAGCACTTAAAATTCTCTTCCTACAAGGGTGTTTCTCTAACGACAGATTCCCCCTCTCTTTTCCCCTCTCTTTTCCCGGGGCTGGAATACATCTGCTTATTAGGCGGAGGAAAAGAGATTTTTCCCGAGACGGCACGAAATAATAGTGATGTGTGCAACGACAGATTGTGTCATTAAACTCAGGAGATCCGCGAAGTATGCAGGCGAGCGAGAGATGGGTACTTCGGTTGGGAATTGCGCATATTGGAGTTTAACAGGAGTCGTGATGCCAAGAGGAAGAATTAATGAGAGAATGGTTAAACGAAAGTAGTTGCCTCCGAGAGGACACACTCGTCCGATAGTTCAACAAGGCCAACATCACCAACTGGAGCCATTTTACGGCGTGCCAAGCACACAAATGCCAAAACCAAATTCAACAACCGTCCCGAAGAAACAAGACGATAGCGTTTTCCAACCTCTCCTCGTCATTCATTCCGCCAGCCCGTACGGCAACGAAGCAGAAGATATTTGACGCATGGATAGAGATGAGTGCGAATCCACCCTTTGCAGAGAGAAGTGGAAGGCGGTAGTTATAATGCAATGCTGTCATCGTCCCCTTTATCGTTTTATTCCATCATAAACCTTTGAAAAATGAGGAATGCATTAGTACTCATTAATATATTTCGCGTTGTAAAATTCAACACCAGTGCTGTTTCCTCACATACGAATTGGTTCGGAGCGACTAGCCAACTGAATCCACGCTTCGTTTTGCACGTGAAAAAAAAGGAACGGGCCTCTCACTCCGTGCAGTAGAAACAGAGCGGCAATGTACAAAATTCTATGCATATTCATGTAGCTTCGAGTGAAGTCCGGGAAAAAAAATAGTCATCGACATTTGGTTACTTCCAAAGATACTAACCCCAAATCCATATCGGTATTCTGATTTGATGGATATTAATTCGGTAGAGGGTGCATTGCCCATCTCAACAAAATTTTTACTGCGTATTTCCGTCGTTTCCGAAGAGACACCTAACTGGTGACCTCTAAGGGTTGCATCATTAGTATTATGGTGCACGTCCTTGTGCAGCACCACATTTAACTTCAAAACGTGGCGTTGGCACTAATCGAGGAGACTGGACTCGATTATGGGATGAGAGAGTACGCGAAATATTCGCCGTAAATGATTGTGAAAGAATCGGAAATCAATAATAGCGACCTCTAATCTTACACCACCCTTGAGTTCCTCAAAATTCATCGACTATATTAAATGTTCACCGGAGGAACCTAAGGTCATTCCCTCCTTTGGTCACGGACTCGAGAGAGATTTAGAAGAGCATATAAAGTGATAAGGAGACCCGAGTTGGGGAAATCGTGACGAGGGACGGAGATGAGAGGAGGAGGGAGGTCGACGATGAGGGAATTCCTTCAGATAGCGAGCGACAGCGTGAGCCCCGATGGGGAGAGCCAGACGATCTGGGATGGCATCGTTTAAAGCCCTCACAATATCTCTCTCTTTCGCTCTCTCCAAAAGTTGCATTCATTTTGGAGGCAATTCCATTTCCCTAAAGCGTACCGTCATCACCGACAAGAGGCCTAGGCCACCAAATCTCTAAACGAGATGTTTATGCTATCCACTATCTATCTCTAGGCTCACGGCATATGCAACAATGTTTGACCCAACTAACTTTAGAGAGGAAATCAAGATTTTTTATACTAATGCCGTACAAAATATGCACGTATGTGTACAAGTACATTTACGTATGACCTTACACATACGACAATTGCGAACACGCTCAATGGGCGAAAACATACGAGACAAGTAACTATGAAATGGATGAGGAAAGGGATAACTAAGACATAAATGACAAAAACAGGGCTAGCGGGGAAGGAAGAAGGTTTTTTGATGTCTTTGCAGCAAAAGAACACATGACAGCTTCCGCTGACGAAGGGATCGCCTCCGGACCCCTAAACGTTCGTGTTCCATGATTATCGTTCCTGTTCTCTTTCATACGATCTATTTTGTAAAAAACGAATGTACCTGTAAGTGGCCTTAAAGGCGAATTATTATTTGTGAATTCCAAACAGAAAACACATTTAACACAAAACTATATCTCTCCACTATCTTACTAATTTGAAATACCGCTAAGCATCGACGACACAAATGTATCAAAAATACTAATATTAAATATGAAACACAAGAAAGTACACACACGCATTCCTTGATATTTCAACAGCAAGTGCTGCCTTCCTCCATACAGTATATATGGAGAATGACAGCACAAATATTCATTCACATGGAAATAGATATAAGGCGAAGGGATATGAACACTTATAAAGGCGAACACAGAAGAGGTGGCGAAGGCGGAATTGAGCAGATCACAAGCGCAGAAATATTTCCTTGACCGGGACTTGAACGCCGGATCTTTCAACTTGCCGGGTCAACGCTCTAACCTATTTCTACTGTTCCTTAGGGGTCTTGGCTGCATAAAGCCCCCGCATATCTCAGTGTAAAATTACGTTTCATCGATATCTCAAGTGGTTAGAGCATCGGCCCAGCAAGTCGAAAGATTCGGTGTTCCTGATCTGATATATATATATATATATATATATATATATATATATATATATATATATATATATCCGTCGAAATTATCAAGATATTATATTATATATATATATATATATATATATATATATATATATATATATATATATATATATATATATATATATATATATATATATATATATATATATATAATATCTTGATAATTTCGACGGACTCGAACTCCGTCTTCTTCGGAAGATAAGATATGACTGAGGAAAAGGGTACGTGGTGCAGAGAGAGTAGGGGACGAGGGAGAGGGGAAAACAGGTAGTGGGGAGGGATGAAGGAGGGGTATGTGGTGGGGAGGGATGAAGGTGGGGTATGTGGAGGGGAGAAAGCGGAGAACAGGTGGTGGGAGAGGGGTGAAGGAGGAGGTTAGGGAGGGGGAAATATTTATATATATATGGACCTTTGTTAACATTTCACACACTTTGTTACACTTTATTTCATTTTTTACGCAAAATTTTATACAAATTTTTTGATCCATTTCTTTTCACAAACGAAAATCGCCGAGCTCATAAAAGACGTCTAACCTTAGTGGCTGTCACAGACAAAGTCCACGATGAAAACAGCTGAAAGTTTTATCATACTTCAGGGGCATGTAGAGCAACATAATAAAAAATAAGTTTGGCAATCGGACCCTCCAAGCCCGCGAAATGAAAAAATTCCCGTTATGTTTTGAACACACCTCGTATATATACACCTAATTAATTCATTGATTGAATGAAATTCCCCGTCTAAGGTGGGTTTTGGATGGAAACACACTGAATGACGAGACATTTCTTTGCCTCTCCCGACAAAACAGCCTAAAACCAGAAGCTACAATAAAATGCCCCTCAATTCCGCAGTCTTCCTACCTCCCTTTGTTCCGTCCACACTCGTACTCTTTTCTCACCTCTCCTTCCAATGCTTAACGCTCTCCCCTCAATCGAAGTCTTCAATATTCCATCCCCAATGAATATGCTCCGCATCCCCCTTTCCTGCCTCCTTTGGATTTCTCCCAATATTCCTCTCGCCTCCCGCGCTCTGCTTAATTTATTTCCATCCTACCATTTTATCTATTTTTTTGTCCATTTAATCCATACATTTTTATGTTGTATCCATTTAATTACCAATCCTACTCCATACTCTCATTTTAAAAAAATCAATACAAGTCGATCGTCTTGCTTCAACGACTATGATTCGGCGCCGTAAAAAATACGCTCCATTTCAAAGTTTTTGGCTGAACTTTACTGAACATTGGTACTCACACAACCATTAACTAACTTCTCCCTAATGAAAAAATCCAAGCCTAACGTGATTCCTCTTCCGATGTCCATGATATATTGATCGTGTTGGCCAACACTTCCAATAACCGTTCTACCTGCTCTTCATTACTTCGTCCTTCTTACAGCCATGCATACATCCATAACCATTTTTAAATATGTAGGCACCTATGTAACAATGAGCCTAGAGAATATATTAGGACAATTTATCTCCTGCCCAAGTTGAATCACATTGAAACTAGGTCTTCTCCAGGGTAGTAGTTTGGGAAAGTAACGAAAAAACATGAAAAGTCAAAAACGTCTCTGGCGGGCTGAAGATTTGTATTGTGGGAGCATTTGGAAGGGAAGTAGGGGGCCGAGGGAGGGGGAGAAGTAGGGGGTTTAGGGAGGGGGAGAAGTGGGGGGGGGTCAGGGTTAGGTAAGTAGGGGAGTCTGTGTAGGTGAGATTTTTCAATATATTTCGCATATACTTGTAAATATGTCATCCTAGCTTTCCATGGAAAATGTGTGCCGTAGTAGGAAGGCAAAGGTGCCAATCGTCTTTTTCATTAATGATGAAAAAGGTGAGGTTGCACCTGGGAAATGCATTGCTATTCGAGGGATATTGGACGGAATGTATCCGTCTCCTCCTCTAAGCGCGCTTTCGAAGAGGTCACATTGGCGGAAAGGGGAAAGACCGGTACGGCGTGGTTTGGAGAGTCGGATTTTCTAGGACCGAAGAGTCATAATAACGGTATTATACAATTTTTATCTTAGGACTATCTGAAGCAGATAAGTGAAGATTTTGAATTGATACGCGTATTTATCCACTCAATCAGTCGTATATTTTTGCTACTTCAAGTAACCAAAATGAAGTTATCAGTACATCAAAGCAGGGCCGAAGCCCAACGGGATATTTTCTTATCTTGAGTCGAGAGACATGAAGCCTTGAAGCGAGAATTTTACTTTATGGAGGTAGGCTATACTTCATTCCTACCCCTATTGCGCCGCTGGGGTATTCACACCGCATTGCCTGCAGCAAAATGGTTAACACACCCAACCTTACAAAGTTTCTCTTTTCATTACACCCAACCTTGTTTAACCGAGATAAAAGCCGCCGGGCGGGAACACCTCAATTGGCCCGTTAGGGCGACGCGACCATCCTCACCCTCAGCGATTCCCTTTCTTTCGAGGACTTGGGGGAACTTAAAAAACACACTCAAACTGAAACCGTCCACGTGGGGGGCAAGTATTTATGCGCAATGCCATCGACTATAACCTCTGAGGCGGTAGCCGACGTAGCTAATCCGCTAATACTGCTTGCGCTTCCAGTAGCCTGGAATTATTAGCATGGAGTGTTGACCTCCAAAATTCGTATGCAAATTCCGTGAATTTATAGTGTTTGTGGAGAAGAAAAACCCAAAAACACGTTCCCAGTCCGAAAATATTTACGAGCCCTAGTGAAAAGGGGTCGTAAATTCTTCGTCTCGCGTCAATCCGAGGCGAGAATTGGCCGGCGATATATCTTTCGCCCAACACAAAGGCTCCACATCTCATTCCATCCGGACTCCAGCACATTTCGGCAGTAAGACCTAATTCATTTGAATAAGGATAAGTGTATTCTCGCGTCAGCACCGCACGTAGGCCGCAGAGAGGAGGCTCCACGGGCGAAACTTCAACGACGGCGAGTAGCCTTCTGACCGAAGACGAATACGCACTTGGGAGAATACAGTCAGAATCTACAAATAGTTTTATTTTCGCATTATTGGAATTTGTCACACTGACACATGAAAAATGATGAACACGAAAAAATGGAAGTTAATACCCTAGGATCTATTTAGCAATTAGTTAGGGGAGAACGCGGGCTGAGAAATTTACATATTTCCATCGCCCAGAGAAAAGAGAATGGCAGGAGGAAAAGATCGAATAGAAATTCAACAGATATGAGTACCATGAGTAGATAATGCACGACGCTAGGAAACCTTGCGTTTAGATGTGAAAATAATAAAACCTCCTTAGTATATGAGCGTCGTGTGTCCAGAAGGTATCCGCATTTTCCACTGACCCGAAAGCCAACCGCTTAAATACGGTACAATATACATATTACGCCAGAATAAACCTTTGAGAACTAATGATTCGAGAAATAATAAAAAATTATTTCTGATTTTAGCACAATTTAATACACTTTTTAACAACATAGCGTAAAGTAATTAACATGACGCATATATCAGTGACATTTAAATGCAAAATTCAGAATTGAAGTCATGAATGTAATGTCATTCACCCCTGAGAGAATATTACAATAACATTTTACAAGCCAATATATTTGAGGATTCAGCCATTATAAATTAAAATCCAAGCGTATCTTTTAACGGTTGCTGGGTATTACGAACCTGCATTCATATAATGAATAGGTTTAGCACCACCTCTTTAGTAATACTTTTCGCAAGTTTCCTTTGTCTTTGAATTCATGTCGTAAAAGACATATCTTTCTGAAATACCCTCGATGCAACATAAATGATGGAGAAAAAATAAACTCAGCTTCTTCTGCTTTATATGCGACCAATTGCCATAGATCATATAAAATATGGAGGCAGAAGCGAAATCTCGTTAGCGAAAAGTCCTCTCGAGCACTAATAAAATGGAACAATGGCACGAGACGAGGATCTGAGTTTCGAATGCTGCTCATAAGCGTGCCCGTGCTTCTTTGCTTGGGCGCGTTAAAGTCACTTTAATAGTGATTTAAGAATCATGGCCCCTAAAGTAATAAACACAATGAGGAAACGTAACAAAAATTGGTGTGGAAGGTGGGAAGATAACTCGGCAGCCCCAAGAAATGAGGGAAAAGAAGTACGGCGACCGAGAGAGAGAAAGAACTCTTCCTCTTCGGGATCTGGAGCCTAGAAGCAGGCCGAGCAATTTCCGAGCTTTGTGTTTATGAAGGAGGTCCGTCGACGATGGTGCCGAGGGGGCGCTCGGAACCACGGGAAAGCATTAAATGGAGCCCGCTGGACACTCAAAGCCACTTCTTGAGTAATCAGCGAACGCTAAGGACAAATGGGAGATATATGAAGTGGGAAAGGAAAGATATCAAAAGGAGAAACGAGGAACGCACAGAAAAAGGACCTAAACTGCATTACAACGAAAGAGGAAAAATCGAGATGAATACTGATAAAATAATTTAATCATTTCCATGGAATCCTAGGAATTTATCCGATTTCAAATTTCAGGAATTAATTACATGATGTTCGTATAGTATTTCAGTATGAAGGTATTTAAAAGAACTTCGCGATTACATAAGTGTAGAACACCAATATGTCACCTACAATCGCTAAGGAAAAAGAAACTACTATCAATTCACTCAAAACTTGGAAAGTTTTTTTAATGTTAGGGTCAAGTAATAAATAGTAAATTAAGTCCTTTATAGTGAATGAATGCAAGAAAATCAACATGTATTATTACAATGGTAGTGGATCTCCAGTGTTCTCAGGTTTGAAACTACTTTCCACCCAGACTGAACTGTGAACAACTGACCATTCGGTGGGACCCGGGAGACGAAGACGTCGGAGGAATTGAAAGAAGGGGTAAGGGGGTCAGAGGTATTATTATGTATACTATATGTATGCATTAGGCAGGTGGGAAAGTGCCACTCCCGGGTAAACAAATAAGGGGGCGGACGGCATGGAAATTTAATAACCTAAAACGCCTCTCCATCGGGGCAGGGTGCGTCCGTCGAGGAAGAGACTTCTCCTCCCTTTTTGTATCGCATGGAGTAAAAAAAATAGGGAAGGCCTCATTCGAGGAGTAGGAACACATTGAAAAAAGGGAAGAATGAGAGGGCGACGCCTTTTCCGAAATGAATGAATGAGCCGCCGGTGGTGGTGTCTCGCGGCCTCAAGAAAACCAAGCAGGAAGAAAATAAATACGACGTAGCAGCGAGTCCGTTCGACGAACGATAATTCATTTTGATGCGGGAGGAAGTTATTATCATAGAATGGATTACCTAAAAGGGAACATAAGGCGAAGGGTGGCGAGCAGTTTTGCGTCGGAGTTTTCCCATCCCGCGTTCTAGCTAGAAGGAGACTCAAACAAGCATAGTTTTAAACTCACAGTAAGACAAGAGAAAGGCCAAATTTAACGCGGTTCCGCTGCACGGAGTTGGCTAACCATCTCTGGAGCTTGCGCCTTAAACGAATACGTGGAATAATTGAAGGCGTGTAATAATACCCGCCTCAAAAAGCGAGGACTGTAACTCGCCGGACGCGGAGAAAGTCGTGAACTTGTAAAAGGTTTTAGAAGTTAAGCTCTTTCATGCAATACACTCTATGACCACTTTTTGGTGAAGGACTCAAAGGGAATGATTTTAAGGCTGCGTCCTTTAGGTCGCTAAAATCAGCACCTGTCGATGACTTCATATTATCCATATGGTGTTCTAAGAATGCTCATCTCGAGCAGTACGTACTCAGTCCTCGAAGATTCTCGAGACCCCAGGATTTCTATCTATATTTCAATTCACTTTTCATTCATCTATATGTATGCATCATGAGACACGAGGTATGAAATCTCCAACCCTGTAATCATGACTGTGAAAATATCAATGGTCACGAGCCAATCTAGCTTGTCTCCTACCTTTTCCTAATCGCTCCGTCATCATTCCACAAGTATCTCCTATTTTCCTTTATTCTTGTGAATTCCCCCTCACACACTGCACCCCGACTCACTCACCAAAAGGTCAATCACAGCCTCACTTGGATTCAGCCCTTCAACGACTGATAGCGTCAACGAATGTTAAAAATCCAATGGACTTTTCTTTCCATTTTCATATCAAACTTTATGCCTCTAAGAGTTTGCTGAACCCCCAAATATCACTAAGCAGAAGAATCAAATGGAAATTGAAAATGTGTAAAACGAGAAATAAGTTGCTGCAAGTAAAATTATAGCCTTCGTCAATGCAAGAAGATTGATAGAGAACGGGATAGGTCTGAGGACGACTAATTTCCTACTCAATGGACGAAGACCTCTAATCAACTGCGTCAATCTCTTGTTTAATAGCCTGACGGATGTTTAATTAAAAGTGTGAAGCACGTTAAATAGTAGTATCTTTAAAGGTTGATATAACCTGTAATGATTTCGTGTATCTACCTATCTTTGGATTGGCCTTTAATTGGCCGAATTTTCATCTCGAAAGAAACGGAAAAATGTTCCCGAAATGTAAATATTATTATATTACTTTTAATGGTTTCCTTTATTTTGAGAATGCGTTTGCGAAATTAAAATTTAGACATTAAAAGAAGGTAGGGTTGATTATTTTCTTGAAACTATTTGATTGTCATCGATGACAATGCCTTCAACAGACTATTTAGAGCTACAAAGAGTTCTCTTTTGCATTGTTATTCCATTTAAGTGGTAACATACAGTGTAACAAATATTTTGCCTACTAGCAATTGCTTTAGTTGTGAGTTTTTAGTAGTTATTTTTAGTAAATTCAATACGTTTTGTCTCCAAACAATACGAATTTTAAAAAACTTCAATCTTTGACGGACAATAACTGAACCCGTTTGGTGGGACATGAGTATATTATCGCATTCCAAAATAACTTATACGCTCCAAATTTTAAACAAAAAATGGACTCCAAATTAAAACATTTCTCTATAATGAATACTCAGCTCCTTCGAAGCATCTTCCAATTAAACCTGCCTCCACTTCGACACTCAAAGATTCCCGCGTGTACGAATCACCCGCAGGAATCCCCGAGAGGAAAACGCCATTCCGATTACAAAATGGTATTTTTTCGCCAGCAAGGTTATTCCCGCTTAATAAAAGTGATTTTTTTCACTGAATAGACGATAACCTACTGTAATCTGAAAAGAAAATGCATCTCTGCTCTCTCATAAAGCCCTGTGTGCACTGTTGTCAGCGCGCTTGAAGCCTCCACCTAAATTGGAACGGCGGATGGGAACATATGGTGTTTAATCAACGGCTTGAAAAGAGGAAAGGAAGATAACAAAGAAAAAACAACGTGGGTACATGAGCGGAAGGGGGCACTGGCGAGAGGACGGCAAGGAGACCTCGTATGACCTTGACTGCTCCGGGGGGTGGTGGCGGATTTCTCCCATCTCGAGCTGGGCGCGGTGGAGGGTAGGCCGCCATGAGAAGCGCCTTCGCTTATGTTTCCGCTGGTTGAAAACTGTCAAATGTGTTCTTCACGAAGAGTATTCACGGAAAGTATACTCGGAAAAATAAATGAAAAATGAAGATTATCAATTTTGAAAAGTTAGACATAGAACACCACAGATTTCGAAAAAAACAGAATTATCTATTTATATCCTTCTCCATATATTCTTACCGTATCCACAATGACGAAAAGATAGGGTCGCGGATCTGTTGCAACACTTTTCTTTTACTAAATGTTGTGCTCGCGATTTCAAAATAAGTGGACTTTTTGGTAAGAGAATCACTTAAATTTAATTCTCAACAAGGATCTCTTCAGCTCACAATAATATTTTGGACGTTATAATGCTGCCAATACACACTTCATGGGAATGATACGAGTAACGAATACGAATAATACGTAACACATTTTCAACTATCCAACAACTCTTTCTCCGCACATTTACAAAAACTGATCAATCCCGCAGTAGGGAGAGTGGCACGACTAAGTCAACACCAATGGGTTATGATTTCTCCTGATGGCCACGTGTTTCACTTGTTTTCGCACCCTTAAGGCTGCACCGGAGACATCTATGACCGCAATACGTCCACAGCTGGTCCTCGTGTTCAAGCCGTTAAGTGCACGCAGGGGCTGCGGGCGGGTCCACAGCGGAGGCAAGCGGGGGCGTAGCCCTAAGTCCCCGCTGCCTCCATTGAACGTGGAACCCATCCACACACACAAGGCCCTCAGCTTGCCGAACCAAACAGCTACCCACGCAAGCACATCGTGGGCGCTTCCTTCCTTCCTCTCCTCCTTCCTGAGTTTCTCGGGCCCCCTTCTCCCCCCCCCCATTCTTTTGGCTCATTTCTCAGCTTTAGTGGCCGGAGACGCACGCCTGGCTCTTTCTGATCCACAAGCGTCCGGGCGCGTGACCGTCGCTTCTTTCCCAGTCGTTCGTGAAGGAAGAAGAATGGCAGGACCTCGCCCACTCGTTCCTTCCCCAGGGGTGGGACGCACACCACCCACTCCTGGGAGGGCGAGCGAGGAGAACCGGAGGTCTTCCAGGAGAGAGCAACGCGTCGGGAAAAGGAAGTTTTAGTCGAGAGTGAGGATGATAAGAGTTGAGATGTACATCATGGTGAACGGGTTGATATGGCGGCTCGTATTTATTCCTGGCTTCCCAGACCGAGGGTCCGGGCTCAAATCCTGGCAGAGGCAGACATTTGCAGTTGTATCCCGTGCCCTACTTGCTTCATATGGGGAGAGGAATTCTGGAGGAAAACATAGTCCGTCGGATGGGACTCAAAATTGTGAACCCCTTGGCATCATTCTTCAAGGCTAGGTGAATGCCGAATTTGAGTTTCTCCCAACCTTCCCCCATTCCCTGAAAATCTTACCCCTGACAAATGAACCATTTATCACCGGTGGAATAAATGACATCAGCTGTCGGTCGCCATCCCTAACGCCCACTATCGAGAATATCACCCTCGCCTCCCCGGGCCTATCGAAACCAACTTCGGGGTGATTATTATGGTCGGTGAACAAGATGTATTATGTTCAACAAAAGACACAAACATTCATTTCACCCTACTTTATGCGATGGTATTTTTCAAAGGCAACCATTTATTTCATATTTTTCCATAAAATTCATCGATCAAATTGTAAAGCTCCTTTTTTCTGAATTATCTATATAAAATCATCGCAACTTTAATCCAGTATTAAAATTTATTGGATTTTTTAATGTTAAATGTATCAATGCTCCTTACAATTATCGTGCTTAATATTTACTTCAAACTCACGTAATCTGAAACTTTAGTTTTCAGGGGCTAGCGAGAATACACTAAAGACGTGGTAAATAACGTTTTACAATCGTGAAGCTGACGTATTCAACAATAGCATTTAACATTAACAAATTCAATAAAATTTTTAAATGGCATTAAAAACAATATGGTAATTTTCTAACGGAAAATTACCTTTGGTTGAAAACCAAAAACCTTTAAAGACCTAAAAGCATTTATTGTATTCCTCGATTGCACGTCAGACTATTCAAACAAAGCATTTGTCTTTCAGATTTTCCGATGCTAATATTCAACATCTTTTTTGTTCATCCTTCCCGTCTTCTCGTTTTTCAGTCAAAGTAACCAAGCCAACACCTGCACATTCTCGCCCCACTTTTTGGTTTGTCACCGTGATATGCCATTTTTCCAGTTCGATAACGGCAGCAACGACAATTCTTGCAATTCACTTGTTTGCCCTCCACAGTTTGCGTTCGCCCCCTCCCCGAGGTCTCCTCAAGCCCGCCCAGGGCAAGCGACGCCCTTTTTTCCAGACGCCCACCTCCACGGATGGGGCACCATCCCGCTAATGCCTCCGTTTTCGGAAATACCGGAACGTACTGGAGACGACGGCCTCCGCGTATTTGCCTTTCTCCGCGCGGCGAGACGGGTGGAAATGAAAGCCGATTCGTAAAAATTATTCTCGACACTCCTTTCAATCTTTCAAGAATTTTCTTCGAGTGGGGAATAAGTTCACTCAACGACCTATAAAACAGCACGGAAACTATCCGACATGGGCGTAAAAAAGGGAGGGAAAGAAACAAAGTTTTTCTGGTCCATAGGTGGCGGAATAAGGTAATTCCACCGTTTATATAGCAAGAACACCCTCAAACAGTTCCCGTCGAAACTTCCGAGGCTCCCCCTTGCACAGATATAATTTCCTTTACGGCACGTAATGGCTCGAAAGATGCGCGATATTATCGAATCAACCAGTCTTCGGTATGCATGTTTCCGTGGTAGCATCTCAAGCAAAATCAGGGAATGATATATACCTTTCCCTCCTCTAGTTTTTTCGCCAAAACTCATCATTTCCTGCTGATAAAATGGGATACTAACTTGGTCAGCTATATTCACAATCGATGACAAAATGTGCTTTTTCGAAACACCAAAAACACTTCCCTTTTCAGAATCTAACTGGCTGTAAACGGAAATATTTTTCCAATCAAGGTTATTCAACGAAACGCTAACTTTATTTGTTAGGAACAGGAAGGTATATATTTATAAATACATACAGCAAGGTTAAGTTATTGTCGGGAAGTAAGAAGGCAAGATCTGTGGTAACAGTTAAAGATAAGTGGGGTAAGATAATAGTTGAACCAGGAAAAATCCAAGAGAGATGGAAGGAATATATAGAAACACTGTATGGTAAAGAACTTAGGCCGACAAGGTTAGACATAGAAAAGGAACATGACGTAGAAGAAGATAGCTTAGGTCCAGGCATACTCGACGATGAAATAGAAAGGGCATTAAAGGAGATGAAAGCAAATAAGGCCGTGGGGGTGGACAACACTCCTGTAGAAATGTTGAAATGCTTAGGAAAAGGTGGGAAGAAGGCCATATATGGACTGATTCGTAGTATCTATGAGGAAGGAATCTGGCCGGAAGATTTTGTGAGATCGGTGTTAGTTCCTATTCCAAAAAAGGCAAAGGCCTCGTCATGTGAGGATTACAGAACAATAAGTTTGATATCCCACGCAGCTAAAGTTATTCTCAGGATCGTCAACAAAAGGATAGAGAGTACGGCAAATGATTACTTAGGGGATGATCAGTTTGGGTTTACGAAAGGAAGAGGCACGCGTGATGCCATTGCAGTAATGAGATAACTAATCGAGAGGAATATAGAATACAATCAGGACGTATTTGCCGGTTTCGTAGATTTCGAAGAAGCGTTTGATAGAGTGAATTGGGAAAAAATAATGCGTGTATTGCAGAAAATAGGAATGGATTAGAGGGACAGAAGACTGATCCGCAACCTGTACATGTCTCAGACTGCTCAGGTGCGAGTGAGGAACGGAGAGTCCGGATGGGCAGTGTTAGGAAGAGGGGTAAGGCAGGGTTGTCCATTGTCACCGGTGCTGTTCAACGTATGTGTGGAGGAAATGATTAAAGAGGCATGGGAAGAACTGGAGGTAGGAATGAAAGTCGGAGGGGAATTCGTAAAATCAGTTAAGTTTGCTGATAACCAAGCATTAGTTGCTCAGTCAGCCAAGGGTTTGCATGCATTGCTGAGTGAATTGGAGCTTCAGTGCAATAGATATGGGATGAGAATTAATATTAATAAAACAAAGGTTATGCGATTTTCCAGGAAGAAGAAGGCTAAGCTAAACATTAAAATAGGCGGGGAAAAAATAGAGCCGGTAGAACTGTTTACGTACTATATTTCGGAAGTGTTTTGGACCAATACGGTCAAAGTAGCATGGACGTAAGGAGAAGAATTGCGCTAGGCTAGGAGGCTTTCTCAAGGAGGAGGGATAAAAAGAGACGTTTCAGGCGTGATATGGTGGAATATCATGATTAATAAAAATTGGCAATTTTTATTAATAAAGGAGGAGGGAGTTGATGACGGGGACGTTGAGTAGGGATGTTAAGACAAGACTCGTAAAAACTCTCATATGGAGCGTAGTATGCTATGTACGGCGCGGAAACATGGTCACTGAAGTAGGAGGATAGACGTAGATTGGAGGCTTTTGAAATGTGGGTGTGGAGAATAATGGAGAAGGTGAAATGGACTTGAACTTATGTAGTTGTACGTGAATGATTGCTTTCCTACTGTCCTTTCCTCTTGTGTTTCATCTATTTATTCTTTGGTGGGTGAAATAACCCCCTAACGCCATATCTTGGCCAAAGAATCGGGACACTTGGTTGCATAAACCCCCCCACAGATTTCAGTGTAAATTACGTTTCATCGATTGCTCAAGTGGTTAGAGCATCGACCCGGCAAATCGAAGGATACGGTGTTCAAGTCCCGGTCATGGAAATATGTTTGCACTTGCCTCCATTCCGCCTTCCCCACCTTGCCTGTGTTCGTCCTTTGTGTTTTCCTATCCCTTTTCCTTATATCTATATCTATGTGAATGAAGTATATATATTTTTTTAGGTAATCTACCGGTAAAGTTAGGTTTTGGATGGACACATCTACGAAATAAATATCTCCTAACAAAACACACTGCAACATCCTACTCTACAACAAGCCCTTCTTCATCTATGTACTTCTTTCCTCCCTTCATCCCGTCCAACATCCCTATCCTATTCCAGCCCTTTCCTCATTTACCTAACATTTTCCCCTCTAATTATATAAATTCTTCATCAAATGCCATCTTTAGCAATAATAAATCTCACCAAACATTTTTATTATGTCGTATTTGTTAAAGGGTCCAGGGCTTAGAAAATACCGTCCATTTATGCGCCTCACTTCGTCTGAGAGGGCTCCCACTCCCACCAGATGAAACGACTGCAGAGACCAAAAATTCCATTTCCGAGAGCACGGAATGCCTATCTTTCTACCGAATTATCCTCGGTCAACCGTCGTGACGTACTTCTCCCGTGCCGGCCGTTGCTGCGACGGAGGCCGGCGGACGCAGGAGGGCGGCCACGAGCGAAAGTGCTCTTCAGCACGCACGTGCTCGCCACCGCTCGGATGATGCGTCGTCCTTGAGAGGGCGAAGAACGCGCGGCGTCGAAGCACGGGCGGAAGTCCCCGGATCCGTCTCCACGGCGACGACACTTGACGACCATCGCAGGTTGGTGCGAATCGAAAATATAGAAGCCAAATGTAAGGCACACGCCGAGACACCGCGCGATTTCAGGGTTCATTCTGTCCAACCATTCAATAATTCCACGGTTTTCCCGGAATATTTTAGTTCACTCCACGAACAAGTTCATCTTTGGGTAAATAATTGGACATGTGATAAGAGTCATTGACTGTAGGTGTCAGATATGAGAATTACGGGCAGTGGTCTAACTTTGATAATGGACACGTAATATAGCATCTTGATGCCGCCAAAAGCGTTTTTGATTACATGAATAATACCACAAGAAAAATAACCCTAATAATGAAAGACAAATATTCAGGGAACAAAACATTTTTGTCCTTATTTTCAATCAAGCCACTCTCTCTTTCTCTCAATCTAAATGATGAATCTCCCAATGGAGATCCAGGCAAGCAAGTACTGCGAACAAGAGCGTCGTTTCACCAGCAGGTGGAGCGCCAGGCCTGGTGATTCACCTGCTGGTGGTGAGGAATTGTACCTGGTTCAAACCCGGCGTCGCCTTTCCGTCCGTAAGCTGCATGATATTCGGAATTCCATCACGCTCTTTAAAACTGCAGATGTCGTCATGAATGTGACTGGCTCGGCTACCCCGAAGGTTCACACGCCATTGGACAGTGTCAACTGACCTCAACCCTCCGACAGCTAACCAATACCGGTATGATTCGGTGTAAGTAATAGATGTTGTATTCACTGGGAATCTCCCACATTACATTATATAAACAGTATATGCCCTCACCATCTCGGGAGTATATCGAAATTTGATTGAAAGGAAACTATAATACAAGTTGAAAAATAATATGACAACGTATCGATAAAAAATCGCATCCGCTGCAATGATGCGTCACAGGGTGGCACAGCTCTATCGCACAAAGAAAGCCACACCAGAATCATTCCGTTGCTGTTCACTCACCGAAATTTCGAGTCAACAACGTAAAAATGGAACATTAAATTGAAACGAGGACAACGAAGCGGTAATTTCATGCGTTTTTGCTACACATTGAACAGCACATATCAAATCACCATTGTATTATGTCGATCGAGAGACTGACAATCTATTTTGCAAACGCTTTGACTGTAGAGTAGCCAAATGAATTGATTTTTTCCCGAGTCAAATTCAACAAAGGCAATTATGAGTCAATATTTTAAATAAAATAAATGTTCAACTGTGGACATTTCAGTCATCATATGTGAAGGATGTCCTTTCCCTGCCAAGCACTTGTTAAAGTGTGATATTATTCAATCTATTCCCTCAAATTAGTAAAGGTATCGCAAAGCAGGAGTAACATTCGACAAACAAAAGCACTACATAATCTGAAAGAATAATATGGAACAATAACGCTTCTCATTTGACGACAACCTAATTATTTTGTGCTTTTCCACGCTTTATTTGTTTTGTGTGGGCCCAAAGTATACATACATGTGCATCTGAGGTATATTTTTCAAACTTTTTCTGTTTAATTTGCAAAAAAAGTCGAGAAGTAATAAGCACGAAAAAAGACTTTTCATGACTTGCGGTATGAGGCTACCAGGATAACGCAGCAGAATAGCCAAACAGCGTTTCTTTAAAATAATGAACAAATGATTCCATATTTATAAAACTTGAACATGAAACGACTTTTCTCAAAATGGGAAATCGAAATTTTCGTCAAATTTCCCAACCATGCCATTTTTATTAGGTTAGCCAAATTTGAATTCTATTCAGGCTTGAAGTTCCAGAAGTTTTCCGAATGTCTCCATGCTTTTCCTCTGCCGAAGAAAAATTCCAGGACAAAATGAATTGCTACCTCCCTTTACTGGCTTACCCGATATTCATATAAGAGGCACACATCGAAAAAAATTCCAAGACAGTTCCAAGACTCATATTCTTCCAAGTTCATCATATGAATTTATTATTCCAAAACGACGAATTCCTGTTATAAATTATAGCAATTGAAATGAGCATTTAATTCCCCAAATACAAATTACGCGCACCTTTTCTCATTTGGAAATTCATTCTAAGGTTCAGCATTCTGAATTATAACCTTGGAATAATATTTTAGGGCAATATTTTGATAAGTTTTTGCAAACCACTTTTATGGGTTTAATGCGAATTTATATATTAAAACAATTTCCCAAGATTATTAGGAAAAACCTCGCCATTAAAAATGCTACGAAAATTAAGTAATACCTAAAAGTAAAACTAAATTTAATTAACTGCATCCATATAACTTGAAAAGCATCATCTCGGTTTCATTCTAAAATGTATCAGTATGTATCACCAACATCTTAAAAAAAGGAGACAAAGAAAAATAAAAGTTTAGAGGCACTCTTGAGTGAGAACTTCGGGTTCGTGAATGAATTATGAAAATAAGAGACTGTTTTCAAGAAACTAGGGATAATGAAAAGAAATAGTGAAAAGTAATCTCTGTACTCTTGCTTCCTAAATGAACATGAGTTTACACAATTCGACAAAAATCCTGCTTAGATGAATTGTTGAAAATTCCGATATTTGGACGTTCGATTGAATAAAAATCATGGGCGCTGGAAAACGAAAAACACATTTTGCTTCCTGGATAAATAGCATCATTCCCAAGCCCTAATAGCATAGCAATGTTATTTAACAGAAAATAATAACTACGACCCAAACATAAATCCCAATAAGTAAAGCATTTGAAGAACTAAATATTGAGGGACTGCCCCAAATTCAAGTTACATATCCAAATATGAAAAATCTATGGAACTTCCGACAGCTTGGACTAATAGAGAAGAAACACTGTCTCGATCCTAGCGAAAATAAATATTTCTTAACGATGGTCATGCTTTAGTTCAACTGCCACTTCCACGGAAGTTACGATTCAAGGTATCACACTCTAATACTCCATCATTTGAAGGAAATCAATTCAGAATATCTGGACACTAATCAACACCAATTATGCAAAACTTGAATCCCCTCATCAATCAGCATGAAGTGACAGGGCAAACATAACCGAGGGCCTCAAGTTATTTTACGGCCTGATATATTAACTCTTCATTTAATGAGAATATAAAAAACCATAAGCAAGGTAATCAACCCGAAGGTCGGTTTGGTAGGTGATGGTAGAGTTCACCCAGTATTGAGCCCGATGGCGTGTGAAATTCATACCTGTATATCAGGGTAGGGAGGCCAGTTCCTTTCCCTGTGCCGGTTATGGTTTCTCAGGAAGACCAGGTATCTGAAAAATTACCCAACTTGGGTAGAGCTGTGGGTGCCCAGAGAGGCTTGCCCGGGAATCGAACCCAGGCCCTCCGGTCAGTATTCCGACGCTCTATCCCCTGGAATACCGAGATCATTCCTCGGAATATTCAGTCAACGGAATAATTTGCCAATTGACCCCTAGCTGCCATTTAAATTCCAGTATGCAGGCATAAACCTTGAAAATGAATGTGTGGTCAGAATCCTCGTGGGTAAATGTATTATTGAGTGCGCTCTGCCGTGCAAGTAATATCTGTTCATCCTGATGGGTCTCCAGCCACGCTACTCCCAAGCAACGACGTCGAGTAGGACAGTGCTAATTCTAATTCAGCCCCACACTCTAACGAGGAATCCAAAATGCGAGGCGACAGAAGTGAGCAGCCCGCGTCTTAAGTCTGTCGGTTGATTCGTCATCCCTTCGCGTTAGTTGCCCTCTCCTCGTTGAATGCCCTCCCAAGACAGAGGCCGTCGGCACGAAAGAGGCGATGACGATGCATTTATCAGGCAGACTCGATCACTTGAAGCGACCGCACCACGCACACAACATGTACGCAAATCCTACGCATGCACACGCATATACTATTTCCCTGTTCTCATAATCACCGAACGTGATTCATTCACAATCGGATATGCGAGCGATGTGAGGGAATTGGAAACTGTTTTTGTATTTCCTCGTTAGGGTCGCGAAATAATCGACGGAAACGATAACGGCGAGCATATTGTTGTGAAACGATTTGGCGCTCGATGGACGCCTCATGAAAGAGACAAGTCACGTATTTCCAATTCGCACATTGAATCACGGTGGATGCTGTCAATGCAATGCGAAACTCGGCGTCTCCATGAAAGACTATAGAGAAGACAAAATCTGCAGACTGCGAAATGCTAACACAAAATATTTACTCGTTTCGTCATATTGAGCATTAATTATGCTCGTGGCGTTGAGGATATATTCATTGTCTCGTGGATAGGATAATTGGTTATGAATCCGAACACTGCAGTTGCAAGCACAATTAGGGTTATTGAGTTTGGTCATTTGGACAGCCGCCTGATGAATGGTTTTCATTTCCTACTGGTTTTCTGACTGGTTCACCGAATGATTTTCCAATGCACTTTACAATTCCATCCAGAAGAGGAAAAATTAATTGTACTTCAAAATAAGATTGACACATTGTCTGAATTAATATGAGGCAGCTTAATGAAAATGATAATGAGACAAAAAATCTATTTGTAAGTCATTAAATTTTCTCCACATTGCTCATTCATGAATGCTTAAATATGCAGGCAATGAAAGAGCTGAAGAACTGAATTCAATCGAGTTTAACGGGGAGTATGATCGGGCGACGATAGACGGAATGGTTGCAGTAGTTCAGTAATTAATTAAGTAACAAGTAAGATGGCGCAGAAACACGAAACAGCGCAACGTAACACAAATCAAATAGTTATAAAACATAATTATGATTACAGGGTAATCTACCGGTCAAGGTAGGTTTTGGATGGACAAAACTACCAAAGAAATATCTACAAACAAAACAATCCAGCAGCGACCTACTCTACATCAGGTCCCTCTTCATCTCCGTATGCTTCCTTCCTCCCTTCATCCCGTCCAACATCCCTATCTTTCAAATGGAGGACTAAACGTGCTGCGAATCCAGCAGACAATTGTATAATCAGCGAGTACAATTTTGTGCCAGTTTCGCTCACGAAGGATAAATGCAAGCGAATCAATAAATGCGCTCACGTCAGAGCATCCGTAAAATATCCGCACTTTTAATGCTTCTATCATTTAAATTATGTATCCTTTGTCACATAAATGAATATTTTCAAATTAATTCATTCATTTGACATGGATGTGTTCTCATCATGACCGAAGAGGTGATTTGGAAGCTGATGCGCTATTGGCATTTGGAATATTGGATAACAGCGCTCAAATAGGAAAAATATTAATTTATTTAAGCGTCCCATTTTGCTGAAAGTCATATCGACAGCTGAATATAATGCAGACGGGAAATGAATCATTTGATTTTCCAGCTATTATGTTTTTCAAAAATGCGGGGAGTGAGAATAACACACGTCCATTTTGGCCCCAATGAAACAGACGTGACCAAAGCCTAAACTACCGGTCACTTGACAAAAAAAAAGTAGCGTCAGATAAACGGACCAAACGACCTATCGCGAGGAAGCAGTATTTGCTGCGTCAAACCACTTAGGCTTTTAAATTAAGCCATCTCCCGAGGGCGTTGCTGTTTACTAATAACAGTGTGGCAGATGCAATGTCTATTGTGCCATTGACTTAAATGAAAATCTTCGATAAAAACGTTAAAGTAGTCATATAACGAAATATTTTTAAAAGAGTATGAGCTTTTTATAAAGTACGATAGATAATGCCCACACAATCGTCAAGCAAAACAATTTACAACAAATACCAATATTGCACTCTTTAGAGGCAAACGAAGTAAGAAGGGCTGACACTGCAATCTAAAAAAAAAACACTCAGGGTTTGCGAAGGAGACATCCCCACAGAGTGCTTCCCAAAATGTACTAAGATTGAAAGAATCCTGTTATTTATTTTAATCAGATGGTAATTTTAATGGTAACGAAGTGAAATAATCGTGTCAATGCATATGCGTGGATTTGATAATAATTACATGGTTTTCCATTGTTGGATTAGCAAAATTAGCCGTGTATATTTCGAAAAAATCAAATAACGGATAATGTGTAACGAATTCTCTAAAAATTGCAGATAATTATATGTAATCAATTTCTTAATCACATCGTTCAACATGCACCGTAAATTTACCTGAATGATACCTTTTGTTTTGGAGTTCGCCTTCTGAACAGGGAATAGGAAAAAAGACTGCGCATGCATTAATTTAATATGGAATTGCATGGTTATGAAGGCCCAAAAACGATTTGCTCACACAATATTGTATGTATTTTCTGACAAAATGTTCAATGTCAATAATGAACATTTTTCTTCGGATGGATCTGCTTAATATATTAATTCCAAAGAACCATCGAATATGAGAGCCTTTAATGCGTGCGTAAATATATTTTGCTTTCGATTATTCATCGAAAAGATAACTATGAACTACAATTGTGTTCTCACCCTCGACCCATATCTCCACATTCTTTTTTCCAATGTTATGGCAAGGAAAACAAATAAACATCGTGATGATTTGTGTCCTTCAGAAGCTTTGTCACCCAGTACTATCGTGTGCCTTACAAGCTGCACCATCTCCCTGTTAATGTCTCACAAATTGAAATTATTGATTTCCGCACTAGAGCATGGAGAATAATGTTTTAACGCCAGCGACTTGAACTTTATCGAGGCTGGCGAGTTTGTAATGCTCCTCATCCACTTCAGGGTAAACTGTGTCATTTGGGTCGGAGAAAAGGCTCGTGGAAAAAGCGGGAGGGAAGGGGATGGGAGGGGCATTTCGACGCCCCAATGCAAACATCAAAAAAATTGGTTTTGTATCGGAGAGGCTAAGCTGACCGTAGCATCCATCGGGAATGCAAACACGGGAGAAGCAAATAGAATCAAAGCACGCCAGAAGGCCAACATTGGGAACTTCAAGAGTCCTCTCCACGACAACATCCACACAGACAAGAGCTCAGAATCTGGATTGACTGGGTCAAGCCCTGGGGAGGGGGAAGGGGTTAGGGGGGGCGTGTGGCAAACCTGCGCGTATCCCGCATTCGGGAGTTTGAATTCGACGGCTTTTGTCGCGGACGGAATTCGTCGGTTTGCACTCTCGAACGAATACGTATTCGAACGCTATCTAATCTCACTCGCTGGGCAAAAACTCAATGCCTTCCTGCCTTGGGGATCAACTACCGCAGATTATTTGTGCTTCTTGAAAACGTCGTATTCCGTTTTTTTTTCAAATACTTTTCACTTCAAATTATAAATTTGATGATTCAAAGATTAACAACGTGAAAGGACGCTTCTAAATTAAGTATCAGTATACCCAAGGATTCATTGCGAAGATTTTTCCGTTCTTTTGCCCATTTTATAAAATTTAAAACCTTCCGCGAAATAACATATGCAATTTCTCGGAAGGTTTTCAATGGCTACTGATAGTAGTATACCAAGTGATACTTCTTCTTTAGGTAATCTACCGGTTAAGGTAGGTTTTTGGATGGACACAACTATCAAATTAATATTTTGTAACTCCAAACAAAACCCAATTCAGTAACCTGTTCTACATCAGGTCCCTCTTCATCTCGGTGTACTTCTATCCTCCCTTCATCCCGTCCAACATCCCTATCCTGTTCCTGCCCTTTCCTCGCTTGCCCAATATTCTCCCCTCTATTACCTTCTTCAACATTCCACTACCGCTCAATACGCACTTCTTCCATTTTTCCCGCCTCCATAGGATTTCTCTCAACAAAACCCCTCTCCTCGCCCACCATCCCTAATACTTCCTCATTTTGTTTTCCTTTCGGTCCATTTCTTCATTCTTCTCCACAACTACATTTCAAAACCCTCCAATATACGTCTGTGAGAAAATTAGGCAAGGAGAAGACGAAGGCCCGTAAAAGTAAATGCACGTAACGTTATCATAGTAACATCTGAGATGAAAACAGAAGAAATATGCTAGCCCTTTAAAGGATTCGTACGAATTTAAAATTCACTGAGAGACTTCATAATTCATTAGCGTTCTTTAAATGTAAGAGGATCACCGCTTAGTTATTAAAGCAGAAACCGTGATCCCTTTTTAATTGCGTACTGAAAACAAGCGAAAATGCATCGCGAAGAGCCTCAAGTAATCACGAAAAGCAAGCAAAGCGTTGTTAACATCAGCACAAGTGATACTATAACCATCCTTTTAAAAACCTTCCAAAAAATGACAGTGACCTTTGACCACAATTAGAGGTCCTTTAAAAACTAATATCATGATGATATAGTTTTCTCATCATATAGCATCATTCAGGCTAATATTTTTTTACTTTCATCCATAAGAAAGCCCTTTATTAAAGAGAGCATATAATTAAACAGCTACTAAGTAACGACTTTATAGTGGCCGGCAGCAGTTAAAATAGTATTCTCCAAAAATAGTTGGTCACTTAATTGCTTAACTCTCAGACTTTCGAAAATCGCAATATTTCAGGCGATGGAGTTAGGGTCAAGGACAATATCAGGCACAGTACAGAAATTGGAAAATTGACCAATGAAGACACTAAAAAGGCCTTGCTGTATAAATTATGATTTTAAAGTCTACCAAACAGATTAATCGGACAGACGGTCCCTGAAAACTGTAACATTTCGCCGCGAAATGCAAAATCACTTCCACACCTCACCCCGATTCACAACACAAATCCTTTCTTGAGTTCCTTACACCCGTCTTTCTCCTTCCAACGCACGGCCCAAAGCGCCTCCAGCTTTCTTTCCTTCTGCCCACCTTACACAGAGTTCTTTCTTATATAGCAGCCTTCCTCTCAACATTTCCTCCCTGCACTTTCCCTATCTTCCACGAATACCTTCAGAAAACTAAACACTTTCTCTGTCTTTCTCCCCGTCCAAATCATTCCTCCGTGTATTCCCAAGCCTACACCTCAAAAGCCTCCGGTCTGCGCTCATCCTCAATGACCGGGTTACTAAGTCATGTGACGTCAGCATGAATACCAGAGTCATTACTGATAATCCTCTAATTAGGGGTCTCTGTTATCAATAATCACCTCTTCGTAACGTATATTTTTATAATTGGATCCTCGCTCACTCCACGCCTTATTTCATCCCTGCCTAGTAATACATGATTGTGCATTGGGTTAATCCCAATATCAAGGCTATCCAGCTCGAGTCCTCGATCCGTTCGATCAATCTGGGATGTGCATCCTGATTTTTCGGATTTCGAAGAGATCCGTCCTGCTCTCTTGGTGGTGCTTTTTTGAATTGTTCGGCATCTAAAGCCAATCTGCTCCAACAAATGCATTCTTAAAACCCAGAAAGGCTAAAATGTACAGGGTTCGTCCGAAAAACAAGTGTGCTGATTTTTTCCCGCCGCTCCAGGCGCACCCAGCACCGCTCTGACGGGCTGCGATTGGAGCGGGGTATGTTGGCAAGCGACGCTGAAAAAGGCAGTCGGCTCTGAGCTGTGGTGTAGTGAGGAGCTCTGTTAACGCGAACCTCCACGCTCGACCCACGTCACGGAACGCGATGCCGAAGTTTTTGGAGCAGCGTTATTCCATCAAATTTGCGGTAAAGCTTGGGAAATCGTCTACCGAAACTGTCGGTATGATTAACCAGGCTTACGGGGAGTCAGCCATGTCCAGAAACATGATCTTTCGGTGGCACAACATGTTCGTGGAGGGCAGAGAAGAGGTCGACGACGAACCACGGCTTGGACGCCCATCAACGACACTCACCGACAAAAATGTGCGAAAAGTTCGCGATGTACTGAACTCCGATCGTCGTCTTAGTGTTCGGATGATAGCAGAGCAGTGTAATGTGCCAAAAACAATAGTGCACGAGATTATTAGGAACCAATTACAGATGCGAAAAATTTGTGCAAAGTTGGTGCCGAAAGTGCTCAGTGATGATCAAAGACTCAATCGTTTGGAAATCGCGACAAAACTTGCGGATCACTGCAAAAACGATCCACATTTTTTAGAGAACGTTGTTTCGGGTGACGAGACGTGGGTCTTTGAGTACGACCCGGAGTCGAAGAGACAAAGTGCGGAGTGGCACACCCCATCATCACCCCGTCAAAAGAAAGCTCGCATGAGCAAATCTCGGATCAAGGTGATGCTCATTGTCTTTTTTGACAAAAGGGGAGTCGTCCACTACGAATTTGTACCTGAACGACAAACTGTAAATGCTGCATTTTACGTCCAAGTGCTCTACAGGCTTCGAAAACGAGTCGCCCGCGTCCGGCCAGCGATCAAAAACATCTGGCGGCTGCATCACGACAATGCGCCGTCTCACACCGCGCTTGTCGTGTCGGACTTTTTGGCCAAGCACGGCATGGCAACGCTGCCGCACCCGCCCTACAGCCCGGACTTGGCACCACCGGACTTCTTTCTGTTCCCGAAGATAAAGGAGTTTGAAAGGAACGCGATGCGGGACTTTGGACGCCGTCAAAGAGGCCGTGACGACGTGTCTTCGAGAGGTTCCCGATGATGCCTTCGCGGGAGCGTTCCAGGAATGGGAACGCCGCTGGAACAAGTGTATCGACTCACAAGGGTCCTATTTAGAGGAATATTAGCTTAAGATATGTAAAAGTGTAATAATTTCTTTTCCTGAGCTCAGTACACTTATTTTACGGACGAACCCTGTATTTACCACCTGAACATGTCTGTATTTCTTCGTTTTACCGATCTTTTTGTGAAGTGGCGTCACGCGTTTCCCACCCTTTCTCACTCACATTCCGACAACAACTTGCTCTTCGAACTTTTTTCGGTGATTCGGAATAAACTACCCGAAACAAGGTGAAATCCACCAGCCATTCAAACTCCTTATATCTTATAATCTTCTTCTTATTCCACTACTGGTCTCATTTTTGGACATTGGTCGCTTTAAGCTTCATCACTGTTTTCAAGCACGAAGCGCAATAATTACTATATCGGCATAATATGATGAAAAGGCACTTGAGCCCTCGCCTTGAGCCCCAGCAGCCACTCTGCAAAATTCAATAATGTATAAATAGACACCGCCCATTCTGAAAGTGAAACGAGAGTCAATTTGAACTTAAAATGGTTACCGAGTTACAATTCTCGCTTCTGCAGCTGAATTTTTCATGTTCTCATAGTGTAGTCACCTTTTTTCCTGAAACAATTTGGTGATGAAGCATAATTGTCATTTAATCAAGAACATTTACTTAGAATCACTCTCGGGTAATGGGGCGACACCATTAAAATTTTGTACATTAATTACCTACCATCTCTCGCTAACATGTTCAAAACTCACGACTTGGGTAAGAAATAACATGAATAAAATCGAAAGATGCCCATGATTCATCAGAAGCATCGTATCGCATCGGCTAAAACGTCCGTTAGAAAAATTCAAAACATTCTGGGAGATACCGCGACAGCAACTTTCTACGTAATCATCCGCTAATAGGAATAAAAAATGAGAATTTTCAAAAAGTAAAAATCATCCGCCTTGACCGGAATAGTAAGTATTGATACATACGCATTGATACCGGAACACGAGTCAAAACATACGTATTGATTATCATAATTGCATTTTCAGCTAGGAGCATTTTTTTTACTTCTCGACCTATAAATTTAAAATGAAAAATATTTAATTTCGTGGAATCGTGCCTCATTCATAGACCCAGTGCATAGACTAATTGCTACGGCGTGAAGATTTTGATGACAACGAGAAAATAAATAGAAATTTGAGACAGATTACTGGGACATTACAAAATTAGAAGACCATGACGCGAGCCTTGCGTAAATAAACTCCTCATTTCGCATTTCTCAACCCGATTCCGTTTTATCATGGCGTCCAAAAAATAAACAAGCGTGAAGAAAGCAAATGTATCAGATTTAATGGTGGTGAAAGCTTCGTTGGGGGACAAAGAGCGCGCTGCTGACCAGAATTGGAATGGGGTAACATGAATTGCAAATTGAAAGCGAAACTATATCGTAACCTCGCCGTGAAATTGGACCGGTTGAATAGAAAAATAATTCCGACAGTTTGCACAAAATATCATGCCCGATTCATTCATTCATTGGAGAAAACTAAATAATCGGATAAATGAACGCGGCATGTTTGAGGACATCTGTGCTCCGCAAAGGAGACATTTGAGTGCTCCGAGAGAAATCGTAAATAGTTCGCCTATCCTAAAATAATCCTCCCAAATAAAGGGTAGTCTGCGTGTACAAATAATGTGAAATAATGCAGCATATTACAATGATTTATATTTTAAATAATTTAATGTCATTCTTCTGAATAGGGTTTTCGTTCCAGCCAACTCTCGATTGAAGCAATTAAGTTGATGAAATAAAAGCAAATATTACTATAAAAATTGTGATCTGGAATCATATGGATCGTTAATCATATTTCATTACTAGTATCAGACTTTACAAATATGGGTCCCCTCTTGTTTCAGCCTTATAGAGAACAGAATATAATCGAGAGATTTGAATGTAGATATTCGATTAATCCTTTTGTTTCAGACTGAGTCCTCATCCGTCCTTTGAAAAACGTGGTGGTGTCACCGAAATGTAAAAAAAACCGTGAAGGGCCTTTTTTGTATTTTTTAGTGTTTTTTGCCATTATAAGAAACAGTAGGGATTGATGATGTTAAGTGAACAAAACACCCCTGCCACACACCTTTTTGGTGGCTCGCAGGGTATTTATGTAGATGTAGATGAATACACATACAAATGTAAACTTTATTAAGAAAAACGACTAACTGGATAACGTAACATATCGGTGTGGTCTCAGTCACCCTCATCAAAGCGATCAGTAATGTTTTTGGTTAATTACTTTATGCATTGACTCGAAACCAGATATAGCAAATGTCTAACGTCAATCTGCGGCATATAGTCTTTTATAAGACGGATTTCCCAAAAAACTAGAGCATCAAATTGGGTAAAAAGAAATTTAAAAAAGGACGTCATGCGCAAGATGAGTGACGAGGTTCTTGCCAAGATCTTGTACGCTCTTCGCCGTTTTTTCCCGGCAAGAGCACTTTTTTCCTTCGCCTTTTTACTTTCAATTCCCTACATGCGTATGGATGACTTCAGCGGAGGCATTCTTTTACAAGAAGGACGCTCATCACCAGGGGCCCAACCTAAGGTTCCGGCAGTTCGGCTATTGCGAAGTGTTATGCGAAAAAAATCGGCATGCGGATCATTTACTTAATAACGATTAACAAATGCTTTGCAATGGAACTCATCGTTATAATGCAAGATTATCGCAGAAAAACAGTGGAAAAGTCATTGATAACTCGACAAAAACATGGAAATGAGAACCAGAGCTCTCATTAAATGTTAAAGTTGCTGAAAACATTTTTTTGAGATGCTTACGAATGAATTTTGATTTTAATGATCGAGCGACGTTCAAGAAAGACATAAATCATTTTGTTTATTCTTACTTACTCAACCCTCCCATGGACTAAAATCTTGTCGTGATGGAAGAGTTTGTGTGTTCCGATGACCCCTAGAGTTGTGCTGGCGGGAGTAATAATAATTGCTCCTAGTAGGGTCACCCATGCCAGATAGGTCGAAGGTTAGGAGCCAGACGAAAGGTAGTCCACGCAGCGTCTATTCTTCAGTGAGGCAGCTGCAAAGGCGTCTGACCCCAGTGGGGCGGCCATTAAGTGATGGTGTCACGTTAAAAACACTAATGAGGAAGGCAACGGGAAACCACCTCAATTATCATTCCCAAGAATGTAATGATGGGCACCATCGAGAATATCAGTCATGGCAACTACCGGACTCGGCCCAAGCGGCCGTGTGTCGTGCCCGGCAGCCGGGGAGGCAAGGCCTCCGCGGTCGTCATCCCACGAAACCCTTGCAGGGGAGAAATAACAGCATCAGGACAGAAGACGCAGAAGAAGACGAAAGTAGTTAAAATAAGAACATGTAACGTCAGGACAATGTTGAGGTCAGCCAAATTAGAAAATATTAAGCGAGAGATGGAAAGAGTTAATGTAGATGTTTTAGGTCTCTGCGAGGTGAGATAGAAGGATAGCGGGGATTACTGGAGTGATAGTTATGGAGTACTATACGGTGGAGGGGACGAGAGTCAAAGAGGGGTTGCCATAATATTGAATAAAAATGGAAGTAAGAAGCGTAGTCAACACAGAACAATCAACGAATAGAATATTACTCGTAGAGATTAAAGCAAAACCGAGAAAATTGGTCATTGTCCAGGTATACATACCACCGAGCAACCACAAGGAGGAAGAAGTAGATAAGATGTACGATGAGTTATAGAATATAATCGCGTGTGTCCCTGCAGGCAAACATTTGATAGTGATGGGAGATTGGAATGCGACAGTAGGCGAAGGAAGAGATGGCGGTGAAGTGGGGGACTATGGGTTAGCCACGAGGAATGAACGCGGGGAGAAAGCAATTGAAATCTGCAGGAGAAAGGGGTTAGTCATCACCAACACAAAGCTTAGACACCACAAAAGGCGTAGGTATACATGGAAAATGCCAGGTGACCCAGAAAGGTATCCGTTAGATTATATTATTTTTAGTCACAGGTGTAGGAACAATGTGACAACATTCGCACAACTTCCCGGGAGCGGATACGGACTCTGACCACAATTTGGTTGTTATGAAGTGTAGTATCCGTTTCAAAAACATAAGGCAGTGGTTATGGGTTAGGATATAGAATGTAGAAGCGTTAAATGGATTAACGGGGAAGCTGTAGAGCAGCAGGCTGTAGATAAAATCAAGGGAGGCGGATAAAGAGATGAGTAATATCGAAGAAAAATGGGAATGTATCAAGAAAGAGATATCGAAAGCCACAAAAGGCACTCCAGGAGCCGTTAACGGGAAAAGGATAAGGAAAACATGGGTCACGGATGAGATGATTGCATAGATGGATGATAGAAGAAAATGGAAGAACGTAACCAGAGTTAGACAAAATGAAGCGCAAATAAGTAAACAATAAATTGAGATGGTTAACAAATAAAGCAAAAGTTGCATAGTAAAAGATGCAGTGCAAGGATATGGAAAGTTTGCAGAGGAAGGGTGAAATTGGTGCTCTATACAGCAAGGTTAAGTTATTATCGGGAAGTAAGAGGGCAAGATCTGTGCTAACAGTTAAAGATAAGTGGGGTAAGATAATAGCTGAGCCAGAAAAAATCCAAGAGAGACGGAAGGAATATGTAGAAGCACTGTATGGTAAAGAACTTAGGTTGAAAAGGTTAGACCTAAAAAATGAACATGACGTAGAAGAAGATAGCTTAGGTCCAGGCATACTCGACGATGAAATAGAAAGGGTATTAAAGGAGATGAAAGCAAAAAAGGCCATGGGGGTGGACAACATTCCTGTAGAACTGTTGAAATGCTTAGGAAAATGTGGGAAGAAGACTCAATATGGACTGATTCATAGTATCAATGAGGAAGGAATCTGGCCGGAAGATTTTGTGAGATCAGTGAATTCTTTCCGGACTATTCCGAAATAGGTAAAAGCTATATCATGTGAGGATCACAGAAAAATAAGCTTGATATCCCACGCAGCTAAAGTTATTCTCAGCATCATCAACAAAAGGATAGAGAGTAAGGCAAATGATTACTTAGGGGATGATCAGTTTGGGTTTAGGAAGAGAAGAGGTACGCGTGATGCCATTGTAGTAATGAGATCACTAATCGAGAGGAATATAGAATACAATCAGGACGTATTTGCCGGTGTCGTAGATTTCGAAGAAGCGTTTGATAGAGTGAATTGGGAAAAATTAATACGTGTATTGCAGAAAATAGGAATGGAGTGGAGGGACAGGAGACTGATCCACAACCTGTACATGTCTCAGACTGCTCAGGTGCGAGTGGGGAACGGAGAGTCCGGATGGGCAGTGTTAGGAAGAGGGGTTGCCCAGGCCACCGTTGCCAGGGTTGCCCATTGTCACCGGTGCTGTTCAACGTATATGTGGAGGAAGTGATTTAAGAGGCATGGGAAGAACTGGAGGTAGGAATGAAAGTCAGAGAAGAATACGTAAAATCGGTTAGGTTTGCTCAGTCAGCCAAGGGGTTGCAAGCATTGCTGAGTGAATTGGAGCTTCAGTGCAATAGATATGGGATGAGAATTAATATTAATAAAACAAAGGTTATGCGATTTTCCAGGAAGAAGAAGGCTAAGCTAAACATTAAAATAGGAGGGGAAAAAATAGAGCAGGCAGAACAGTGTACATAACTCGGAAGTGTTCTGGACCAACACGGTCAAAGTAATAGGGACGTAAGGAGAAGAATTGCGCTAGGCAAGGAGGCTTTCTCAAGGATGAGGGAGTTGATGACGGGGACATTGAGTAGGGAGGTCAAGAAAAGACTTGTGAAAACTCTGATATGGAGTGCGGCGCGGAAACGTGGTCACTGAAGCAGGAGGATAGACGTAGATTGGAGGCTTTTGAAATGTGGGTATGGAGAAGAATGGAGAAGGTGAAATGGACCGAAAGGAAAACAAATTAGGAAGTGCTGGAGATGGTGGGTGAGGACAGGGGTTTGTTGAAATAAATCTTATGGAGGCAGGAAAAATGGATGAAAGGCGTATTGGGATGGAAGGCGGCAGTGGGATATTGAAGATGGTAATAGAGGGGAGAATGTTAGGCAAACGAATAAATAGCAGGAACTGGATAGGGATGTTGGATGGGATGAAGGGAGGAAAGAAGTACACAGAGATGAAGAGGGACCTGATGTAGATTAGGTTGCTGGATTGGGTTTTGTTTGGAGTTACAAAATATTTATTTGATTGGGGTTTCTATCCAAAAACCTACCTTAACCGGTAGATTACCTATTAATAAAAATTACTTGCTCAAAATCCTTTTTCGTTCAATGAAAGCCACAAAGCATTCATCACACTTCACCACTAAACTCTTCCTGCGCGTAAACCATTTAATATTGTTTTAGCATGTAAATCGCAGCCGTTTGAGTAGTGTTTTTCGCTAATATGGGTACATAATAGAGCATATTTAGATTAATAAATGGTTTAGGATGCAAACAGTATATTATCAGAGGCTTGTTTTTCCCACAAATTAAAGTTTAAGCAACTGTGTTTTTGCTTCCCAAGTATGCTATCCACCCCACCTAGCCTACCACTCGTGCATGGTTTCATTAGAAGAATATAACGACAACGGCCATGTCAATTCGCAATAAATTTAATTGAAAATACAGCTCATCCAAGTGGCGGGAACGCACATCTGGGTGGCGTGTGCGTTCGTAACGGAGTGAATGGTGAGCGTCAAACGGAGTGCCCGTTTCCCTATAGACGATGGACATATTTGCATATCGACGCAATCTTTAATGCATTCTTCATTACTCCACATTTTTTTAAATTACTCTCGTTCGATTAGAAACTGGGCAGCTCTTTTCGACCATTTTCGATGATTAAATGAGCCTAAGACCCTAAAATGAAACTTTCACGGAAATGGACACTTTTTCAATTGAAATGTCAAATTTGATAACGTACGTATGTGAAGTTCTACAGATTACGCTTTCCTTTCATCCTCTTTGGAGACGTTGTGGTACTTTAGTATTTCGATTCCATATGAAATGCTAGGGTGATCTCATCTACTGAAAGCGAGTCGAGAAAAAGGAGTGCTCGACTCTTTACATTCGCTTTTAAATCCTAAAACAGGGGCAGGTAGGGAAAATGGTCGTCGGCTAATGGATTCTTAATGCACGAGCAGAAATAGAGGACAGCCCGCAGAAACGGGACACGTAAGCGGACGAATGGCATGTTGTGCTTTTTCCCAGCAGTAACTTAGATAGGAACATTTTTTCGCTAAATTTACGCAGTAGGTCACGTTTCTCAATCGTCTCAGACACAAAGAGCCAGGAGAATCAGGCACTTTCACGCAAATGAACGGGTAAGAAGACTTCGCCCTGGGAGAGCCCAAATCGATGGTGTTTTATTGGGCAGTGCTTCGATTTTCGAATGGTCTGAAAATTCATGAAAACGTTGTCTCGATAAACAAACGAGCCCATTTTTTAGATGTTGCCCTCCAACTGCCCCATTCCCCTGCCGTGCAACGGAATGACTGCGGCGCCGCGTCCGGCCTCTCCTGGCACCGATGAAATATGGATGCGGTTGTTACGAAGGAATCGCCATCGCAAGAAGGGTAGGCAGAGAAGGAAGGAAGAATGATGAAATGGAGGGCGAGAGATGCTCCCAGACAATGCTGCCCGGAATATGTGTGCGTGCATCTTTAAGTAGAAGTGCTTTCCGCGCTACAACCTTTTCAAAGTTGCGGTGGTGCTACTAATGCGGAATGTGGAAGCAAAATAGAAGCACCAAGTGCACCTGCGGAGTCCTTGAAGGCGTTTTATTTTTCACATCAATTGCCAGTAAAAGCTTTTGAAATATATTTCCATGTGGATTAGCAGCAGTCTGAATTTCCTTCGAGCGATTGAAAAGTTTACATCATCTCTATCTTGTACTCACTTTAATTTTTACGCATTTGATGTTTCCTCAAACATAATTTTACACCAATGCAAAAAATTTATAAAAATTAACACCTCTTTCGGTCGTCATTTTAGATAGATTTAGGACACGCTGTAATGCATATGGACCACGGGGAAAAAAGAGCACGTATTCTTCAGGCAAAATGCAGGAGAGTCGCGTTGTCGAAAAAAGGAGCTGTGGTCTTTTAAGTGTATACAGTCGGAGATTTGAATGGACCCTCAATTTAAGCGTCAAGACGTACTTCAACTTGACGGGTCATTTCAAGTAAAATTTAAATGGCCATTGTAGGTAAGAAAATAGAAAAGTGTATCTTCTGAATAACATATCTTGAATTATCATATAACGGTATCCAAGTACGCAGTTCCATCACGTAAGACAATAATGAAACTCTGGATTGGCAACATCATGAGGCAGGCTGAAGGAGTGAATGCGGAGGAGGAGGAGGGCTCTCATTTTTCCGCGATGACTTTCCATTAAAAACCTTCATCACATAACGAACCAATGTATCTGTAGTGTCTTCAAAAAATCGGTTTGAGCATTACAGGTCAATAGAAATTTATTGAAGATATAATTGAAGATGGGGAGATATTGTTCAGTTCAAACCCCGCCCGTTTTCTAGATTTTATAACGAAGAGCACTTGTAGCAACTTTACTCCGGATCCATCAAGTGAGAGACTATCGAGGTCTGATAAACACACATCTTTTCATTTTATTTATATGCATACAATTCTTAATTATCAATCAAATATATGTTTATCCATCCACGTGTGCGTATCGAGTATTCTTTTAAACATAACCTTTTTTTGGTACTTTCAATGTCCTACATGTTTATACTGATCTTTTGATTGTTTTCCAATGCGATACGGCAAGAGAAAACCCCAAGTGATTATTTCGACAGGCAACAGCTCACGGCCACTTCTTTTTCAAAATTTAGATATTTAATAACACACGTGATGAAACCTTCTGGAGTAACATATTTCACGAGGCAAACTATTCCATCTTCCAATATTTCAGTACTAAATGTCTCGAATTTTCAAATTTCAATATTTCGAGATTCGAGCACTTGAGGATTGGTTTCAGGGAAGTCGGACGGATGGGTCGCCTCGAACTCAACCGATAATTGATGACTAGTGATAACGATTTTCGCAATGGCATCTAAGAAGAATGAAAGAGAGTTTTATTGGAAGGAGCCATTACATTTGTTAATATAAAATATTTAAAAAATTGAGATGATGCATAAAATGCAGTCCCTTATATTTAATGCAAGCCGCTTCGTTACCAAACGACGGAAAATAATACCAATTCTTTACTTTTTCATTTTATTTACGTAAAACCTATCTAATGAAATTGTTTTAAATTACGGCTGGCTCACTTATTCGTCAATATTCCCGGTGAAAGTTCTGAGATTAAAGCAGAAAATGTCAGTCGGGCATCGAAGGGAAGATAACTACTATTTGTCTAGTGTTAGTCTCAAATATATGAACTGCAGTGTAGCTAGAGATAACTACAAATTTTCCACTATAAAATTTTCCGTTTCGAATGTTTCAATGCTCTCGCTATCACGATCAGATTACCTGCACATTAACAGCAAAATAAATGAGCAATATAAGTCATTTCACTCTAATAAGCCTAATTTTGAACATTTCCACGATTTTACTTGACAAGAATTGTAGATTTTAGCTAAAAACCTATGAATTCCACCGAAATGAATTGCATCTTTCATTATTAATATTAACCAATTGACAAATTAAATTTGAATGAATTTTCCAAATTAAATTGATACTTCCTCACCTCGGGAATAGCCTAATTGGTCCGACTGACCGAAGGGTCCTGGGTTTAACTTCCTGGTGACGCTTTCGAACAACCACATCCAAAATCGAAATGATGTCACTTTCTGGTTACTAGGACAACCGAAACCCAACCATCAAATAGTTATGACACAGTTGCACGCCTTAAGACTTGATGCGGAGTAACTCTGCCCTCACCTATGAATTACAACATCCGGGTTGATTAACGTGATGGTGATGATAATATGTTTTCCAATCAGTTAAGCGAGTCATCACGCCTTTCCTATCGGAGGAGTTCACTTCAATCTATATTTTTAAATCAAGGCTATCTCATGAATATTTCGATGATTTCCAGGCATGGCCTAGCCACACACTGCCCTTTGAAAGCTATTTAATGAAAATGTAAAATTACGATAAAGCTGTCACTCCCTAAAATCCAAGCGATAAATGATGTGCAGGATAAAGGATAATTCAAAATGAGGTTAATTTCCTATTAAATGGAAAAAGAGTAACTTTCTTATTCCAAATAAAATGTTTCTTGTTCAAAAACGGTCTAGCTTTTGTCGAAGATCTACGCCATCAACACCCGATGAGACAGGTCGTAGATGGTCGTAAAATGTTGACCAGAAGATCATGGAAGGTCATCGAAGGATAAACAGAAGGTCATGGAATATCTAAATCATCGGATGAATTGGAGATCATCTATGAAACCTAGGTCGGGCTTATCAATCATGAATAAAATTTTTGTGTGGAAAATACAACACTCATTTAAAATTGATAATAATACATTAAAATAAACATAATATATAATATATGTTAATAAAATATATGATAAAATTGATTCCAGTTTTTGGGATCTTTAGAAAAGAACTGTCGCAAGTGTGGCACGAAAAAGGTACTGGTTTCAATCAGTGAATTAAAAGCCCATGCAGGAAACCATCCAACGGTATCGTGGAAAATGATTTTGATCGAAGTGGAGGCTTTCATGCCTACGCTAAATTTCCGTCTAATTGGGTTAAACTATTGCGCAAACGATTGATTCAAGCTCCAGGCTTCGACTGAAATGAAATCCTCGAAGGAATATCGGGAGCGTCCGGCAAGTTAGAGAGTAATAGCTCATGATTTCGTCGGCGAATGTCATAGGAAAAGCAGGCGAAATGCAGTTGCTTTAAAGGCTTTCCACAGTATGGCCATATGACACATCGGGTAGTCCATGAAGGAAAACCCACATTAAGCGCACTACATGTCTATAATACTACCTTGATCAAAACGTTCCCGGAATTTATTCAGAAAATTAAAAATACAAGTTTATTCATCTAAATCTATATTGTCCCCTTCAAAGTAATCCCCATCGACTGCAACACACTTATGCCAGCGCTTGATCCAATCCTCGAAACATTTTTTATATTCGGTTTTCGGTATGTCCATCAGTGCTTCCTGCGATTTTTCCATTACTTCCTCTCGGCTGCTAAAACGCGTTCCCCGTAATGGTTTTTTAACTCGATTGAACAGAAAGAAGTCACAGGGAGCCAAATCAGGTGAATTCGGTGGCTGTTGGATGGTATTTGTTGCATTTTTCGTCAAAAAATTACGAATAATGATAGCACTGTGCGACGGTCTCGACGCACTGTGCGACGATTTCTGGTCTCTTTCGGCGAATTGCTTCACGCAAACGTCTCATAACGCCCAAATAATACTCTTTGTTTACTGTCTGGCCTTCTGGCAAAAATTCATGATGCACTACACCGTTGTAATCCATGAAAACCGTCAGCATTGCCTTCTTTTTTGACTGAAAACGACGTGGTTTTTTTGGTCTCGGCTCATTTGGTGAACGCCATTCACTTGCCTGATGTCTGGATTGCGTGTCGTACTCATAAACCCACGTCTCGTCTCCAGTAATGATCCATTTGATGAATGTGGGATCGGATTCAGCCTCGCAAATCATGTCTTTTGCGACGTCAACACGGTCTCTTTTTTGCATGAAATTGAGGTCTTTTGGCACCAACTTTGCTGCTACACGACGGAAACCCAAATCATTAACCACAATGTCTTGGGCGGATCCATAGGCAATGTTCAAGTCCTCCGCTATTTCTCTGATGGTTAATTTGCGGTTATTGACCAACATTTCTTTTACTTTATCAATTTTTTCACCGACTTTCGATGTCGATGGTCTGCCACTGCGTTCATCATCTTCGATTGACTCACGACCACTTCTGAACCGCTCGTGCCACTGGTAAACGACCGTTTTTTTTAGAGAATCGTTGCCGAAACACTTTTCCAACATTCAAGTTATGACACTAAGATTTAAAGGGAATATCAACAACAGATGTACCAATTTAACAAAAAAACAGAACTCAAATCGGAACGATGGGAGCGCCACACGGTGGTTATTCCGGGAACGTTTTGATCAAGGTAGTATGTTGTTCTCCACTGGCAAATATCATCAAATTCTTCATGGGTTTTTAAGATACTCATGTAATACTTACGGTCTTTTTTGGCATTTTAATGGAAATCATCTCCATAAAATCATATAAACACAGCACCCGTGGGATATCGACGTTCATACTAACATTAAATATGTCTTCAAAAAAATATTAATAGATTGTCGTCGCCCATCTTCAGCACGATAGAGTCCTTACTCAATTCGCTTAATATTTTCTCATGGTTACGCAAGTTATAAATGCACGGGTCGGTTTTTTTAATGACTCTGAATTCTTGAATAACCTTTCCGATAGGATTAGAAAGGAATGACTACGGAATAACGCCGGGTAATAAGTAAAATAGGAATATGACTGCGTAGATTTTCGCGGCGGTGGCTTGAAGAATTCTGCATGTCCGGGTTTTCACCGCGTTGTTGTTTGAAGCCGACAACAGTTTCTCCGAAGTTTCATCCGGCGTCTTCAGGTCGAAGAAGGTCTTCGACTTGAAGACGCCGGATGACACTTCGGCGAAACTGTTGTCGGCTTCAAACAACAACGTGGTGAAAACCCGAAAATGCAGAATTCTTCATGTAAAATAGGAATTGAATACCAGGAAGCAGCACCACCTGTATGAGGCAATCAACATAAGAGAGGGGAGAGTCTCACGAAAGTCAACACAAGACATGGTGACAAAAATGGTAATTTTCTCATCAAGTAGCACCGAGTTCTAATAGGAAAAAACATCTGCCCTCTACGACCCAAACGTTGACAGCGTCTTCAACATCCGTGAAAAGAAGATTGATGTAATTACTTGAAAAACGAACACCATTCTAACACACAATCGTTCAAAATTCTGGTGACGCAAGTATAATTGTGCCCTGTTATCCTGAGAAGAAACACACTTCCCCCAAGCGGTTGTGCTTCCTGGATTGAAATTAAAACGAACATTTGCATATTCTCGTTTGATGATGCACATTTGCATCGTAAAAAAAAGGAAATTCACAAATGAGAAGCAACATTTGTGGGTCGTTAGCACCAAGCATGACTGAAAAATGAGAGAACTTTTTGAACAAGGTAGTATAGTCTCACAACGTAGTTATATGGAGTAAGATGCAAGGGAAATGTTCGTTAGGCTAACCCGACCGACTTATGATCACACTGACGAAGCAAAAACGCAGGCCTTATCCATTCTTCATAACATAACCAAAAGGATCACTTAAAAGTAAAAGTAACTATCGATTTACAGTTAATCATAGATTGATACGTAGTTAGTTATAGCACCCATTAATAGACAATTTTTAATATCCAGCAATTTCTAATTCGTTGTCCGATATAAATTAAAGAAATGATCTTTTTATTTTACCTTGAAACTGAATCAACTATTGAAGTTGACTTGTAACCGTACTGAGGAAATAAACAATTAGAAAAATACTGACAATTCATATTTCGAAGTAGACCGTGATTGTGCGTAATTTTCGTATTACGTACTCGAATGCAATGTAGAAAACCTATATTGGCTCAGCCAATGGCATTGTGGTCATTTGATGATTTCTCGGGCACAAAACTGAGGTCGAACGAGATTTCTATTCCTATTTCATTCAATTCTGTCGACTGAAAACTACTTCAATAGCTGGAAAGGATAAGAACCCTATCGCATTTTTTTGCTTTTTCCCAGAGTAGGCCTAGAAGCAACCTGCCCTGGAGTAATTTATGAGCGAATAGCTCAGCACTGCGGAATGAACAACCCATCCGTGCACCATTCAACACGAACCCCAAACGAAAGGAAAAACAGGCGAAAAAGCAGCGACTGGAAGAAGTGGAAATAAAAGTTTTGCCGCAGTAGCTCCGAGAGAGGGAAAGAGAAGGAGAATCGGAATGAGTGGGGGCAGCCCTCTCCACCATCCGCCAGAATTCTCGCGATATATCTATCCCTCTCGCAGAGCTCTCGTGACCCATGATGACATACGCGTGTGTGTAGCCCCTCTTGCCGAAAATGTTGCACGCGCTTCGAAAAACAGCAGAACAAACAACGGCGGGAAAAGGAGGAACCGAGATATTTGAGAGGCGGTGGACGGAGGGGAACGGTGCGTGAGGAGCGCGAGGGGAGAGGTGGAGGACGAGAAAGGGAATCGTGGGAGAGACATGCCGAAAGGAGAAGGGCGAAAGAGAGCACTCCTGGAAATTTCTCCAGGGAGGCGGCGGATGCAGGAGCAAGAGAAGAGGAGTGAGCGCGTGGCACGCGAGGGGAAGCCATCAATCCCTCCCCGCCTTCCCCGCCCCTCTCGCTCTCCCTCAATTCAAAAGCATCCCTTTCATCGCCTCCTCGAGTGTGCGTGCGTTGGCCGCAGGTGAGGCGGCAACGAGGGAGGCCGCCGGACTTTCCCCATCCAGTATTTCACCCGGAGGTTGGTTTGACAGGCGAGGGAAGCACCGGACACGAAGTCCCAAGGCGCGTGACAGTCTGAGGCGTGATTGCTTCCACTGCGCCTACCATTTCGCAGGAAAATTTTATACCCCGGGAATGACACGCGGTTCGGGCGAGGCCGGTGGTGCCCAGCGGATCTGAACCCCATCCATCCGTTCATCGGATTGACTTGGGCTACCGCACTTTCATCACGCTCCCACTCAGTTTTGATGCTTCATGTTTTTCTACCCCAACACCGAGAGATTACTTCAATATGAATATACGAGGCGTATTCTTAAAGTAAGTACCGTTTGCTTATATTTAAATATTGGCGCTTTAGAACAGTTTTGCTCCTGCAGCGCCATCTACTGATTCATTGAGAAGCTCATGCAGCATTTGTTTTGTTTCAGAAGTCGTTTGCTTGTCCGTGCATCCAAACAACAATGTCCGCGACAATCGTTGATCCCACCAGCTGTGAAGTGCGTTCTGTCATACGATTCTTATATGCAAAACGATTGTCGGCTGCTGAAATTCATCGGGAATTATGCCTAGTTTATAAGCCTACAGTTATGAGTGAAGGAAAGGTTAGACAATGGTGCTGTGATTTTAAAAACGGACGAACAAATGTCCATGACGAAGAGCGAAGTGATAGGACCAGTATTCTGACCGATGAAATTGTTTCGCAAGTGGAACAAAAACTGCGATGTGATCGTCGATTAACAATTAATGGCCTGGCTGAACAATTTCCTCAAATTGTACGCACTACTGTCTACAATATTGTTACGGAAAACCTCGGATACCACACATTGCGTGCAAGGTGGGTACCGAAAATGCTCACCGACCACCACAAAGAGCAAAGAATGTCCAGTGGACGAGAGTTTTTGGGTCGTTGGGAACTCTTTAAACCACCCACCGTACAGTCCTGACCTTACACCCAGCGACTACTTCCTCTTCTTGCACTTGAAACAGTGGTTCGGTGGACAACGTTTCGAAACCGAAGAGTAACTCAAGAATGGCGTTGTAGATTGGTTCAACCCTCAGGCGGCGAGTTTCTATGCAGAGGGGTTAAAGAAGCTGGTGCAGCGGTACGAAAAATGCTTAGAAGTGAACGGCGATTATGTAGATAAGTGAAGTAGGTTTGTAGCTAACTAAAAGTGCCAATAAAATGTGTTTCATATGAGTATAATTTTCCTGTGACCAAACGGGCCTTATTTTATGAACACGCCTCGTGTGTGTATATATATATATATATATATATATATATATATATATATATATCCTCGAAAGAGAGATGAGACGACTTTCATATAAATTGGGAATTTGTGCATTGAAGGTTAATTCCCACTTATTCGACCTATATGGGTAGAAGTGTTAGTCCTGTGGGTAGAGAGCTAGGTTACTGACCGTAACCCCCGGGTTAGATTTTGGGTGACATCTCTGACCACCATCGGCTTCACCCAAGCTGCGAATGATTCTCCGTGTACCAGATCTTTCTGGCTAAGCATAGACGGTACAGGGAAAAAATGGATTTTCACACGCCGTCGGAATTAGCACTGGGTGAACTCTACCATCACCTATCCAAACCGACCTTCTGGGTGGGAACCGTGGAGAACTCCGGTCACGAGAACGGGTCCGAGGCATAACTATTTCGCGAACAGTGGCATTCCCTCACCAAAAGAGTCACACGTATAAGTCATATTTCATTTCCCTCATTCGTAAATAGCGCTTGTGTGTCAGCGGTCAATTGTGCAGCTTCTTCAGGGTTTGAGCTGGACCCCTCTCCAAGTGGCCGCTCCTCGTTTAATCCCTAGCATCGGGATGGCCAACTTGCCTCAATTTTCTGTCGATGATGCCAATATTCTCATCCAACATTTTCATTCACCGCGAGGCTGATGTGATCGTGACAGTACTGCTTGGTGCTCACTAATATCCGTGAAATCGGTTCGTAGAGGATAGATGGGGTGCGATCGACACCTCCGTACTTGGCGGTTTCCCATAGGGACACCGAGGGAGGGTGTTGGCGGAGAGTGTCCAGTAGCAGCAGTGGGATTGTTAACCCGAGGCCACTACTGCAAACTATCTGATAGGCTACCAAACCGTTAAAATCTTCACACGATCTCTTTATTTAATTTGTATTTTTTAGACATATTTTCGCGTGTTCATGGTACACCGTTTCGCACAACGCTACGAATTCTACTGAACAATGAATGCGACAACTTTCCTCCAGTGCAAAGAGTTTGGCTAAAAATATTCTGTCCTTGGTAATTCCCTGTGAGACAGAAAAGTCAATTTCAGAACCAACTGGGAGCATAGTAAATGAGAGGAGAAAACAGGGCTGATGTGATGCTTATGTGCTGGTTTCACACATCGAGTAGCTGGGAACGAACCTTGACACTGGCTGATTTATACAGTCAGATTCCAGTCCCTGCTTAGACATGGAGCGTGAAAAACATTCAAGGGTTTAGTCCCCAGTCCGTCGGATGGGACCCTATGGGTCAGGAGTACGGTGTGTCTAGTTTTAATCTACTCTTCCTCCTTTTCCTTCAAATCCTAACTATTCCGACTCTATTTATCTATTCCTACCGCGGGAAATCAACTCTTTATTTGGTCACTCTCCCGAAGACTACGAAATGAATGCGAGGATAAAATGACTCAAACGGTTAGCTATTATTCAAATAGTCATTTTTCAAGCCAGAAAGCACGAGGACGTGAGAATTAATCAAGTGGAGATACAATTCTTTCGATAACGGGATGATTACGCCCAGATCTCGTGTGGGGCGTGCCTTTCGTAGACGTAGAACATGCTCCGAAACAATAAATGCCAACGAAGGAGTTTGTCTGGAAGGACATTTATGAGTCATCATCATCGATATAAAATGTTCTCGCACGGACTAAGAATCGCGAAGTCATTCAAAATGGTGAAGCGGTTGATAGAGCTATCTGAAATATTATCTTCGTATCATAATTTAAATTTAATGAAACTTTAAATCATTATGCGTGAAAAAATATACATCAGACAAAGAAAATTGATACATTACTCGTTTGCAGAATACTATGCATGAATGTCTTCTGTCAATAATAGGGTCGATGGTTTCACGATTTGGCATCAATTATACGTACCACCATTTGATAGCCATTGAGAAATAAAACAATGGTCTACGGAATTCACTAATGATCTTGTTTTTGTAATGGTAGCCGAGAGCATGTATTTCCTCAAATATTTAGGCTGACATTAAAAGTTTGTCATTGACTGAGCACGGTACTTCCAATTCCGACAAAAATTATCGTCTTTAAAATTGGCAGTGAATATTCGATATGAAAAAGCGGCCGGGATATAATTTACTGGACATAGTTCTGCATAATAGTTTAAAAACAACTATGAGTGAGGGAGAGAATATTTCATTTCAGCAGTCATGATGATTAAGAAATTAACCAATGGAAAAAATCATCGAAAAGTACAGCGTTCAGAGGAATAAATGTCCTAATTGGGAAAAGGCAGAAGAAAGTCTACCAGGCACGAATTTTGCCAACATCAATATATTCCTTCTCGATGTGCAGTCCATTATCTGACGACGCACATTTCCGGGAACTTGAGACGAAAAACACGAGAGAATTTTTGACTCGCTGCAGAACAAGATGGCGCGGACGCGAAAACCGATGCTGCGACATGGGAGGTTTTATTAACACGTAGCCGAGGGCTGTCGATGGAATGTTCAAATAGCGGCTCGACACAAGGGGGGACAAGAGCCAGTGGTCCCAGCACTCATTCACTGACCGAAAGAGAATCCTGAATACGAATTGGAATATCGGACACGCGGGATAGTAAAAAGCATAATATTTTTGATGAAAAACAAGACCGTGACACCGTCTCGTCTGTAGAGCGGAAGACAGCGTTGAAATTCAATCTAGGTCACTGTTTTTCCAGGAGGACATTAATCAGTTGAATTCAGACACTGTGAAGGTGACTGGATGAATAGAAGCAAGGTCCCGAGCAGAAACAAACAAAAGTACCGGGTCTAATTATATCATTTTCATAGACAATGAAGTGTTTAGCGCATTTTTTGTGTTCACGCTCATATTAACATAGGGCAAGACGCTAGGCCTCCCCTCCCATGCCCCGCTCCTTGCCTCTCACCAGGGAAACATTGTAAAATTCTAGTTGAGTCAAATCCCAAAACCATCCACCATTTCAGCTGCACAATTCTAGAAGACGAAATTCTGAATACGCTCCTCCGTGGACTAATATCGAAACACTGGCCAAAATCGCTTTTCGCGAATTAATTTTCCGGATTTTATAAATGGGAGAGTATTTTAATCCAATATACCTTCCAGAATTTACGCTTAAGGATTTCTTTAAACAAATTATCACGGCTGAGCAGCCCATCAAATTTGCACAAAAATTATACATTTACCCAATTCGCTACTGTGATTTTTCTGACGGAAAGCACTAAATTGAGTTATAGTTTAAAGGAAACCCAAGTTCCTAATCACCACCTGCCACAGACCTTTTTTGGTGGCTCGCAGGGTGTAGATGTAGATGTAAGTATAATTTTTTACAAAAAAATGCGTATTTAGTTCATTTGAATAACAACAACGGATAAGCCTAGATATATTTCAATTTAAAATCTTTACAGCACACGCTATGAAGCCATATTTTTTCATTAAATTTTCAGATGGAAGTCATCTATAACACAGGCCTACAAAAAAATTTTTTTTTGGTGCCGGGAATCTTTGTGCTGATTTTAACTATATTTGTAGAGCTGAATCCAAATATGAAATCCGTTTTTATTTAACAGCTCTACTTTTTTTAGATATGGCACATCTTACGATTAGTTGTTTTAATATTTGATATATTCCGGAAAATAATTTTCAAAGTTAAATAAATCTATAAGCATATTAATTTATAACCACTCTGCGGTGTTCCTTTTATTTTCAATAAACTGTCAATAAGTTTTATATATATATTTCTATATTGTAGGCCAATGAGATTAAAAAACAAAAATACGGTACGGTACCGGTACAAAAATAAGTTTTTATCGCACAAGGGAAAAGGATATGCTACCCTTCTTTACTCAAGAAGACAATCTTACATTTTGTTTAGACGTTAAGGGTCTTTTGGAAAAAATGGGACTACTATCACAATATGATGCTAGTGATTGGCATTTGTTTATTGATAGCTCCAAGCGTAGTTTAAAATGTGTACTTCTTCACAATGGTAACAGGTTTGGCGCAATACCTATCGCTCATTCAACTAAAATGAAAGAAGAATACGATACAATAGCATTGGTCTTACAGAAGATAAAATACCAGGAACATCGCTGGGTGATTTGTGTAGATTTAAAAATGGTGAACTTTCTTCTTGGGCAGCAAAGTGGCTACACAAAATATCCTTGTTTCTTGTGCCTCTGGGATAGCAGGGACAGACAAAACCACTGGATTAAGAAGGAGTGGCCTAAGAGAGAAAACTTGGTTGTTGGGAAAGAAAACATCATTGCTGAATATTTTGTTGAAAGAGAGAAAATCATCTTACCCCCTCTACATATTAAACTAGGCCTAATGAAGCAATTTGTAAAGGCTCTTGACAAGGATGGACCATGCTTCGGCTACTTAAGACTGAAGATGCCCCATATAAGTATTGAAAAACTTAAAGCTGGTATTTTTGAGGGGCCACAAATCAGACAACTTACAAAGGATCCTGCTTTTGTCGAGTCAATGAATGAGATTGAAAAAATTAGTTGGATGCCATTTCTTGAGGTCATAAAAAATTTTCTAGGAAATCACAAAAGTGAAAATTATATTGAGCTGGTAAACATTATGCTCAGTAACTTCAAATCACTTGGATGTAATATGAGCACAAAAGTTCACTACCTACACAGCCACTTAGACAATTTTCTTGGAAATTTAGGAGACAAGTGAAAAACAAGGTGAAAGATTTCACCAGGATATAAAAACAATGGAAGCTCGCTACCAAGGAAGATGGGATAACCATATGATGGCAGATTACTGCTGGTGCTTAAAACGAGACTGTTTGAACAAAGTGCACTCAAGAAAATCGCGCAAAAGAAGCTTCCAATGTGTTGAGTGATGTTTTTATGTATTTTTTTCTTTTCAATTTGTTTTATTACAAATTGTAAAATTCTGTTGTGTTTGTGGGTGATTTAACAGCCCTAGAAATAAATCAAGTCTTTATATTTAGTGGGTTTTATTATTAATATAATATTCCCATATCATCATGTAGAAGATTTTTTTATGTAACAACATATCTATATCTTGAAAACTATAGCTGATAGGAAAAAACTAGTGTCATAATTGGATTCAGCACCCCAATTGTGCTTTAAATCATCATTAAAAGCTCCGGCACCAAAACCACTGTTGGCCTGTGTTATGGTATACATTCAAGGAGGAGCAGCAAAAAAACATTAAGTGCAAATACAAGTATCATGGAACTAATAATTTCAAAGAACTATCAAAGGGAGCACTTCTCCCTCTTCTCTCAGCCAAGGAGAAGCATCTCTCCTGGAAATGAATATTTTTATGATCAAAAAATATATAGTTATTTGATTATTATTATGAGATTTAACTAACATATGTTAGTCAAATTTCATAATCCATAGAAAGCATTGATTTCTATTAAAGTAAATTCATAATAATCCAAAGCGTGCACGAAACGGTGCCAACTGTTTGGGGCAATCAAGGAGGGGTCTCGACCGACTGCTCTTATCCCATGAGCCTTTTTATCACCAGTTTCTATTGAGAAAAACTATGAACACCCCCTAGTTTCCATTAGTGGAAATTGCTGAGTAAGTGTTCTTCAAAACGCACGAATGCCGGCCACGTAGTACTCGGAATACCCGCACACTGGAGTGGCACGTGCCGGCCATTCATAGGCTGCCAATCCCCATCCAACCGCTCCCTCCCCATAGACTGGGCCAAAAAGCTCTTCGAAACACGTACACGGATGACTCCTGATTGTTTTCATTAGGGTATTTTATAAAATGCTCCTTGATTATTGGCCAATGGCCATGGAATTCCATTGGTTTAAATAAGAATTCCCCTCGCACGGGAACTTTCTTTGCCTGCGCTGAATTGAAGTTGCACTTAATTGTCTTCTCGTGCCTAACCTACTTCCACGTACAAGGAATTACAAAGTGCGCATGCGCAACCTAATGTTGCCGATCGGTTCGGCGATATGCAGCAGCATAAATAAATATTGTCCGTCATTATTGATGGCTGATGTTCACTTTGGTCTCCCTTAAATTTAAGGGAGATTTTATTATTACTTTTAGATCAAATGCACGTAGAGAACTCTGAAATGATGCGAACTTAAAAATTCACTCCTCTTATGTCACACAACGTCTTCCTAAACATTTCAAAAGATCTATTGCTACCACACAATACTCGTGCTGGAATACCTATCAGAATTCAAGTTTTAGAAGATGGGGGCTTAAAATGTTTTGACTCGGTTTAGGTAAAAAAAAACTTTTCCACCAGTACCTAAAGAAAAGGGTAGGATACCACAGACCCAGAAAACATTTCTTGAAAATCAGTGAAATTGACTGAACGAAGATATCGGATTACCTTCTGTTGTCTATGAATACCTTCAGTGGATGTATACATTGTGTTTCCTTATTTAATGAACATGAACTTCCACAAAGTTGATCTTTAAACAATAGAAAGCATTTCATCGTATTCACTTTCTTAAATTTTCAAGTGAAACCATAGCATAAATTTTAATGCTATCATCCGGTTAAATCTTTTGGAAACCAAATAAATAATTCGATTGTTCCAGCGAGACACGGAGGAAGATCATATAATTTAGATTGAGTACCTCGGCAGTACTTCTATCTCGAATCACATTAATGAAATGGTGAGCTTACGGAAATTACGCGACGCCAAACTAATCTAAACTGAAACCAAGTCTACAATTCGTGTATTATTCTGATGGAGGCTTGAAGAAACCCCAAGACGAAAATGATCAGAGGTAGATACTCTTTCAATACAATAAATCGACATTTCCGTACTTTCAAATTCGTAGGACAGTCGAGAAACATGGCCACCAAATATTCTGTCTAAGGCTCAGATATAAAAAAACTGCACCTTACCCAGAAAGGGTTAAAATATCAGAACAAAATGTGATGTGTTTCTGCAAACGCTGTTCAACCATATTTCCAAATTGATAAAATATGCTATTCCGATTCTTGAAAATCCCTGGAGTTTGTCATTTTTATATCCTAGTGGGATATTACAAAGGAAGTAATACTACTTTGATCAAAAAGTTCCCGGAATTTATTCAGAAAATTAAAAATACAAGTTTATTCATCTAAATCTATATTGTCCCCTTCAAAGTAATCCCCATCGACTGCAACACACTTATGCCAGCGCTTGATCCAATCCTCGAAACATTTTTTATATTCGGTTTTCGGTATGTCCATCAGTGCTTCCTGCGATTTTTCCATTACTTCCTCTCGGCTGCTAAAACGCGTTCCCCGTAATGGTTTTTTAACTCGATTGAACAGAAAGAAGTCACAGGGAGCCAAATCAGGTGAATTCGGTGGCTGTTGGATGGTATTTGTTGCATTTTTCGTCAAAAAATTACGAATAATGATAGCACTGTGCGACGGTCTCGACGCACTGTGCGACGATTTCTGGTCTCTTTCGGCGAATTGCTTCACGCAAACGTCTCATAACGCCCAAATAATACTCTTTGTTTACTGTCTGGCCTTCTGGCAAAAATTCATGATGCACTACACCGTTGTAATCCATGAAAACCGTCAGCATTGCCTTCTTTTTTGACTGAAAACGACGTGGTTTTTTTGGTCTCGGCTCATTTGGTGAACGCCATTCACTTGCCTGATGTCTGGATTGCGTGTCGTACTCATAAACCCACGTCTCGTCTCCAGTAATGATCCATTTGATGAATGTGGGATCGGATTCAGCCTCGCAAATCATGTCTTTTGCGACGTCAACACGGTCTCTTTTTTGCATGAAATTGAGGTCTTTTGGCACCAACTTTGCTGCTACACGACGGAAACCCAAATCATTAACCACAATGTCTTGGGCGGATCCATAGGCAATGTTCAAGTCCTCCGCTATTTCTCTGATGGTTAATTTGCGGTTATTGACCAACATTTCTTTTACTTTATCAATTTTTTCACCGACTTTCGATGTCGATGGTCTGCCACTGCGTTCATCATCTTCGATTGACTCACGACCACTTCTGAACCGCTCGTGCCACTGGTAAACGACCGTTTTTTTTAGAGAATCGTTGCCGAAACACTTTTCCAACATTCAAGTTATGACACTAAGATTTAAAGGGAATATCAACAACAGATGTACCAATTTAACAAAAAAACAGAACTCAAATCGGAACGATGGGAGCGCCACACGGTGGTTATTCCGGGAACGTTTTGATCAAGGTAGTATGTTGTTCTCCACTGGCAAATATCATCAAATTCTTCATGGGTTTTTAAGATACTCATGTAATACTTACGGTCTTTTTTGGCATTTTAATGGAAATCATCTCCATAAAATCATATAAACACAGCACCCGTGGGATATCGACGTTCATACTAACATTAAATATGTCTTCAAAAAAATATTAATAGATTGTCGTCGCCCATCTTCAGCACGATAGAGTCCTTACTCAATTCGCTTAATATTTTCTCATGGTTACGCAAGTTATAAATGCACGGGTCGGTTTTTTTAATGACTCTGAATTCTTGAATAACCTTTCCGATAGGATTAGAAAGGAATGACTACGGAATAACGCCGGGTAATAAGTAAAATAGGAATATGACTGCGTAGATTTTCGCGGCGGTGGCTTGAAGAATTCTGCATGTCCGGGTTTTCACCGCGTTGTTGTTTGAAGCCGACAACAGTTTCTCCGAAGTTTCATCCGGCGTCTTCAGGTCGAAGAAGGTCTTCGACTTGAAGACGCCGGATGACACTTCGGCGAAACTGTTGTCGGCTTCAAACAACAACGTGGTGAAAACCCGAAAATGCAGAATTCTTCATGTAAAATAGGAATTGAATACCAGGAAGCAGCACCACCTGTATGAGGCAATCAACATAAGAGAGGGGAGAGTCTCACGAAAGTCAACACAAGACATGGTGACAAAAATGGTAATTTTCTCATCAAGTAGCACCGAGTTCTAATAGGAAAAAACATCTGCCCTCTACGACCCAAACGTTGACAGCGTCTTCAACATCCGTGAAAAGAAGATTGATGTAATTACTTGAAAAACGAACACCATTCTAACACACAATCGTTCAAAATGCTGGTGACGCAAGTATAATTGTGCCCTGTTATCCTGAGAAGAAACACACTTCCCCCAAGCGGTTGTGCTTCCTGGATTGAAATTAAAACGAACATTTGCATATTCTCGTTTGATGATGCACATTTGCATCGTAAAAAAAAGGAAATTCACAAATGAGAAGCAACATTTGTGGGTCGTTATCACCAAGCATGACTGAAAAATGAGAAAAAGGGAACGCATTTTCGGGGAGGTACATTACAGACACCCTTATTGGTAATTAAATGGTTTTTCGGTGTAGGGGTAGGAAGGATTTCCACTAATGTTAACCTAGAAAATTACGGAGTGACACTAATAGTGAACTCACCAATCAGTTTTTTACCAAGGCAATACCTGTTATTATATAAAATCATCAATGTAAGCATGTGGGGGAGATTGATAGGACAATTTTCCAGCGTTCACAATTATGCGGGGAGGACGAGATGTTTATCCTGTCTCTCTATTTAATCCATCTACTTCCCTCGTCACTGCTGTCCACCGTAATAAAAATATCGCACTGCAATTTACATGCTCGCTTGAACCTCTTCCCTTCCACATTTTCTGAGCCTTCTCTCTATCTTCCGCATGGAACTGCACGAGAGATGACTTCCGCCGAAGTGAGTCGCCAGGGTAAATGAGTATGTAGATTTGATAATCAATCGAGAGAGGGGAAATGAATTGGGAAACAAAAAAGGGTGAGGGTTGAGGAGGACGAAACGGAGAGGGGGGTAAGGGGAGTTGAAGACAAGAGGAGACCGTATTCAACCGCAGCTGTGAGCAGGACTGCGCATAACTCTCTCTCCTGCCCTCGACCTTGCGTTGGCAACGTCCCCCAGCATCGCTCTCCCCTCTCTCGCATAACCTCAGTTCACATAAAAAAATTACACCTCCCCCTCCTCCCCGCGACCCAACATGGAGACGAGCGGCAAGAGGAATGAAAAGGAAAAGAATAAGGAATATTAATATCCCTTAGGCCTCATTTTCCCACCAGTCGCTCCAAAAAGCGAAGCACACAGCATCACAAAATATTTAATTTCACCCACCATAGATGTACATATATCCTCGATAAATCATTTCAACTTCAAAGATTCATTTATTGATTTCTGAGAAGAATATTTTGCTCGCGATAATTTCAATTTGTTGCGCTCCGAGCGACTTTCTCCAATTGTTCCCGTCGTTAAAAGCTGAAAAGCATTCTGCATCTTCATCACGGATCCTGACTTTGGATCTGCTTTATGAAAGCGGGATTTGAAATAATTCAAGCCGAAATTATACAATACTACATTTTATCACCCAAACCAGTGTCAAAGCAAATTACAGAGGTGCGCTTGACATTCAGTTTATCGATTAGAGAATTTATGAATTAATTAATTACATTCCTTTTTTGACACACTCTCGGTCAGTTTACGATTTTCATTGCTTTAAAATCTAATAAGTTTAAAAGAATATCATTAAATTTATGAATTTACGAACTACTTCGACAGACGACCATTTTATTATGAAAGCTCGACAGTAGTTTTCATGGATACTTAGACAGATGATACTAAGTCTACATGTATCCACGAGTTCATCCAAAACTCTCCACTGAGATATCTTTGAGTATTTTCGCAAAAATGATGGATTTTTATAATGATTCTCCAATCTCACTTCAGAAAATTGTATCTTCATGCTGGTGCATCCACCAAAGTAATTTAAATCGCCCCGAAACACACAAATCGCTTATATATGCGCAATGTTTTGAAAAGGGTATTTTTCAGGGTAAGTAATTTCCACAAATGAAAATATCAAGTCACTAAGATGATATTAATGTTGAACCCAAACTTACATGCAAGCAACTCGAACCTATTCTAGACCATTATTTCTAGTTTAGAGAATTCTCTAGCCGCCCTTTGACATATCACAGCCTCGTAAAATAACTTTATCTACACGCATAACACTGCGCAACTTTCTGTTCCAGTATTGGTACGCTTATGATTAATCACATTTCATTTCCCTTGACGATTTCATCACTCTCAATTATTTTTTAAGAAGATGAAGCGACACTTGTATAGCTTGCTTTTCAAGTAACTATTTAGGCTCGGATCCTGCATGTTCTCAATACTGTTTTAGCCCTGCTTCCAACTTTCGATAACCACAGTAGAAGGTCTTCTAACAAATGAACGTATCTACAATTAATGTCATGTCGATGACGTATGCTCTCACCACTTTTATCCACGCCAGTTGTCTTCCCTTTCTTCGACGCTGAGACAGAATTTTTTAATGGGAGACATTCACACCCTGTGAGCCCGTGGTTTCCGGTTATTCCTCTAGAAAAATTTTCCACGGCGACTACGCCTTTCCTAGTTACTTTTTTAAAAAGATTTCTTCCGGCACCAGCAAACGTCTATACAATTCAGGGGGAGGGACAGAGTTGAAGGACGACGAGGAAACAAGGAACCGGAATCAACCTCCTGACGGAGTGCGCCCGCAGGGACATTGTTCAACACGCCCCCTCCGAAAAAACTGAGGAGGATGACAGACGGAGACACTTGTTGTGTCTCGGTTACAAGGCATCGACGGCGGAAGGACGGGGCAGTCTCCGAAGGGAATGATGCATGGGAAGGGCGAGCGAACGAGACGAGTCTACACAGTGGGAGAAAAAGTTTCTCTAGGATTGGAGACGAGAAGGGAGTAAGAGGAAGCGTCGCACATTTCATGGAATAAATTATCTAGTTTAACACATAGAGGCTTCGTCCGGAAAATAAGTGTACTGAGCTCAGGAAAAAAAAATTATTACACTTTTACATATCTTTAGCTAATATTCCTCTAAATAGGACCCTTGTGAGTCGATACACTTGTTCCAGCGGCGTTCCCATTCCTGGAACGCTCCCGCGAAGGCATCATCGGGAACCTCTCGAAGACACGTCGTCACGGCCTCTTTGACGGCGTCCAAAGTCCCGCATCGCGTTCCTTTCAAACTCCTCTTTATCTTCGGGAACAGAAAGAAGTCCGGTGGTGCCAAGTCCGGGCTGTAGGGCGGGTGCGGCAGCGTTGCCACGCCGTGCTTGGCCAAGAAGTCCGACACGACAAGCGCGGTGTGAGACGGCGCATTGTCGTGATGCAGCCACCAGATGCTTTTGATCGCTGGCCGGACGCGGGAGACTCGTTTTCGAAGCCTGCCGAGCACTTGGACGTAAAATGCAGCATTTACAGTTTGTCGTTCAGGTACAAATTCGTAGTGAACGACTCCCCTTTTGTCAAAAAAGGCAATGAGCATGATAAACATTTTCCGGACGAACCCTGTATATTTGATTCTTAAACCCATGATTTTCATCATCCATCTTATCTAAGTAGTTTTCCATATTCGTCCTCGAATGGGTTTAGCAAAGTTTTAGTTGCGAACGAATTTTTGGCGGGTGACTTATTTAATTTTTCTTAAAGCCCCAAAAACAACATTTGTCCACCACCAGTCGAGCTCTCTAATATTTCGACATCAGCCGAAACCTACAATTCAAAGGAACAACTAGCTTACAACAGTTTAATGAATTTTTGTGCGAGAAAAGATAATGGAATCTCATCTTTCATCCGCAAAATATAAAATTGTACGATTACCCATTAATTATTACCTTGTACCTGCAACATTTTTTCACCGTAGGAAACTATCATTATTGGCTTAGTTTAGAACATTTTGCTACGTCACCTTTCATCATTGCCTAGATGAAATGCATCTAACGAAACATACGGGAGGGGACGGCGAAGGAAAGACGGAGGGAGGAGAGCGGGGCCGGAGGAAGAAATGGGAAAGAGGAGAAGAAGGAGAGTTTTCTATTCCGCTTGCATGTCGGCTGGCAGTGGCCAGACGCGCGAGAAAGGGTATCAGGTGTGCTCACAAAGGCAGGATTGAGAAACGGAGAGAAGGAGGTTGGTGGATGGAGAGGAGGATGAGATAGACAGATGGATAGAGAGAGAGAAGAGAGACGTCCCTCGGCAAAAGGAAGAGGAGCTCTACGGGATGGAGAAGGGGCAAGCGCGAAGACAGAGCGGGAGAGGTTTTGCGATAGGGGTTAGGACTCGGGGGCGTTACAGATCCCTTCCTCGCCTTCAAAATGCGGCCCTCGGCACCGCGCGGTGGAGCGATGAAAAGGGGAAGACGGCACAAAGAGCTTCCCGCCGCCGCCACGCAGTCCAAAGTGAATTTCTGCTTCGTCCACGGGACGGGAGAGGAAGGAAAAGGGGCCGCGCTCTTTTTATTTCGATCCCAGAGTCCACTGACAATGGTTTTTGTTCACCTTCGTGTCCCAAAGGGAGAAAGTGGAATATCTTATCCTCCTTTTTCTGGGGGCCAGGGGTTCGAATCCATTGAGAAGCGCAAGGATCTTACGGAAAAGTGCGTAAATCCGTGGAGGGGGGGAATTCTCCCCCCCCCCCGGATTCATGGCGGATATCAAAGTCGCGAGCATTTGAAATCAATAAAAAAGCAGCACTGATTATATTGGCTGTTCTTGGGAAAACTGGGAAATATTGCTCGGAACAAAACGGTATCCTGTGAAAAAGTTGGCAAACGTTTTCAGCGCGTTAAGAAACAACATTTTGGTCGGAAAAAGTAAATAATAAAATAAGCATCAATTACTTTTCAGCAATGAAAATTTGACAGCCAGACAATTAGTTCTCCGAGTGAATAAAATATCGGGTCATATCATCATCGTCCTTTTCATCATCATCTTAGGATTTAGACGGCGTAGTTCTTTACTCAATTCTTCAATCGCCCTCTTTAATTTTTTATATTTCTTTGCTTTCACATCTCTTGCCATTACTTTCATGAATCTCAATACGATCCTCCATTCATCGTCCTTCAATTTTCAAGCAATAACACACTTCAAGAAGTCAACGAAATCCACTTGTGCTTTCGACACTTCGTTCCGTTAGTCGTAGACATTTAGTTCCTCGACGTCTCCGCTTCATTTCCATTTCATCTCCAGCGTTACAATTCCAGTGCTTCAAATAGCCTCTCCCTCACAACTACTATTCTGCATGAACCAACTCAACATGCTCCAAATACATATATGTTTGAATTGAGGAGAAACCTTACTCCGACGTTGGTGCTTGGCGGGCACAGCGCTGGAGTACTGACCTGCGGACGCCTCAAGGCACCTTCACCAAAGCAGTGTGATTTTTCGGGTATCATCGGTTCCTCCTGATAAATCATAGGCAGCACAGAAGAAGGACTCGTGTTATGGATTTCACACGCCATTGCGCTTAGAACGAGGTGAGCTCCACCCTCAACTATCAAAACCGACCTTCGAATTGATAACTGTGGTTTTGATATATTCTGCCGGGACAGGGATATCAATTCTCTTGCACTTCACTTCTTAGCCAAGTCCTCGTTGCATCCTCCATCACTGACCATCCTGCTTCTCAATGGACTAAACTTTAGCAATCTTTTAGTCTCCGATCACTCAGTTTTACATGCGAGTTTTTCCTTCGCATATCTACAAAACACTTTCTATTTTGTTTGTCATTTTTTGACTTTTGGTTACATTTTTATCCCTGGCTTAGTCTTTTCTTTACTCTTATCTTTTTACTGTTTGTTTCAGATTAAATTACAGCCGCTTCATCTTTACGCAGGTTTTGCATCGTGCTAGTGCAATTGTAAGACCGTCCTATTTCGTTCGGACTCTGCAACATTCTGTGCCAGATGACGTCATCCAATGCTTTCACGAAATCTGCGAGTGTCAGTCGAGCCTTTAGTTTGCCCTTCTTCATGAGAAGCCAACGGGATATGGGAGTTTATTTTTTACTCCTAACTTTTCATAGATCACAATTTTAGTCATTTAGCGTCCTCTTTAACAAGTGGTAAAAATAAATACTCTTTCACTTCAATGAAACCTATTTGACCAACCGATCTCCTGAATATCTCCTAGTGGATTACATAATTACCAAGTGGCTTTCCCATAAAGATCGACCCACGCGAAGAGACTTTTTTCTCATTTTTAAACTTGCTTGAAAAATTACAATCGACATTGGTACATTACAAACCGTACGATTGGTGTGTAATTCAATGCTAAAAATTTATATTTGCATGCGTGAAAACTCAGTTTTTGCTCATTTATGTTGTGGAAAGATGCGCCAGTCCATTTTATCGACAAATTATAAAAAAATAAATCACCAACTTCCCTTTTGTCACGAGGGCGATCATTACAATATGCGAAATTTACTTTCGATTCGATTTAATCGGTTTTCAAAATCGATAAATATTTGTATTAGCTCAAAAAAGCAACAATATATGTATCAAATAGCTCTAACATAACGAATCAAGAGACAAAGCTTCGGAGGATTATTAATGTCATTTTACATATTGTTTCCCGTGAGCCAAATAGATATCCACGGATTGGCAAAAGCGGTCAAATGCAATGAATCTCCCAATTTAATCCCTATAAGCCGCTAAATCACAAAAATATCAATGACTTGCCTTGTTAGGGTAAAGTATTGCTGGGATTTAAGCGATTGATCGTTAATCGCCGCAGCAAAACTCGGATGACAATATGTGATTTATACAGCACCAAAGTCTCATAATTCTCCCAATTCCCGTCTCTTGGATTTCCAATGGGATACGGCTGAATTGGAAAACGAACATAAGCTGAAATTATGATCGGCGGTCATGATACTGCGTGGAGACGAGTGATGAAAATAATGGCATTCTAATGAGGCACACAAAATCACAAGATTATGCATTGTATGCATCGTCTGTTGCAAAACTTAATCAAATGAAAGTGAAATAAATATTTTTAAATTAAACATGCGTAGAACTGCATAGCTCCCACGCCAGATCTCTGAGGCGAGATGAAGGGTGTAGATTAGAAGCAATACGATGCGGAAGTGGAGAGAAACGGTGAATACAAGTGCCGGACTAGAAGGTGACCAACGACCAAGATTTACACATGGAAGGAGCAAAGAGAAGATTCCAAGGTTAAACTCAAAAAGATAGAAAAACCGGATTAAGGAGATATTTAGATAAAGAAGAGGGATATTGAAGGCCATTGCAGAACGTTTGGTAACTCGAAAGAGATTCGGAAAATATTTAAATTATACCGAGATGACAGAATCAAAGCATACGAGGTCTGTCCAATAAATACACGAACCGAGGCCATAAAAATTTTATTATGCAACATTTAGTCTGTATCGATTTTGTCCCATTGAAAGTACTCTCCATTCGTTGCACTTATTCCATCTTCTTTTCCGCTGCTTAAGCACTCTTGGAAGTCCTCGGCAGTCAGACTTTTTAGTTTTCTCGTCGTTTCTTGCTTTATTGTGACCACATCTTCCCAGTGATGTTCCCTCATCATACTTTTGCATTTTGGGAATTGAAAAACGTCGCAGGGGCCGAGAGATCTGGCGAACAAGGAGGATGATCAAGGATTAAGGTGATTGAATTTTTTTGCCAGAAACTGGCGAACAATCGATGCAGCTTTGGCACGGTTTTCGCACACATTTTTTAAAACCCAAATGTTCGGCTAAAATAGTGTGGACTTCTGATTTTCCTCAATTCAGTTCGTCAGCTATCATTCGGACAGTTTTTCGACGATCGGTAAGGACAAGGGACAGCAAACGATCATTGTTGTCGTCAACACAGGTGGTTGAATGTACTCCCGGCCTTTCATCATCCGTGGCGTCTTGTCCCGGCCATCTTTAAAACGTCCGACATCCACACGAAAACGGATCTTTTCTCCAGAGCATTAACACCGTAAACAGCTGTCAACATCTCGGTAATTTCTTGATAACTTTTAGCACACTTCACCAAAAAACTTGATGCTGATTGTTGCTCCGTGATCGTCAATTTCCATTTTCGACAAACAGTAAAAACAAGGGCAATAGGAACTAACAGAACTGGCACCATACGCACAGCGCGACGATCCGCCAAGTACAGACATTGGACATTGGGTCTCAGGCAAATAGCGCCGCTATAGTCCGCGTCATGGCCGCCGGATTGCACCAGTCTGCGCATTTATTGGCCACACCTCGTATGCAAGGAAGACCACATCTCGAGTAGTCTTCCAGCTCTAAAATCGAACTGATTTAAAAATCATTATTTATTAACTCACGTAAATTGATGCAAAATTATCTGATTTTGATCAAATATTTTACTATAGAAACGCCCTTAACACGAACGATCAACAGGACAATATATTTCCACAAAAACTCAAGGGTTGAGAAATAAAAAGTCAGCAGGATAAAAATACTAACCGACAAATAAAATTAGATCACCAGGAAAATGAGAACAGAATCTAAGAAAGCAGAAAATATAAGATTACAATCGCCAATTATATTTTTATTAAAATCCAACAAATATAACTGTCACAGTAAGTCATAAAATATTAAAGAAATCATCCGAGACTGGGTTAAAAGTGGCACTGAAAAGACTATCAACGAATTCGAATGAAATTCTCCTTCGGCCGAATGGGGACTTCCAAACACGACTTTTGCTGTTCCAAAACCTACAGGAATAAGCATGACAACTTGACCACTGTCACAGGAAAGTTGATTTAATTATTTGTAATAATTTAATACACATATGCATTCTTAAAATATAAATAGAACAAGAGACTAGATAAGATATTCAATCATCGCAGACCCAAAGTGAGAATAAAATGCAAACTTTATCGATCGTTTTGTGTAACAGGAAAAGAGAATAGTTATTTTTCCTCACATGGCTACATTTTTTCATGCAATGTTCAAAAACACAACCCAAATAATCCGTCCACAAATTAATGACTAAAGTGATTTAACTAATGATTTTTTTTGCTTGAAGAACAAGTTGGTTTCAGAACGAGAAGTTGTACTAACAACAAATTACCTCCGGAAAAAACATTGCAAATGTTCACACATTCTCGTTCCTACCTAAACAGGACATTCATAGATTATATCAGTTTAGAACGGATCGTTGTGATGAGACTCCAGTTTGTCTATTCATTAACCCCGTCATTAGGGGTGACGACGAACTGGAAGGGGTGGTTATGCTTTAAAAAAACAGCTGCCATCTTTATCACAAAATTATAGTATTAGCTAATTATTTCAACTTAAGATCTCGCGCGTAATCTATTGGCTGCATTGGCATCCGGTGTAATCACAAGATATCTTCGGAGAAGTCGCTGGAGAGGGCGAATTGACTCCACGCACCATTGCCAACTCTCGGCACGGCAAGTAAACAGAGCCGCGATGGTGTCGATGAGACCGTTTCTCAGAAACGGTCGGCGAAGGGAGGCGACTCTCCCGGGGGCGAGTAGGGGGGGGGGCACTCATTCAGGGAGTAAGACAAGCATGTACGCGCGTAGGTACTCCAACGCAATCACTCGAGATGGCCCCTTCTGGAGTTGCACGCTCGAGGGAATTCCAGCGGAGGGTATCCGAAGAGGGAGGAGAGAGAAATCGGAGGCAGCGAGAGGAGGGGGAGAAGGAACACCCTCTTAAATAAAAGGGAGCAAGTGGAGAGAAAGGATCTCTCTTGCACCCTCTTTCACGACCCTTCCCCACCTCCTCTCGAGTTAAAAAGCCTCGAATTGACTGCTCACTGGTGGGAAAAGGGTCGGTCACCCGATTGTCTTTTTGAGGAAGGGAATTGGTCACGCCATAAAAGCCGAGGGTCAGCCGAAAGAGGGGAAGATGCTCGGAGGGCGGCGGAAAGTGAGGGAGGGTTTAAAAGCGGCGGAAAGACGGAAAAAATGCCAATATACGAGGTGGAGTGTCGGCGAGGAGACATCGGGAGAGGGGTGCCAAGGGCCAAGCACTTTGGGCTGCCGCCGGCGTCGAGTGGAAATTTAATGACCCGTTTGCACTATACAGACCGGGGCACCCAGGAGCAAAGGCGGAAAACGACGGGCGAACGCAATTTGCAACCAGGGCACTTCGTAGTTCCAAACGCTGCGACCTTAGGCTGGCAAGAGCGGTGGAAACCGGAAAATGGAAGCATGAATTGAATCACGATAACCGACAGATGCAAACAAATTGGGATAGACTAGGCTATTCTCCGAGGAGGCGATGGAATTTTATCGAAATTGTATAAAAAAAAGGGAACATCCAAGATTATAGCCATCATTTGGACAAACAAACTAGTTTTGCTTACAAACAACTAGAGTTCCCGGCGCGAGGCGTTGGAGGGAATCCATTTTAAAAAGGGAGTTCAGCACTTCACCACAAAATAATAAGTTTTGATAAACGACGCTCATTTCAACTCCCGATTTTCTACCCGGAGAGTAATATTCAAGTACAGGACATGCCATGTGTATTCAATACATGCATTGTAGGTGTTCAATCTAGTTTCGTTGGTCAGTAAAACTTTTCATCAGACATAGTAACATGCTCATTAAATTAAGAAAAACAATGTATACACACACTGTTCTTGTTCCACAAAGAACAGTGGATGTATACATTGTGTTTCTTTATTTAATGAACATGAACTTCCACAAAGTTGAGCTTAAAACAATAGAAAGCATAGTAACATGCTGTCTATGAACATATTAGAAGTGGTCTGGTTCACTTTCTATGTATTATTTTGCTCATCTTTAAATGAAATATTTTATAGAACAGATGGATTTAAGATATCATTTTTTCCACGAACGATGAAGGAGCAGAACAGCATGGTAGGGGTACAAATGACCAGGTTAAAATTAGTCGGGTGTGTATTCGCCCCCAGCCTCGCATCCTAACGGTGGCTTGAAGGGTACTAAAATATCAATATTATTTTAGCGTTATAAACAAATAATAAAATAAATATAACATATCGTTGCTTCTACGTATCTCCATCACTGATGTGCACTCAATTTTTATATATTTATTTCGCCAGCTTATTGTTTAGGTATAATTTTAGTTCGAACGTAAATCCTATTGCTGATTTTGAGCTAGCATGTATGTGCGAAAAATATCATTGTGATGAAGAGTTCACATAAAAAATTTAGGCATCTGCCGTACTTCACGTCTGAAATTGATTAGGCAGTTTTCAATGGTTCATGCCACTTTGTATAGAGGGCAACACTGAGTTACGATAGAAAGCAAAGGTGGGGTAAAAGCACGTTAGGTTGCTGTTACGTTGGTACGTAAGTCAGTAGGGTAAACTGACCGTGAAGTTTCGTTTTGATGGATTCGTTGTCATGGCGCCGCAGACAGCGCAGCCAATCAGGACGCAGACAGGCGCCGCATCTAACTGCACACGGAAGTATATCGGCACACAGTTGCGGTGGCGAGCGAAAGCCGACGCTCGCAGTCTTTCATTTGTTCATCTCCCATCAAAAGACTCGGCGCAGGGTCATCGCTGTCTTCTGTTTCCAACTGGTGCTGCCGCTGGCATGAAAATCTGAGTATGCAGACAACGCAAAAACGCACCGCAAAAACGGGCGCGTGAAGCAGCTTAAGATGACAAACGTTTACGGTAGGGAGAATCGACACGGCGAGGAATGAGATTCCGAGCGGTCAAAACGAAGCAAGCAGAGGATCGTCGACCAGCACGAGATCATCTACTGTTCGGAAATCAAGGGCCTTTTATCCGGGGCCATTGATTGTCGCCTTTCCAGCCGTCAAGGTTACTAAGGCGGGATGTTCTCATCTCCGTTGTCATGGCGTTCAGGGAGGTCCCGTTAAAAGTAGTCTTGGCTTCTTCTTTGGTGAATGGGCGTTCATCGTGTCCAGCGATGCTACCGGCCGCTTGCACCGGCCCCACCGCATACTTCGAATGTCTCCCAATCTTAGAATGCTCTCCACGTTCGAGTCCACCACCTTCTCGGAGAATGTCCGCGAGATGGACGGCAGAAGGACGTCCAGGCTATCCAACCTCCCGTTTTCGTGGATGCCCGAGACGCGGGCATCAGAATGCAGCGAAGTACAGAGTTCTGCACCACTTGGGAGGGAGGGAGGCAAGAGACTGCTGCGGCACGCCTGACCATACTGGCGAAGCGCACGTGACGACAGGCGAAGCACGTCGGTACAGTCGATACTTCGTGCGACACTCCTGATATACATATACATATATATATATATATATATATATATATATATATATATATATATATATATATATATATATATATATATATATATATATATATATATATACATATATACACACACACATATATATATATATACACTAATATATATATACACATATATATATATACATATATATACATATATATATATACATACACACACCGAGCAACCGAGCAACCACAAGGAGGAAGAAGTCGATAGGATGTATGATGAGTTAGAGGATATCATCGCGAGTGTTCCTGCAGGGAAATATTTGATAGTGATGGGGGATTGGAATGCAACGGCAGGCGACTATGGGTTAGGCACGAGGAATGAACGCGGGGAGAAAACAATTGAATTCTGCAGGAGACAGGGGTTAGTCATCACTAACACATGGTTTAGACACCACAAAAGGCGTAGGTATACATGGAAAATGCCAGGTGACTCAGAAAGGTATCAGTTAGATTATATTATGGTTAGGCACAGGTTTAGGAACAGTGTTATAAATTCGCAGTTTCCCAGGAGCGGATGCGGACTCTGACCACAATTTAGTTGTTATGAAATGTAATGTTCGTTTCAAGAAGATAAGGCAAGGGCGGCGGGTTAGGAAATGGAATTTAGAAGCAGTAAATGGATTAACGAAGAAGGAGTATCAGCAGGCTGTAGAGAAAATGATGGATGACGGTAAAGAACTGAGTACTATCGAAGAAAAATGGGAATGTATCAAGAAAGGGATATTGGAAGCCGCTAAAGACACTATAGGAACCGTTAACGGGAAAAGGATAAGGAAACCATGGGTAACGGATGAGATGATTGCAAAGATGGATGACAGAAGAAGATAGAAAAATGTAAACACAAAGTTAGGCAAAATGAAGTACAAAGAGTTAAACAATAAATTGAGAAGGGCTACAAATAAAGCAAAAGAAGAATAGTGGAAAACGCAATGCGAGGATATGGAAAGTTTACAGAAGAAGGGTGAAATTGGTGCTCTATACAGCAAGGTAAAGTTATTATCGGGAAGTATGGGAAGGCAATATCTGTGCTAACAGTTAAAGATAAATGGGGTAAGATAATAGTTGAACCAAGAAAAATCCAAGAGAGATGGAAGGAATATATAGAAACACTTTATGGTAAAGAACTTAGGCCGACAAGGTTAGACATAGAAAAGGAACATGACGTAGAAGAAGATAGCTTAGGTCCAGGCATACTCGACGATGAAATAGAAAGGGTATTAAAGGAGATGAAAGCAAATAAGGCTGTGGGGGTGGACAATATTCCTGTAGAAATGTTGAAATGGTTAGGGAAAGGTGGGAAGAAGGCCATATATGGACTGACTCGTAGTATCTATGAAGAAGGAATCTGGCCGGAAGATTTTTTGAGATCGGTGTTAGTTCCTATTCCAAAAAAGGCAAAGGCTTCGTCATGTGAGGACTACAGAACAATAAGTTTGATATCCCACGCAGCTAAAGTTATTCTCAGGATCATCAACAAAAGGATACAGAGTAAGGCAAATGATTACTTAGGGGATGATCAGTTTGGGTTCAGGAAAGGAAGAGGTACGCGTGATGACATTGCGGTAATGAGATCACTAGTCGAGAGGAATATAGAATACAATCAGGACGTTTTTGCCTGTTTTTAGATTTCGAAAAAGCGTTTGATTGTGTGAATTGGGAAAAATTAATGTGTGTATTACAGAAAATAGGAATGGATTGGAGGGACAGGAGACTGATCCGCAACCTGTACATGTCTCAGACTGCTCAGGTGCGAGTGTGGAATGGAGAGTCCGGATGGGCAGTGTTAGGAAGGGGTGTAAGGCAGGGTTGCCCATTGTCACCGGTACTGTTCAACGTATATGTGGAGGAAATGATTAATGAGGCATGGGAAGAACTGGAGGTAGGAATGAAAGTCGGAGGGGAATTCGTAAAACCGGTTAGGTTTGCTGATGACCAAGCATTAGTTTCTCAGTCAGCCAAGGGGTTGCAAGCATTGTTGAGTGAATTGGAGGTTCAGTGCGATAAATATGGGATGAGAATAAATATTAATAAAACAAAGGTTATGCGATTTTCCAGAAAGAAAAAGGCTAAGCTGAATATTAAAATAGGCGGGGAAAAAATAGAGCAGGTAGAAAATTTTACATATCTCGGAAGTGTTTTGGACCAACACGGTCAAAGTGGTAGGGACGTAAGGAGAAGAATTGCGCTAGGCAAGGGGGCTTTCTCAAGGAGGAGGGAGTTGATGACGAGGACGTTGAGTAGGGATGTTAAGACAAGACTCGTAAAAACTCTGATATGGAGCGTAGCTATGTACGGCGCGGAAACGTGGTCGCTGAAACAGGAAGATAGACGTAGATTGGAGGCTTTTGAAATGTGGGTGTGGAGAAGAATGGAGAAGGTGAAATGGACCGAAAGGAAAACAAATGAGGAAGTACTAAAAATGGTGGGGGAGGAGAGGGGTTTGTTGAGAGAAATGCTATGGAGGCAGGAAAAATGGATGAAGGGCGTATTGAGCTGTAGTGGAATGGTGAATAGGGTAATAGAGGGGAGAATGTTGGGCAAGCGAGGTAAGGGTAGGAACAGGATAGGGATGTTGGACGGGATGAAGGGAGGAAAGAAGTATACTGAGATGAAGAGGGACCTGATATAGATTAGTTTGCTAGGTGGGGAGTCAAAAATGTTTATTTGATAGTTGTGTCCATCCAAAAACCTACCTTAACCGGTAGATTACCTAATAATAATAATACACACATGTATATACACACATATATATACACATATATACAAATACACACACACACACACACATATGAATCTGTATATATATATATATATATATATATATATATATATATGTGAGTGAGTGTGTGTGTGTATGTATGTATGTATATATATATATATATATATATATATATATATATATATATACATATATGTATATATATACATATATGTATATCCCTATCCTGTTCCTACCCTTACCTCGCTTGCCCAACATTCTCCCCTCTATTACCGTCTTAAACATTCCACTACCGCTCAATACGCCCTTCATCCATTTTTCCTGCCTCCATAGGATTTCTCTAAACAAACCCCTCTCCTCCCCCAACCATTTTTAGTACTTCCTCATTTGTTTTCCTTTCGGTCCATTTCACCTTCTCCATTCTTCTCCACACCCACATTTCAAAAGCCTCCAATCTACGTCTATCTTCCTGTTTCAGCGACCACGTTTCCGCGCCGTACATAGCTACGCTCCATATCAGAGTTTTTACGAGTCTTGTCTTAACATCCCTACTCAACGTCCTCGTCATCAACTCCCTCCTCCTTGAGAAAGCCCCCTTGCCTAGCGCAATTCTTCTCCTTACGTCCCTACCACTTTGACCGTGTTGGTCCAAAACACTTCCGAGATATGTAAACTGTTCTACCTGCTCTATTTTTTCCCCGCCTATTTTAATATTCAGCTTAGCCTTTTTCTTTCTGGAAAATCGCATAACCTTTGTTTTATTAATATTTATTCTCATCCCATATTTATCGCACTGAACCTCCAATTCACTCAACAATGCTTGCAACCCCTTGGCTGACTGAGAAACTAATTCTTGGTCATCAGCAAACCTAACCGGTTTTACGAATTCCCCTCCGACTTTCATTCCTACCTCCAGTTCTTCCCATGCCTCATTAATCATTTCCTCCACATATACGTTGAACAGTACCGGTGACAATGGGCAACCCTGCCTTACACCCCTTCCTAACACTGCCCATCCGGACTCTCCGTTCCACACTCGCACCTGAGCAGTCTGAGACATGTACAGGTTGCGGATCAGTCTCCTGTCCCTCCAATCCATTCCTATTTTCTGCAATACACACATTAATTTTTCCCAATTCACACAATCAAACGCTTTTTCGAAATCTAAAAACAGGCAAAAACGTCCTGATTGTATTCTATATTCCTCTCGACTAGTGATCTCATTACCGCAATGTCATCACGCGTACCTCTTCCTTTCCTGAACCCAAACTGATCATCCCCTAAGTAATCATTTGCCTTACTCTGTATCCTTTTGTTGATGATCCTGAGAATAACTTTAGCTGCGTGGGATATCAAACTTATTGTTCTGTAATCCTCACATGACGAAGCCTTTGCCTTTTTTGGAATAAGAACTAACACCGATCTCACAAAATCTTCCGGCCAGATTCCTTCCGCATAGATACTACGAATCAGTCCATATATGGCCTTCTTCCCACCTTTCCCTAACCATTTCAACATTTCTACAGGAATATTGTCCACCCCCACAGCCTTATTTGCTTTCATCTCCTTTAATACCCTTTCTATTTCATCGTCGAGTATGCCTGGACCTAAGCTATCTTCTTCTACGTCATGTTCCTTTTCTATGTCTAACCTTGTCGGCCTAAGTTCTTTACCATACAGTGTTTCTATATACTCCTTCCATCTCTCTTGGATTTTTCCTGGTTCAACTATTATCTTACCCCATTTATCTTTAACTGTTAGCACAGATCTTGCCTCCTTACTTCCCGATAATAACTTAACCTTGCTGTATAGACCACCAATTTCACCCTTCTTCTGTAAACTTTCCATATCCTCGAATTGCGTTTTCCACCATTCTTCTTTTGCTTTATGTGTGGCCCTTCTCAATTTATTGTTTAACTCTTTGTACTTCATTATGCCTAACTCTGTGTTTACATTTTTCCATCTTCTCCTCTCGTCCATCTTTGCAATCATCTCATCCGTTACCCATGGTTTCCTTATCCTTTTCCCGTTAACGGTTCCATTAGTGTCTTTTGCGGCTTCCAATATCCCTTTCTTGATACATTCCCATTTTTCTTCGATAGTACTCAGTTCTTTACCGTCATCCATCATTTTCTCTACAGCCTGCTGATACTCCTTCCTCGTTAATCCATTTACTGCTTCTAAATTCTATTTCCTAACCCGCCGCCCTTGCCTTATCTTCTTGAAACGAACATTACATTTTATAACAACTAAATTGTGGTCAGAGTCCGCATCCGCTCCTGGGAAACTGCGAATTTATCGCACTGTTCCTAAACCTTTGCCTAACCATAATATAATCTAACTGATACCTTTCTGAGTCACCTGGCATTTTCCATGTATACCTACGCCTTTTGTGGTGTCTAAACCATGTGTTAGTGATGACTAACCCCTGTCTCCTGCAGAACTCAATTGCTTTCTCTCCGCGTGCATTCCTCGTTCCTAACCCATAGTCCCCCACCTCACCACCATCTCTTCCTTCGCCTACCGTCGCATTCCAATCCCCCATCACTATCAAATGTTTCCCTGCAGGAACACTCGCGATGATAGCCTCTAACTCATCATACATCCTATCGACTTCTTCCTCCTTGTGGTTGCTCGATGGCATGTATACCTGAACAATGACCAAGTTCGTCGGCTCTGCTTTAATCTCTACTAGTAAAATTCTATCTGTCGCTTGCTCTATGTGGACTACGCTTCTTTCTACCCCTTTATTTAAAATTACGGCAACCCCTCGTTGGCTCTCGTCCCCACCGCTGTATATCATATATATATATATATATATATATATATATATATATATATATATATATATATATATATATATATATATATATATATATATATATATATATATATATATATATATATATATATGTATATGTATATATATATATATATGTATATATATATATATATATATATATATGTATATATGTGTATATATGTATATGTATATATATGTGTATATATATATATATATATATATATGTATATATATATGTATATATGTGTATATATGTATATGTATATATATGTATATATATATATATATGTGTATATATATATATATATATATATTTATATATATATATATATATATATATATACATAGAAACACTAAGACAACAAACACCACTAACATAGAAACATAGAAGAAGGACACTTACATTGGATATTTACGTTTCGACGGCACGGCCGTCGTCATCAGAATTCTGATGACGACGGCCGTGCCGTCAAAACGTAAATATCCAAAGTAGGTGTCCTTCTTTTATGTTTCTATGTGTGTGGTGTTTTTTGTGTTAGTGTTTGTGTGTTTGTGCGTCGCCGGAGAGCGTCTTTTCCAAGTTTATATATATATATACACATATACATATATATATATATATATATATATATGTGTGTGTGTGTGTGTGTGTGTATGTATGTATATATACACATATATATGCATCTACAGTCTGACCTGAGGAAGTCTGACACAGTCTCAGTCTGACCTGAAGAAGGCCTCGGAGTAGGCCGAAAGCTTAAATCATCTACAGCGTGAGTGTCCTTTTACGTGTTATCTGTTTTATTCTGTGTTCTATTGTGCCGTCCAAAAGTTATATTGCTCTCGTGAGTACTTCCGCATCATCGGTATATATATATATATATATATATATATATATATATATATATATATATATTTGTGTATATATATATATATATATATATTTGTGTATATATATATATATATATATATATATATAGATATACATACATTCTGTTCGTCCTTTATGTGTGTTCCATTCCCATTTACTTATCTCTTTTTCAATGTAAATAAATAATATATATATATATATATTAATGCGCCCAGGTGCTCCGACTCCTTGGCCAAGAGATTGCTTTTAGGGAGCTGTTTCACCCACCAAAAGAGAAATAGACAATACACACAAGAAGAAAGGACAGTAGGGAAGAAAGCAAAGAGCATTATACAGAACAGGAACAGTACATTTCATGGCACGCATAGCCAGCCGCATCGCATATCTCAGTGTAAATTAGGTTTCCTTAATAGCGTAATCCGTAGCGCATCCGTCCGGTAAGTGGAAGGTCCGGTGTTCAAGTCCCGGTTAAGGATATATTTTCACAATTGTGATCTACTCAAATCCGCCTTCCCCACCTGTCCTGTGTTCGTCTTTTGTGTGTGTTCCTTTCCCCTTTCCTTATATCTATTTCTATGTGTGAATGAATATTTGTTCGCCGTATGGCGGGATTTCGTATTTGAATGTTTTGAGTATTTGAAATATTGATAAAATTAACTATTTATGAGCATCGGAGAAGGAATAAAATAGTAACCAGACCACTCAGCCCAGAGTAGTAACGTCAGCAGTTCATCGCGCACACGGTTTATAAGAATAAGTGCTCTCGAAGAGGAAGAACTGAATGCTTCGGAGCTGTTTAACAAAGTTGACATTGTTATTACCGTGCATCTCTAAGTGTATTGCCAGGGCGAAACCCTGCACGAAAGGGCGCTTCGAATAAGTGTGACACCATTGGAAGAAAACAGATTTATATCTATCTATGTGTTTAGCCACGGTAACGACTACATGAGTACTCGGATATAATACATTTAGAAATGACTTTTCGCCCAATCCGAGAGTATCGTCGAGCATTTTAACGACGAAATAATGGTCTTCCTCGCGTGAGAGAAGAGAGAGGAGGGCCTCGATGCCATACTTTCCAAGGATTACGAGCGTCGAGGGTGTGCGAGTGAAAACAAAAGATGCGATTCCACGCAACGGGACAATACGGGTCAAAAATCGAACGTAACGTTCTACCCAACATACTATATTGTAAAGAACCGAAATGCTCATTTTTTTATCTCAGATTCCTGTGTGGCCTATCCACCAATCACCTAAAAAAGCATTTCTGCACGTCTTATGCCGACATTATTGCAGGGAAGTCGATGATCTAAAGGAGCGTGAGTTCGCGAGATTTCTACTAAGCTTTGACTTCTTAATGTCATTGCACTTCCAGATCGCCGCAATCAGCACTAATAACGTTCCCTATTGAAATACATAATATTCCTTGGAGTCATTCGAACCGGTTATCCTGACTACTGATATGAATTCATGTTCCGTTTTTGGTTCTTTGCTTTGAATTCATAGTTAAATCTTTAAAAGAACAATTAAACCATAAAAACGATCGGGAGCGACTGCATGGGAAAATATTAATTTCAAAATGACTGAGAATAGCAATTAAGTAAAATATGGAATATCTTCCAAAGAAGGCATAAAAAATCAATTTCTGCTTTCACTTACGTTACTCACCTGCTTCCACACACGGGCGTCATCTTCAGGTAAAATATTTTACTCATTTATAAAAAAAACATTGTTAGAGAGGGTGGGCGGAACTCGGCGGGAATAGCAATGGTGCAGTAGGGTTTGGGAGACGGTGATTGCATCCGTCTATCACTAAATCCATTGTTCACAGAACTCCAGAATATCGTCCTCAATGGCCATGTCACCTACTGTTAGGAGAGCTGAATAGAAATTGCCCATGTTCTTGATGATTACAGTCATCTAATAATGTTATTTTAACCCTCGCTCCGGAAAAACAAAATCCCCTAGTTACTCGCGACAGACAATACGCTCCTATCACCACTCCCCCCCCTCTGGACCTCTCCCAATGCATCGAGCAACAACAGGTTAGATGTTTTTCCACTGCCAAATTCGATTCTTCGGGCCGATTGTGGAACAATGTAAGAAGTCATCTTGCGAAAGGAATCCGGACGGAAAACGCACCGCCGCCGCCGCGTCGGGCTGCTCGAAATCAACCGAGGGGAGTGGATGAACACGAATGCGTGAGCGAGCACTGCAGTCACCGTTACGGACGATGGATTCCTTTCCCCGGACCGATTCACTTCTTCCCTTCTAATAGTATCGACATGCGAGGTAAAATCGAAAGATAGCGGACGACATGGCGGGGCATCGACAAAATATCGCCGGCCGCGGTGGCGACGAGGTGACGCCCAACGTCTGTCGACTTAAGAGGTCGCGGGTTCGATACCCATGAGTTCTCCGAGTTATTATTCCCGAGTTCGTAACCCTTTGAGTGAGTTTTATTCCACTTAGGGTATGAGTGTTTGTAATTTTCCTTGTTGCTATATTATTGTTAAACTCCGAGGTGAAGACAACAAAATCGTTTGATTAGTAAAAAAAATAAGAAATGTGGCTTACTGTGCACAATTTCCTTACTTTTAGCCTCTCATGTCTCGAGTAAAAGGGAAAAGCGGGCATTCAACAATGGTGGTGGTGAGAACAACTTTCCTCCCTCCCCCCCCTTCCTTAAACGTTTCACCATTGCAGCGTGTCCCGCGGAGAGAGGACCCGTCCTCCGGTCGCAGTCTCACTTTCCAACCTTGAAAAATAACCCCTCGAACACCACCGAGAGGGCAAACCCTTACCTTTGGCGACCGATTCTTGAAGAGGCCCGGGCTAAGAGGGAAAGGGAGGGAAGAGGGGAGGGCGAAGTCCTTTGCGGTACCGTGAGACGAAGCATTGAAGAATTTGTGCCGCCGCACTCCGGTAATCTGGGCTCGATACTCAACATACACGAGCGTCCTTCTCTCGGCATTACGGAGGCGAGTCGGAAGGAAGGGAGGGAGGGAGGGAGGCAAAGTCGGCTATGGACGCCTTCCCCGGCTCGAGAAAGCAAGCGTGGCCAACGGCTGACGAACAGCCCCTTAGATTTGCACGTTCGGTCGCTCACCAGAGGAGAATAAGGGCTCAAACAAAAGAACAGAATGTCATGCAATCATTCTGACTGGAGGAGAATACAGTCGCAAACAAAAGGGAGTAAAATGTCATGAAATCTTTTGGACCTTCCCTTGAATGCGATGGTTGACAGTGGGCAGTGGGCTGTAGGTTCTCTCGAGAACAGATACAGGCGACCCGGGCGAAGGGATACTTAATGGACTGCGTCGGCGAATGCAAGAAGTTCCTTCCGCAGCAATGTCACTCCAGCAACTCTATTTTAAGTAATAATTATACGGCAAACTGAGAATAGCGCCTTCGTAGCAAAGCTATGTTTGCATTTTAAGTTTAAATATGCGCATTAACATTAAAAACCAATGATATTGGATAATAAGTTATAAATGTAGTGACTAAGATTCACTGAAACGCAGTCTTTGCTAAGTGCCTTATCAACCAATCTAGGTATATCCATTTTTTCAATGCTGCTTTTTTTTACTCTCAGGGAACGTCAAGAGATAAGATTGAAAAAGGAATTTTGACGGTTGACGTAAGTCTGAGAGAATAAATCTTTGAAAATGCTCCGTGAAAACGAATTCTTTTTTAGGTAATATTTCAATATTTATAAGTGTTTTACCATTGATGCATAATTACTGGTAAAGGTCTTTTCCAGCTTCTTATTTCAAGGACGTAAGGTCGCTATTTTCCCACTTGTTAATATGTATCACAAGAGGACGGGTAGCTTTGCACAGCTGTTTCTAAATGCACCGAAATCAAAGGTAGACTTGGAAACTTACACAAAGGCGGGGATCATAGTTTCCCCGCCCCCCCCCCTACGCCCCTCGTCCTAGCTTTTAACTCTATTTGCCATCGTTAGTAATAAATTATAGTCGACCTCAGAAAAAATAATGCCATTTTTTATCTAAACCGTAATCATTATGGAAGTAAGAAGTTCTCTACTAAAACCAGTATTAATAATTTTTTAATGAAATGCCGGAACCGCAAAACTACCTAGGGCGTGAGTTAATTAATAAATTTTCATTTCTCCTTTTATGAATTTAAATTGTAGTCATTATGCCAACTTCGTTAAGGCCTTTCAAAAACATCTTCTAATACCCAAGCTATGTGAATTTTCGGGTACTAGATCTTTCTGGGAAACCATAACCGGCACAGGGAAAGGAACTGGCCCCCCTACCCTGATGTGTGAATATTCACACGCCGTCGGGCTTGGTACATGGGTGAGCTCTACCATCACCTACTAAACCGACCTTCGGGTTGATCACTGTGTTTATTCAGTTAATGGATCTTGCCTCCTCCTTATATTTTTATTTGTATATACATATTATTATAAGGTAATCTACCGTTGAAGGTAGGTTTTTGGATGGACAAACCATCAAAAGATACCTTTTGACTCCAAGCAAAACAAAATAGAGAAACATACTCTACATTAGGTCCCTCTTCATTTCCGTTTACTTCCTTCCTCCCTTCATCCCGTCCAACATCCCTGTCCTGTTCCTGCCCTTTCCTCGTTTGCCTCACATTCTCCCTTCTATTACAGCCTTCAGCATCCCACTGCTGCCCAATACGCCTTTCATCCCTTTTTCCTGCCTCCTTAGGATTTCTCTCAACAAACCCCTCTCCTGACCCACCATACCTAGTACTTCCTCATTTGTTTTCCTTTCGGTCCATTTCACCTTCTCCATTCTTCTTCTCCACACCCACATTTCAAAAGCCTCCAATCTACGTGTATCCTCCTGCTTCAGTGACCACGTTTCCGCGCCGTACATAGCTACGCTCCATATCGGAGTTTTTACGAGTCTCTTCTTAACATCCCTACTCAACGTCCCCGTCATCAACTCTCTCTGACGCTCTCTGGCGGGGCACAAACACACGGATACAAAATATTCAACGCACAGAAAAATAAAGGAAGAATTCGGTTGATTCTTTTCCACTCGCAGTGGAAAAGAATCAACCGAATGTTTGAAATGAATTGCCAAGTCGAATCGCCATAATTTGAATCCGTAAAGTTTCCATTTCCTCAGGAATAACCACTTCAAATCAATCAGGGAACGGCACCCCCTCCGCGTTCGGGGCCCACTCCTTCCTCCCCGTGGAAAGCTACGCCGGCAATCAAGCAATAAAACATCTCAACTCCACCACTAATAAGATAGGCCGAATGAAGAGCACAGCAAACGCCCCCTCCTCTCCGGAGAGAAAGAAAGCGAGGGGAAAGAAGAGAGACTACTTACTCACCACTAGTGTACCACCCCTCACTTGCTTGGGATCTCTCTTTCATGCATCCGCCGCCAGGGAGAACCACGAGCTAGGGGAATTCCAACCTCCTCTTCCCTCGTTTTTTATTCAATCCTTATTCTCGTCGCTGTCTGAGTGCTCGCCCTTCCTCTCCCCCTCGCCTTTTGTTTCCACTTCCATCGGCAAAATTAATTGCTCCAGCCTCTCCCCCACAGCGACACAGCGGGAGAGATGGAAACAACTGCCGCACGCCGTGCCGCCGAGCGGTTCCCATGGAGACCAACGGACGCACGAGAGAGCGCATGTGTATGTGTGCATGCCTGGGCACCTCACTGGAATGAGTGCAGACGGAGCAAAGAAGACACTCGACCAGTTCTTCGTTATTCCTCACACAAAAAGACTACGCGGGGGACGAGGTTTCCTGTTTCTCAGGGACTCGGGATCGGTTAGCAGCTCGGGAGCCGCACGGAATCGTGACACAATCTGACTTCGCTAAAAGAAGCTCCGCTACACCAATAATCACTCGAGGAAGATCAGTAAGAAGAGGAGACGCAGGAAAACTAGAGATGAAGATTTTTGTGATGCACGGTAAACAACTCACGAAATTTTCGAATGCTGATTAGCCACTAATTGGATAATTCCGCTGCCTTATTCTGAATCGATAAAAAATGTACTAAACGAGGACTCGTCGCGCTATTTGGTTTCCACTATTTTTTTTAGTCACATAAAACACTTATACACTGTTTTTCAAATGAATCGTTATATCAAGAATAAAAATTATAATCACAACGTGACTAATTACCTTGATCAAAAAGTTCCCGGAATTTATCCAGAAAATTAAAAATACAAGTTTATTCATCTAAATCTATATTGTCCCCTTCAAAGTAATCCCCATCGACTGCAACACACTTATGCCAGCGCTTGATCCAATCCTCGAAACATTTTTTATATTCGGTTTTCGGTATGTCCATCAGTGCTTCCTGCGATTTTTCCATTACTTCCTCTCGGCTGCTAAAACGCGTTCCCCGTAATGGTTTTTTAACTCGATTGAACAGAAAGAAGTCACAGGGAGCCAAATCAGGTGAATTCGGTGGCTGTTGGATGGTATTTGTTGCATTTTTCGTCAAAAAATTACGAATAATGATAGCACTGTGCGACGGTCTCGACGCACTGTGCGACGATTTCTGGTCTCTTTCGGCGAATTGCTTCACGCAAACGTCTCATAACGCCCAAATAATACTCTTTGTTTACTGTCTGGCCTTCTGGCAAAAATTCATGATGCACTACACCGTTGTAATCCATGAAAACCGTCAGCATTGCCTTCTTTTTTGACTGAAAACGACGTGGTTTTTTTGGTCTCGGCTCATTTGGTGAACGCCATTCACTTGCCTGATGTCTGGATTGCGTGTCGTACTCATAAACCCACGTCTCGTCTCCAGTAATGATCCATTTGATGAATGTGGGATCGGATTCAGCCTCGCAAATCATGTCTTTTGCGACGTCAACACGGTCTCTTTTTTGCATGAAATTGAGGTCTTTTGGCACCAACTTTGCTGCTACACGACGGAAACCCAAATCATTAACCACAATGTCTTGGGCGGATCCATAGGCAATGTTCAAGTCCTCCGCTATTTCTCTGATGGTTAATTTGCGGTTATTGACCAACATTTCTTTTACTTTATCAATTGTTTCACCGACTTTCGATGTCGATGGTCTGCCACTGCGTTCATCATCTTCGATTGACTCACGACCACTTCTGAACCGCTCGTGCCACTGGTAAACGACCGTTTTTTTAGAGAATCGTTGCCGAAACACTTTTCCAACATTTCCAACGTCCGTGCGCCACTAAATCCGTTTTTTACGCAAAATTTAATACAAGTTCGTTGTTGCAAATTTAAATCCATTTCTGCAATTGTAAAAAATCGCCAACACACACAGAGATAGATGTACTCTTGGCTACGTAACTTTTGCAAATGTCAAGTTATGACACTAAGATTTAAAGGGAATATCAACAACAGATGTACCAATTTAACAAAAAAACAGAACTCAAATCGGAACGATGGGAGCGCCACACGGTGGTTATTCCGGGAACTTTTTGTTCAAGGTAGTAAATTACAGTTGTTCCCGAAATTCATGCACTTCTGTGCACAATTCACTGTGAGCGGATACACGAATTTCTAGTGTAATAAGACCTGATTCGTTGCCGATGATCGCATACGGAGGGGGTTTGCCGGTTCCGAGAGTAGCTGAGAGCGAGATAATTTGATTAGCTGTCGCAAAGAATGAATATCACCTTTGCACTTTCCTACATTAGAAAATCGGTGGACTATGCAAAGTGAGGAATACCCACAGGATTGAGTTGAAATTACAACAGATGATTAAATTAATAAAGAAAATACATTTTCTCTCATCTACTCCTGAAACGCATCAGTTATATACAATACATCAATTGCATATTTTGGTTTATTTAACGGATACAGTCACCACGCATAATTACCTCACATTACTATGCAAGGGCGCGTTGTTGAAGCTGATGTATAATAAAATCTCCCAGTGAGTACTGCGAATTTTTCATGGTGATTTTTCACGTTTCATTGCAATCCCGCTGGCGGTCCAACGTGAGAATGATAGGTGATGCTCAGAGCAAGAGTTTTGCGAGGGACGAGTTCAGAATATCAGGCATACGATATGATGAAGATTATGCGGTTCAATTCAATCGCCTAACTTTTGTTCTGTGTTTTCCAAATGTCGGAGTTTTAGGTTCATACCCACATGCGCGCATTGAATAAATAATGCAACTATTCCTAATGCCGACAATCAGATTGATTATGCCAACTCATCTCTTAATTTCTCCGTCCTGTTGATCAAAGTTTGGCTTTTAGACAATTTTTCAATTTTCCACCGCTTTTAGTAATACACCCGTGCACTCCGAAGGGACTCCGGTGATGCGCTTTGCATTACTTTTCAGAGGTGATTGAGTATAAAGCGCTGCCCTCACGTACGATCATTAGACTACACCATGATATCATTCGCATTATGCAGAGAGACTAATGCTACTGAGCATGGCAGCATTGTCCGAATCAACTGCCATGTCGATGATGCGCCAGTGGAAAAAGCAGCAGGATGATAAGGAAATTTGGAACAGGTACATTATACGAGGGTCATCCGGAAAGTAGTACCCGTTCGTGAAATAAAGACACAAAAGTAAATATTAACAAACATAAAAAATTTTATTTGAAATAGGATACTTTAAACTACTTCTCAACATAATCTCCAAGCAAATTAAGGCATTTGTCATAACGTGTGACAAGTTTCTGTATTCCTGCTGCATAGTCCTTCGCCGCCAGCTCATTGAGATACAGGGTCACTCCTTCTTTAAGTTCTTCATCGCTGTCAAATCTTTTTCCTGCCAAAAAGTCTTTAAGCTTTGTAAAGAGATGAAAATCTGAAGGGGCCAAGTCCGGGCTATACGGTGGATGGTCGAAAGTTTCCCATTTGAATTGCTGCAAAAGTTTTTGTGTTATCCCAGCTGCATGAGGCCTGGCATTGTCATGAACGAGAATGACACCAGTAGACAATAGACCTCGCCGCCGATTATATATACTCGTAAGTGTTCATCCTATCGAAGCTTAATTAATCCTTCGAACGTGCTCGTTCCTCGGCCCTCAATACGGCCTCCAACGGCATGAGAAATACGTACTTTAAGACCAAATCCACAATAAATACTGGCTAAAACCCCTTTATTTGCCTCCATACCAAACATCGCGGAGATTTGGTCCGTTTGTGGAAACTTTTATTTCACATCAATAATTTCCAATACACGAGTACCCGTTTATTCCATTTTCGAGCTATGCATTACTTCTATTTAAACGATTAAATCACCCCGGGAAGCTGAACTCCGATTCCGAAAATAAAATATTTCCATAAACCACCACACAATGATATATGATTGGTATACTCATACAGAACTCTAGTAATAGAAAATAAGTCAAAAAAAAGAAAACATTGAAATCACATAAATGTTTCGGAGACTTAACTCTGGGGATTCACATGTTAGAAAGAACAAAATAAAACTTTGCAAGTTCCACAGAAAATATACTCTCGTACCAAGAGGGTGTCTAGATGCGGGCTCTTCGACGAGACCTGGTCGTACCTGAACTTTCTGCGGAACCTACATGTTAAGTATTGTGTTAGATACATGATGACGCACACGCAATGTCTTACTTTGGCACTCTGAAAACCGAGTTGTGACGGATGCAAATGTTACTTGTATCCCTATTTCTTGAGAACTTCTACCGAAACAATATCACATTCAACCATAGCTTGTACAATTAAAAGTTCTGCGCATTCTCTTCCTTCGGTGGTTATTAGATCGAATAAGCAACCCAAATACGTCCACAACCGTGACTAGCACGTGGTATCTGGTCGCTTCGATCGAATACATCCACTAAATTTGGCGTCGAGCTCTCTATAACAACAACCACTACTACTAGAATGCAGACAATAATTCTACGGAGGAAATCATTCGTCACGGAACAGCGTAGAACGTGGGTCGGTTGAAATCTAAAATACAAGGGTTACAAAACTGCCTGGTACTATTGCTTTCACAACTCGAGAGAGAAAATGCGATAATTCCGTCACCAGAGAGTTTCACTTCAAAACAAAAACGCCCTAAATATACATCCCTTTCGATACGCCTCCCATTGATATCCTCAAAGAGAAGTTTTACCGAATATTTTATCCTACCTGCCGGACATCCCTTAAAAACTTCATGTTTTCGAAATTCCTGAAAAAAAGGTCGCTGCATCTCATTCCACTTTCGCGAAAATTTAAAAATATATCCGTCCTTCCCATTCGGATAATACCATGGATTACATACTTGCCGGATAATCTTAAGTTCGCGAGTTCATAAGCCGCCTACAGCATCCCGATTAGATTGTACGGCAGGTTTTCCTTGAGTCGAGTTAATGCGCCATGACAAGCTCGGGTTCACAAAATACTGCTCTTACTCTCTCCTTGGAATAATCCTTTCGTCCAACGAACTTTTAAACGACATGTTACTCTATTCTCTTGACGCGAATTGACGACAATCGTAACTTAGCCTAATATCCCCTTCAAGATTTTGGCCCCTTAAAATGCATGAAAATTATATTCTAAATCAATGCTACGTTCTTAAAGTCTATTGAAGAAATAACCTCGAAGTGCTAGAATCCGCGGCGAGAAATTTCGGGCGAATCTGGAAATTTTCGCCCGACCCTCGCCTCGATGATTCCCGGTCGAAGTACGCGAACCAGCGTGACGAAAGGTTTAAAACATACCTCCGCAGGCTTCCTTGAAATCAGAGCAGCAGTCCCCTAGCTTGATGCAGGCATGGTCACAGTAGCAGGGTTCGTCGCTCAAGTCCTCTATGATGGCGTTCAAGGGTGCCTTCTGGACTACGCAGGAGGAATCCCTACCGGGACAGCAGAGCCTCGACTCCCTGCAACTGCCGGTGCTCCTCCTCGGGGCGGCGGCCGGAGAAGCTGGAGGAGCGGCCGGCGAGGCGGAGATGGAGCCTTCGATGTCGCCGTGGGGTTGCTGATGGTGGTGACCGTGATGGTGGTGGTCCTCCAGCAGGAGAACCGGTGGAACCACAGCGAGAGACACCACCAGCAAGGTCAGGGACACTTTAGCGGACATGATGGAAATTTTCCCAATGCTCCTCTTTTCCCACGGAAAATTATAATATTGGGATCGCTACTTCCTCTAGCACGGTTTTTGAGAACTCGGTAATTTTCCAATGGAATTAATAAAGGATTTTATAATCAAGACAGACACAAGGAGTGGAATTTTGTTCTTTCTGCCTCCCGCGCCTAGTTGAACGTGCTTTCGCTTCCTCGACACGAATGTTGTCGCGAATGAAATTGGGTTCGAATCTCCTTCAAAAGGATCTCACGACGGCCTGTTTCAGTGAAGCGCGTCGGCCGGCGTTTGCGGACGTACTGACGGAGGGAACTCGAGTCGGAGCAACGAAACGAACGGAGGAGGTGGAGGCGGCGGCCGGAGAAGGGGAGGGGGGAGAAGAGGAGAGGGGGATTGCGGCGGGAGGGGAGGGCATACGAATGAGGGGTAAAAGAGAGGAGTTACAAGGTGAGGGTGGCTACGAAGGCACTGAGAACCTGGGGAGGGCACGCCTGGGCCTGGAGGGGGTCAGGGAGGGAAAGGGGTTGGAGGGGCGCTCATGTCGGGTGCGGCAAGGGGGATGAACTAAATATTCGAACCAAAGGCGGGAGAGGGACCTTGGCCAACGGCGATGAAAAGGACCGAACGACCACTGCCACAATTAAGACAGCGACATGCGTCGCTGAGTTTTGCGCTTCTCCACTGTTCCTCAAAATACGTACTTCCATCCTTTATTCAACCATTAAATATAAATAAATTAAGTAAACTTTTCACCAAAATCAAGAATGTCAGGTTGAATCATAATCTCGTATACGAATTCAACTCATTATCAGTCAATAAAGGAAATTGAATAGGATCGACTGCGTCGTGCCTTTTTGCCGCCTAGAACTTACCTGCTAGGCAACAAATCGAAGAACTGAAATGTGGAGCGCTCTTTATTTTTTTCAAGTTCAAACAGAGCCTGCACTGAAAATGTGACAGTGAGTCAAATTCGGCATTAAATTTCTTCCTCTATGGTCAGGCATTCAAGGGAGAAAACTAATAAAATTGGTAATGAACCTCTATGATATGCTGGTATGAATGGCAAAAGAAGTCCTCTAATGAAGAAATCATTTTTACGTGGGCCGTTCAATAAGTCTTTAAGAAATAGTATAACAACATATTATTATGGGTGGATGTTAGTGTCTTCCTTTTCTTTCACTAATCATACTAACTAGTTATTTTAATTTGCAAATACAAGTCCTCGTATGCGCCTATTTTTTGCAGGAGGCATATATTTGCATCAAACTGACACACTAAGATCCTGTTGACTGGACTATGATTGGCAGACTGCTCCTGTGATTACCCTGTAAACATTTTCACATTTGAATCATCATTTAAAATTCCCACTACAATGTGTTTGCATCCACACAAGTGAATCCCAAATTGAACTTGAAAGTTCTAGAAGTAGGACTAGAAAAGAAAGTACTGCTCCTCCCACCAAGATCAAGATCTGCACCAAGAAGGCAGCTTCTCGACCCCCCCCCCATCCCGCGGCTGCTCCCCGTCGAGTCGGACCCGCTGCGGCGGGCGGGTGGGTATAACACGCGCCACGACGCTTCAGCGTCATCCATTTTCAGGGATGGTTGCTTCTCTTCGCCAAATCTGAGCCTCCTTGTTGTGTTTTCGGATTTATAAAGTGCTAAAAAAGCAATTTTATACTATACATGGTGTAAAACGCAATAGTTTTCCCTGTTTGTGTTAATTGAGGGTAACTTTCCAGAGATTAGTTTTTGATCATCCCTTCTACGCAACAATGAGGCTTGCACGAACTGATTATCACAAAACTGGATGACCTAATACTGCTGAATTATTAAAATGGCAAGTTTCATGTGCTTCATTCTCATTGGGCTCACTGCTTGGAAGCTCATCGCTGCAAGTCCTGAAATACGTGTATATAGGAAAAGAGATATAAATTCAAGAGCGTTCGTCCATCAATCACTTTCGGGAATTACAATCGCATTTATTTAATGATTACTTTTTTGAATTAAATACAGTTGGAATAAATGCAACGATTGAAAGAGAATGTTAATGATTTTCAATTGCTTCCGGATTTAGGATTTCTGAATTACAATCAATTATTCCGATTCCAATAACGAGGTTAATATGCACGAAACAAAGTGAATCTATTTCCTCCAGTCGAACCACTCGTAATAGCGGTTGCCTAAAGGATATTTTGTCATAATAAAAACAATTATTTATGTAAATGATAAATTAATAATTCTTAATTCTGCACTTTATTACCGTCTTCAACATCCCACTGCTGCCAAATACGCCTTTCATCCATTTTTTCCTTCCTCCATAGGATTGCTCCCAACAAACCCCTCCCCTGACCCACCATACCTTATTCCATTTCACCTTCTCCATTCTTCTCCAAACCCGCATTTCAAACGCCTCCAATCTACGTCTATCCTCCTGCTTCAGCGACCACGTTTCGCGCCGTAAGAGTCATTTTTTAAGCTACCTACTCAACGTCCCCGTCATCAACTCCCTCCTCCTTGAGAAAGCCTCCTTGCCTGGCGCAATTCTTCTCCTTACGTCCCCAAAACTACTTTGACACCGTGTTGGTCCAAAACAATTCCGAGATATGTAAACTGTTCTACCTGCTCTATTTTTCCCCGCCTATTTTAATGTTTAGCTTAGCCTTTTTCTTTCTGGAGAATCGCATAACCTTTGTTTTATTAATATTGATTCTCAATTCATATCTATCGCACTGAACCTCCAATTCACTCAGCAATGCTTGCAACCCCCTGGTTGACTGAGCAACTAATGCTTGGTCATCAGCAAACCTAACCGATTTTACGAATTCCCCTCCGACTTTCATTCCTACCTCCAGTTCTTCCCATGCCTCTTTAATCATTTCCTCCACATATACGTTGAACAGCACCGGTGACAATGGGCAACCCTGCCTTACCCCTCTTCCTAAAACTGCCCATCCGGACTCTCCGTTCCTCACTCGCACCTGAGCAGTCTGAGACATGTACAGGTTGCGGATCATTCTACTGTCCCTCTAATCCATTCCTATTTTCTGCAATACACGCATTAATTTTTCCCAATTCACTCTATCAAACGCTTTTACGAAATCTACAAAACAGGCAAAAAAGTCTTGATTGTATTCTGTATTCCTCTCGATTAGTGATCTCATTACTGCAATGGCATCGCGCGTGCCTCTCCCCTTCCTAAACCCAAACTGATCATCGCCTAAGTAATCATTTACCTTACTCTCTATCCTTTTGTTGATGATCCTGACAATAACTTTAGCGGCGTGGGATATCAAACTTATTTTCCTGTTATCCTCACATGACGAAGCCTTTGCCTTTTTTGGAATAGGAACTAACACCGATCTCACAAAATCTTCCGGCCAGATTCCTTCCTCATAGATACTACGAATCAGTCCATATAGCGCCTTCTTCCTACATTCTCCTAAACATTTCAATAGTTCTACAGGAATGTTGTCCACCCCCACGGCCTTATTAGCTTTCATCATCCTTAATGCCCTTTCTATTTCATCGTCCAATATGCCCGGACCTAAGCTATCTTCTTCTACGTCATGTTCCTTTTCTATGTGTAACCTTGTCGGCCTAAGTTCTCTACCATACAGTGTTTCTATATATAGTATTCCTTCCATCTCTCTTGGATTTTTTCTGGTTCAAATATTATCTTTCCCCACTTCTCTTTAACTGTTAACACAGATCTTGCCTTCTTACCTCCCGATAAAAACTTAACCTTGCTGTATAGAGCACCAATTTCACCCTTCCTCTGTAAACTTTTCATATCCTCGCATTGCGGTTTCCACCATTCTTCTTTTGCTTTATTTGTGGCCCTTCTCAATTTATTGTTTAACTCTTTGTACTTCATTATGCCTAACTCTGTGTTTACATTTTTTCATCTTCTCTCGTCCATCTTTGCAATCATCTCATCCGTTACCCATGGTTTCCTTATTCTTTTCCCGTTAACGGTTCCATTAGTGTCTTTTGCGGCTTTCTCTATCCAATTTACTGCGGCTTTGCGGATTTACTTGCGGCTTTCTCTATACGTTCACATTTTTCTTCGATAGTACTCAGCTCTTTACCGTCATCCATGGTTTTCTCTACAGCCAGCTGATACTCCTTCCTCGTCAATCTATTCAATTCTTCTACATTCCATTTCCTAACCCGCCGCCCTTGCCTTATCTTGTTGAAACTGACGTTGCATTTCATTACAGCTAAATTGCGGTCTGAGTCCGCATCCGCTCCTGGAAAACTGTGTGAATTTATCACACTGTTCCTAAACCTGTGCCTAACCATAATATAACCTAACTGATACCTTTCTGAGTCACCTGGCATTTTCCATGTATACCTACGCCTTTTGTGGTGTCTAAACCATGTGTTGGTGATGACTAACCCCTGTCTCCTGCAGAACTCAATTGCTTTCTCTCCGCGTGCATTCCTCGTTCCTAACCCATAGTCCCCCACCTCACCACCCTCTCTTCCTTCGCCTACCGTCGCATTCCAATCCCCCATCACTATCAAATGTTTCCCTGCAGGAACACACGCGATTGTATCCTCTTAACTCATCGTACATCCTATCGACTTCTTCCTCCTTGTGGTTGCTCGGTGGCATTTATACCTGAACGATGACCAAGTTTGTCGGCTCTGCTTTAAGCTCTACGAGTAAAATTCTATCAGTTGTTTGCTCTTTGTTGACTACGCCTCTTCCTACCCCTTTATTTAATATTACGGCAACTCCTCGTTGGCTCTCCTCCCCGCCGCTGTATATCAGTCCATAATTTTCACTCCAGTAATCCCCGCTATCCTTCCATCTCACCTCGCAGAGACCTAAAACATCTACATTACCTCTTTCCATCTCTCGCTTAATATAATCTAATTTGCCTGTCCTCAACATTGTCCTAATATTCCATGTTCCTATTCTAACTACTTTTGTCTTCTTCTGCGTCTTCTGTCCAGCTGCTGTTATTTCTCCCCGCAAGGATTTCGTGGGATGACGACCGCGGATGCCTTGCCTCCCCCGCTGCCGGGCACGACACACGGCCGATTTGGCCGAGTCCCGCAGTTCCCGGACTCATATTCTCTATAGTGCCCATAATTACATTCTTGGGAATGATAATTGAGGTGGTTTCCCGTTCCCTTCCTCAATAGTGTTTTTAACCATCACTTAATGGCCGCTCCACTGGGGTCAGACGCCTTTGCAGCCGCCTCATTGAGGAACAGACGCCGCGTGGACTACCTTTGTCTGGCTCCTAACCTTCGACCTATCTGGCATGGGTGACCCTACCAGGAGCAATTATATTTACTCCCGCCAGCACAACTCTAGGGGTCATCGGAACACACAAGCCCTTCCACCACAAGGTTGTAGTCCATGGGAGGGCCTTGGTGATATAGCTTACCTGATATAATTGGTGTGAACTTTGATGATTAATTAGTTTAGTTGAAGGTGTGAGGAAAGTATTCTGCCTGAACCTAGGAAATAACTGTTGTTATTGTTGTTTCTCCCTTCCTCATACTTCAAACACTCCAGGTGATTATGAGGAAAAGTATAGGTGTCTCCTCATAAATTTAATATTTAAAACTCTTTTGAATGAATTAATGGCCAACTTAAAAATACAGGCATTATAAAATATTTATTGAGTGGGATTGTCTATAAATACATCTCAAGAGATCAAGACATTCCGAGGAATTATTTTAAGCCATGTAAGGGTAACAATAAAAAATACTCCCAACTATGAAGACATAATGAACTTAGTAACATAGTTAACAGCATAATAAACAATATACAACATAACATCTGCATGGATGGCATTTGGCTCCATTGAATACAAAGCATGTGTGGGGGCATTGATGAACTACTAATTAATGAAATGCAGAAGGCTAACAAAATCACAACTCTATCTGGAATCCATTATTACGATCATTGCTAATTGCTTCAATTGACAGTTAAACTGGCCATAAAATTCAGGTTCAAGAACAATTTGTTTTATAAATTCTTTTACCAATTCCACTATACATTGGATAACACTAAATTTTCTGTACCAAGTGTCTTCATGGTCTCATCACGTCCCATTTGCCATACCCAAAAACCAAAGCAATGCAAGGTTACCCGATCACCAACAAAACCAAAAAGTTTTTGGCCATCAGAATTTGATCTCTCCACCTTTAAACATTGGTGAAACCCAGAATGGTGATTTTCAGACGATATTCCTTAGGTTACTTAGAAGTATGTAGTTATAGAGCCTTGGCATTACAGAGGTTACTTAGAATTGATACATTGATTAGATTTGATACAATCACGATGGGCATCTTTCTCTAACAGGCACCCCAGAGGTATAGTGGGTATAACAAAAATGTAATATTGAATGGAATACAATTTATGATTATATGTAAATACGGAAGAAAAACTTTTAAGTGACACACCCTCATTCACTTTGGCTCAAGAGGAAAATTATCTCTTAAGCTTGAAAAACAAGCTACTGGAGGAAATATACTACTTTGGGAATATTTATATTTGTCTGGCACTCCCCATACATGAACCACCAGTTTAAATGCCATTAGAAATGAGTTATAAAATCCTTCTTGAATCAACATGATCATCAAATGTATCAAATTCATCAGGTACATAAAAAAATACCTATACGAACTCTCACCTTATTACATGATGCAAGCAAGCTTGCTTCTTTTCATAGTCATTTATAAATAATAGCATACTTTGGTAGTTAAAAAATAATAAGGCAATTTTTAGAAAAGTACATAAATTTTTAATACAAATTTGCGGACATCACAGGCATCTTTCTAAATGAGTGAATGCCACTGCGTTCTAGAATGTACACAAATCTCTTGATTAACAGATTCAATATACACGCGTCATTTGATTGTAATTCTACAAAAGATAACTTTCAGAAACTCTCAGAAAATAGAAAAAAATAAATACACACAAGTCATAATAGTTTAAGGAAGCACCACAGCATACACACATAAATATTAACAAGATGCTTTCATACACACACTACCACTTCCCAGTCAAATGTACACAAGAAAAACAAGTTAGGACAGACATTTGCCATCTGATCAATTGTAAAAACTCATCCGATAAAGCAAGTATTTACCAGAAGTATGGAATGGGTGACAGTTATTATGTCTTATAACCGTCTTCAGTTTATAGCATAAATCTCCAATAAAAAAAATAAGCCTCGGGTGCTTCTAGTTAAAGTACATACTTGAAAAAGCAGTTGTAAAGAGATCAATGAGCTCAACTTCCACAATTTTTACGTCCAATATCATCTATATACAAATGGGGTTCCAGGTCCACCAACTGTGCCATTTTTGACACGGGCACCCTCTTAGCGGCACATCCACCAAAAGTCATCCACACCGTAATGCGAGACAAATTGACAGATTGTTCGAACTGACCTTTCCCACCAGTATAATATGAATATTCCTCAATTGTATGTGGTATTCTCACATTCTCCACATCTCCATCACTCTTCACCGAGTCCACATCTTGTTCTTCACTTGATGAGAATTCTTCACCCAACTTTGGAGATTCTTGTAATAATTTTAAGTTTCTAAAAACACCTCCAGAAGGATTGGTGGATTTCCTAGCTGTAGGTTTCAGGGAACCCCTAGCAGGAAAAATCTGTGTGGTTGATTTCCTAGCTACAGGACAGTTTTTCTTGGGCTCATTAAGCAAGGGCGATGGAGCACAGTGCTTTGATGCATTTTCTTTAGGCTCAGCAAATGCACAGGTAACTTTAATATCTTTGTAAAGACGTGCCATTTCTAAATCAGCCTGGCGATTTATAACTATCACTGGGGTACTAATAATGGGATGTGCTGTGAAATGGTGCTCGCAGACTTTTGAGGGAATTTCAGCCTGAAAATTGCAATGACCACATTGATAGGGCAATGTATGGAAACGAATGTGCTCAAACATTTTGGAGAAAGATTGAGTGGAAAAGGGACAGGAGGAACAAGAATAAGTCTTCACAATATTCTCTGGTAGGTAGAAACACTCATTACTTTTCACTGACTTCACCTCAATCATAAACCTCAACGTGGAAGAATCATGATTATGGGCATGATGCTTTTCTAAAGCATCAAAGGTTGAGTACGTATTATTACACACACAGCAGCTGAACAAAGCATCTTTTAAAAAATGCTCTTCCTCTGAAGTGTCACGTTTTGAATTTGCTTTGAATGAATTTCCAATTACTGTGCCAAGAACAACTCCCTCAGCTCTGCCACAATTTTCAGAAACACTTTCATCTATATTAGTTAACCTCATTTGATACTCCAAGTCTTTTGTGAAGTGAGCACTCTTTGAATGTTTTTCAAACGTAGTAAAAGAGTGAGAAGAAAATTCACATAACAAGCAGCAGTAATTTGTGAGCTGTAAGTTAAGGACCTTAAAATTAATTTCACGGTGATCAGTTTTGAAATGTTCCTTTAACTCTAAAACAGTCCCCTTCTGATTGCAATAAGCACATTGAAATAGCTGATGAGGAAAAGTGTAGTGATTCATAGCAAAAATTCTTTTGCACTTAAAAGGGTGGGTGTTATTAATGTCAGTAGGAAGGTGAGTGTTTTCCCAATGATTTACCACATCATCACATGAAAATGATTTCATGCGACAGTAATAGCACTTGAAAACAAAAGATGGATTAGATTTTCCAAATTCTCCTATATTGTCCAAGGTCACCACAATTTCTTGCTCAACAGCGATGTCAACCACAGCTCCTTTACTTTCTTCAGGATCACCACAGAGGTCAATTACTGTAATTTCACAGTCTTCACTGTTAGACTGTTGAACAATGGTTTTCTCCACAGACTTCTCACCCATATTTTCGAACCTATTGATAATTTCAGGGAATAAGGATGGATGATTTTTGGAATGGTGATCTAAAATATCATTTTCCAGTGTGGCAGTAAAACTGCAATGGCCACAGTTGTAACCTTTAGAAGTGTCATGACTCTCCTCGTGCTTCTTTAGGTCATCTTCTCGACAGGTTTGGTAGTCACAGAAAGAACAATGAAAAGATGCACCTTCTGAATCACTGCTCACTGATGTGCTGGAATTTGCACGATCATTATGGTTGGGTAAACCTTTACCATAAATAGTAATAGAGTCATCTAATGTTTTAGCATCAACAAAGGACCCTAAACTATTGTTAACAATAAGTTCTGGTCGGTCTGGGTGAGAAGCTTTACTGTGTTTTACAATTATTGCTGAAGAATTTGCTGACACATCACAGTAGCCACAAATCCAACTGAAATATCAAAGAAAATATACAATTAATCCACCAGTCATGCAAAAGAATGGATCCAAAAATATTCCCATAAATTTCACTTCTCTATTGATTACACAGGCCTACAAAAAAAATTTTTTTTTGGTGCCGGGAATCTTTGTGCTGATTTTAACTATGTTTGTAGAGCTGAATCCAAATATGAAATCCGTTTTTATTTAACAGCTCTACTTTTTTTAGATATGGCACATCTTACGATTAGTTGTTTTAATATTTGATATATTCCGGAAAATAATTTTCAAAGTTAAATAAATCTATAAGTATATTAATTTATAACCACTCTGCGGTGTTCCTTTTATTTTCAATAAACTGTCAATAAGTTTTATGTATATTTCTATATTGTAGGCCAATGAGATTAAAAAACAAAAATACGGTACGGTACCGGTACAAAAATAAGTTTTTATCGCACAAGGGAAAAGGATATGCTACCCTTCTTTACTCAAGAAGACAATCTTACATTTTGTTTAGACGTTAAGGGTCTTTTGGAAAAAATGGGACTACTATCACAATATGATGCTAGTGATTGGCATTTGTTTATTGATAGCTCCAAGCGTAGTTTAAAATGTGTACTTCTTCACAATGGTAACAGGTTTGGCGCAATACCTATCGCTCATTCAACTAAAATGAAAGAAGAATACGATACAATAGCATTGGTCTTACAGAAGATAAAATACCAGGAACATCGCTGGGTGATTTGTGTACATTTAAAAATGGTGAACTTTCTTCTTGGGCAGCAAAGTGGCTACACAAAATATCCTTGTTTCTTGTGCCTCTGGGATAGCAGGGACAGACAAAACCACTGGATTAAGAAGGAGTGGCCTAAGAGAGAAAACTTGGTTGTTGGGAAAGAAAACATCATTGCTGAATATTTTGTTGAAAGAGAGAAAATCATCTTACCCCCTCTACATATTAAACTAGGCCTAATGAAGCAATTTGTAAAGGCTCTTGACAAGGATGGACCATGCTTCGGCTACTTAAGACTGAAGATGCCCCATATAAGTATTGAAAAACTTAAAGCTGGTATTTTTGAGGGGCCACAAATCAGACAACTTACAAAGGATCCTGCTTTTGTCGAGTCAATGAATGAGATTGAAAAAATTAGTTGGATGTCATTTGTTGAGGTCATAAAAAATTTTCTAGGAAATCACAAAAGTGAAAATTATATTGAGCTGGTAAATATTATGCTCAGTATCTTCAAATCACTTGGATGTAATATGAGCACAAAAGTTCACTACCTACACAGCCACTTAGACAATTTTCTTGGAAATTTAGGAGACACAAGTGAAGAACAAGGTGAAAGATTTCACCAGGATATAAAAACAATGGAAGCTCGCTACCAAGGAAGATGGGATAACCATATGATGGCAGATTACTGCTGGTGCTTAAAACGAGACTGTTTGAACAAAGTGCACTCAAGAAAATCGCGCAAATGAAGCTTCCAATGTGTTGAGTGATGTTTTTATGTATTTTTTTCTTTTCAATTTGTTTTATTACAGTAAAAAATTTTAGTATTTGTATTCAATTGTATTGTAAAATTCTGTTGTGTTTGTGGGTGATTTAACAGCCCTAGAAATAAATCAAGTCTTTATATTTAGTGGGTTTTATTATTAATATAATATTCCCATATCATCATGTAGAAGATTTTTTTATGTAACAACATATCTATATCTTGAAAACTATAGCTGATAGGAAAAAACTAGTGTCATAATTGGATTCAGCACCCCAATTGTTCTTTAAATCAGCATTAAACGCTCCGGCACCAAAACCACTGTTGGCCTGTGTTATGGTATACATTCAAGGAGGAGCAGCAAAAAAACATATGAAGTGCAAATACAAGTATCATGGAATTAATAATTTCAAAGAACTATCAAAGGGAGCACTTCTCCCTCTTCTCTCAGCCAAGGAGAAGCATCTCTCCTGGAAATGAATATTTTTATGATCAAAAAATATATAGATATTTGATTATTATTATGAGATTTAACTAACATATGTTATTCAAATTTCATAATCCATAGAAAGCATTGATTTCTATTAAAGTAAATTCATAATAATTTCACTAATATAATACCCTACCATTACACCTGTGAAAATGAGATTTTATCATTAAAAAATGACTTAAGCCCTTCAAATTCCTCAAGCGTTAACCCCTTGCACTGAAATGAAGAGTCTAGCTCGTCATGAACTTCCGATGCCAAATCGCACAATGACAAGGGTAGCTCCTCATCAGATTTTCATAATTCTAACACTATTTAGGGGAACAATATAAATATTTTGAAAGTCTAACAATGTTAAAACATTAATAATGTACACAAAGAACTTATATTTCATGAAATATGATGCATTGGAAGCAATAAAATGATATTATCGAGTTGCGCTAGCTTTGTTCTTGATGTTCTTACGGGAAGAGGGTTCGTTCGTCAACTTTTTAAAATCCTACTTTGAGCAGTAGATTTGAAATCACACTTGCTCACGAACTACATCCCCAATCGCCATGAAATAAGTTGAGTTCTCTTCCATACATTTACAAAATCGAAGACGATATATTATTTTAACACAGAAAAATTAAAAAATAATTTTTCATCAGCATACTATTGGTAACATTATTTGTGAAACGCTGTTACAATTTGGAATCTTTGACAACTGTTAGTTTAGCCATCCTTCTGTAATATTATTTTATTTCGTTTGCGTATTGGGAGTCCACCTAAAAGTATCAAGTTTCCTATCCACTCAATTTTATGTCTACGAGTGTTATATGCTGACTTTGCCTTCTCAAAAATGGTGTTCCTGTTACACGATGAGTCATCTCAGCTTTTCTCGCGGTGGCTATGCAGTTCCTTCACGATAAGCTTAGTTTGAATGCAAACATTCATGTGATTAGATAGTGTGTTACAGGTGTTCTTCTCGGTTTTTGTCCACGTTAGTTATATATATACTGTGGTGAAAACAATGTATAAAAAAATTATAAACTGTGTACATGAAAGTGACGATGAGAGTATTGAAATGAATGACAATGGGCGATTGGACGATGAAGAATTAGATAACAACAAACCAACTGAAGCGGAGAATTAAACCTGCACTTAAACAGAGAGTGATGACAGCAAAGTCGTGCTAAAACTTGGAAAATGCACCTTGCGTGCATGAAGCAGTGGAGATGAAGCATTTACTAGTGCCAGTGCATCCAGGGAAGGATGGGTATGGGATGAGAAAGATAATGATCCAGATATGAAACATTCCGGCGTAAGTGCATAATTTCTGCATCAAGGAGGCAAAAATCCGGAATCCTCACATATTTTTGAAGGGGCACCGAGTGCTGACTTTTGGGAAATATTGTCAAAGGAAACGAACAGGTATGCAAAGCAAGTGATAGAGAGTGAACAGTATAATGAAAAGGAGTTTAATAAAAATGGTTTGACGTGAATCCCGATGAAATGAAAACCTTTTGCCCATTGTGTATCATCATGACAGAAGTGAGAAAGCCATGGGTCCAGAAGAATGCACATGAATCGAGGAATGGGAGGTGTGGACAGACAAGACCAGCAGCTGGCATGCTTCCCATTGATGAGAAAGTACATGAAAGGATATAAAAAATGTTCTTTTATATGTTTGACATTGCACTGTTCAATTCAGACACATTATACTCGAAAGTTAACCAAAAAAAGAAGAAAAGTATAACTAGTTTTCATTTGGAGGTTGAACAGGCCTTATTGGCAAAGGTCACTCTGCCAAATTACAATGTGCGTGGACGACCTTTACATGGTGACATACCTGGCCGACTGCAAGCTAAAAATTGGGCTCATTTTCCTGAACACATCCCATAAACAGGGAAGAAACATCATCCAACAAAAAGATGCCATATATGCTTCAAGAATAATGTCAGAAGTGAGACAACCTGGCAGTGTACACTCTGCCAGGTACCCTTGCATTTGCGAGAGTGTTTTGAGAAGTATCATACTTTCTCTGATTATTAATAATGTACATGTATATGATATAATGTATTCCAACCTATTCTATAATAATGTTGTCTTACTTTGAACATGGATATTTCCCAATTTTTAGCTTTACGTATAGATTTTTCCATGGCATAAATGTAATTTTCTTTTTTCTTAATATTTAACAGTATTATTATTATTAAAGTTGTAGTTTATAAGAAAAATCTATTGGTAAAAAATGAAGTATGAAACTAGATACTTTACAATATGAAATAATAATCACTTTTTATTTCACTGTTCTTCGTTGATTACAAGCTACAAAATATCATATCATTAGCTACCATTCCATTTAAAAAGAACCGCAGAAAAAATTAATGGATGATAGGAGCACGATAGTCAGAAAATAAATTGAAGTGGCCGGGGTTAAGGAACAACTTAATTTCTGAAGGAGAGGGGAAAATTCAGTGCCCATGACTAACACCTAAACACATTTGACAAGTTACAGGAATGAATCCTATTGGTTTAGAAAAATGAAAAAATATGATTTCTTCTAAACTAATCTCATTAATATAATAACATAGGTTAATATTCATAAAATCTTCTTCCTATAATTGATAGACATTACTTGTATCCGCAAATACATACATTTTATGGGCGACTTGGAACCATTAACTAAAACAACATGAAAATGGAAACCTCATCATCTCACTAATTTTTAAATCATGTTTGAATTGTTAAGCAGATAAACAAATAATATTTCCAGGTATTTATACAATAAAAAGTAAATATAGTCATCCTGTATATCAGAAAAATTTATGGTATGTTACCAGTTAAGGTAGATTTTGTATTGGAAAGGCCTACATGATTGCACAATGATATTTCTCTTTGCCTCTCCTAACAACACACAACCTCACATCCAACACTACAATAAGCCCTCTTCAAATTCACGCACTTCCTCCCTTCATTCCGCCGAGATGCCTCTTGTATTTTCATCCATTCCTTGTTGCCTAATACTCTGCTCTCCTCTCTATCACAGTCTTCAACATCCCACCGCCAATCAAAATTCTCTGCATACATCTTTCCCACCTCCTTTACATTTCTTCCAAGATTCCCAACTCATCCCCCACCATACCTAGTACTTCCTCTTCTGCTTTCCTTTCTGGCCACTTCACCTTCTCCATGCCCACATTTCAAAAACTCCAATCTACACCTATCATCCTGCTTCAATGACCATACCATACAACACTACGCTCTACGTAAAAGTTTTGAAAAAACTTTTCTTAACATCCTCACTCAACATTCCCATCATCAATTCCCTCTTCCTTGTGGAAGCTTCTTTCTTGAATCAAATTCTCCTAATTATGCCCCCGCTACTTTGACTATTTTGGTCCAAAACACTCACAAGATTGGTAAACTGTTCCACCTGGTCCTATTATATAAACTCCTATTTAAATATGTAATTTAGCCTTCTTGAAAATTGCATTACCTCTGTTATGTTTACATTGATTCTCATACCATGCCTTTTGCACTGACCTTCCAATGCACTAATCAATAACCACATTATACATAGCAGAAAAACAATCACAGAGCCTCTCTAGTAATTTGTAATGACACATTTGTCTTCAATGGTACCTTTCCAGAAACACATTTCGTGTAACGTGGCATCCAATGTTGTCAAATTACAAAATTTTGCCTTTTGGTTATAGAAATATGTTTTTTTTTAATACAGAGAATTGTAAAAATCTTTGGATCCCATTTCACTCAACAACTTCACAATTAAGAAATCTATGATAGATGCCCAGAGTTGGGTAAAAGTGAAAGGTAATACACTTCTAGGTCTGGGGTCATGTGTACCTCTGGATGTAATGTACTTTATCACAAAGTTTTTAAAAAATTATTCTTTAAAAGAACTCACCTCCCAATCTTGAGATGATGAACTTTGAAGTGAAGTTTCACTCCTCGGGTAGTGGCAAATTTGCTAACACAATATTTGCAACTGTAGTGGGTCTTGGGAGCACCACCTGAAAAATTATAAAGATTATGGAGAAGAGCAATAATTTATGCAGGTCATGATATGTGTATGTGTTTATATATCCATATAGTTAGCCTCCTCATGGCCATACCAACTTTTCAAAAGGTCTGCAGTAATGCTATTTTATACTATCCCCTGACTGAGCACAACAAGATAAAGAGAATGAATTGTTCTACTTCATAATTTTAATAGAATTATAAATATTGAATATACTTTGAAATTAAAACAGGAGGCAGGAAACTACTACTTTGCTCCAAAGACAATGATTTACTACAATCAGTTTCCCACCACTTTGTCTCAGAACATATGTAAGACAAGATGAACTGCCCTACAAATTCAACTATTTTTACTTTACACAAATCAAAATTAAAACTATTTTCTGTTGTAAAATTGATAATTGGCCTAATAATGACAAACTACTTATGGTACTAGAAGCAATCAACATAGAAGCTATGATATACTTGAAAATATGGCATTAAAATTATTTAGACTTGAAAGAGCTGAATGATATTTAAAAGACATACAGTGAAGCATCTCCAAAAATAACTCAAAACTAAATGGTCCCATTCAGCTAACAGTCACCATCTACGGTGAACTGACATACTTGAAAAGAAATTGTGGCAAATCACTTCAATTCTACCAGTCACCCATGGCAAAGAATTTACTATCATCAGAACCTACTATCCTGCTGACAAATGGAGAAATGAAACCAAGGGGCACTGCTCCTTAAGTGTTCACTGTTTTCTTCTATATTATTAGGTAATCTACCGGTTAAGGTAGGTTTTCGGATGGACACAACTATCAAATAAATATTTTGTAACTCCAAACAAAACCCAATCTACATTAGCAACTTACTCTACATTAGGTCCCTCTTCATCTGTGCACTTCCTTCCTCCCTTCATCCCGTCCAACATCACTATCCTGTTCCTGCCCTTGCCTCGTTTGCCTAACATTCACCCCTCTATTACCTTCTTCAACATCCCACTACCGCTCAATACGCCTTTCATCCATTTTTCCTGCCTCCATAGGATTTCTCTGAACAAACCCCTCTCCTCACCCACCATCTCTAGTACTTCCTAATTTGTTTTCCTTTCGGTCCATTTCACCTTCTCCATTCTTCTCCACACCCACATTTCAAAAGCCTCCAATCTACGTCTATCCTCCTGCTTCAGCGACCACGTTTCCGCGCCGTACATAGCTACGCTCCATATCAGAGTTTTTACGAGTCTTGTCTTAACATCCCTACTCAACGTCCCCGTCATCAACTCCCTCCTCCTTTATTAATAAAAATTGCCAATTTTTATTAATCATGATATTCCACCATATCACGCCTGAAACGTCTCTCTTTATACCTTCTCTTTGAGAAAGCCTCCTAGCCTAGCGCAATTCTTCTCCTTATGTCCATGCTACTTGATCCGTATTGGTCTAAAACACTTCCGAGATACGTAAACTGTTCTACCTGCTCAATTTTTTCCACTTGTATTTTATTGTTTAGCTTAGCCCTTTTCTTTCTAGAAAATCGAATAACCTTTGTTTTATTAATATTGATTCTCATCCCATATTTATCGCACTGAACCTCCAATTCACTCAACAATGCTTGCAACCCCTTGGCTGACTGAGCAACTAATGCTTGGTCATCAGCAAACCTAACCGATTTTACGAATTCCCCTCCGACTTTCATTCCTACCTCCAGTTCTTCCCATGCCTCTTTAATCATTTCCTCCACATATAAGTTGAACAGCACCGGTGACAATGGGCAACCCTGCCTTACCCCTCTTCCTAACAATGCCCATCCGGACTCTCCCTTCCTCACTCACACCTGAGCAATCTGAGACATGTACCGGTTGCGGATCAGTCTCCTGTCCCTCCAATCCATTCCTATTTTCTGCAATACACGCATTAATTTTTCCCAATCCACTCTATCAAACGATTTTTCGAAATCTATGAAACAGGCAAATAAGTCCTTATTTTATTCTATATTCCTCTCGATTAGTGATCTCATTACTGCAATGGCATCACGCGTACCTCTTCCTTTCCTCAACCCAAACTGATCATCCCCTAAGTAATCATTTGCCTTACTCTCTATCCTTTTGTTGATGATCCTGAGAATAACTTCACATGATGTCACCTTTACCTTTTTTGAAATAGGAACTAACACTGATCTCACAAAATCTTCCGGCCAGATTCCTTCCTCATAGATACTACGTATCAGTCAATATAGGGCCTTCTTCCCACATTCTCCTAAACATTTCAAAAGTTCCACAGGAATGTTGTCTACCCCATGGCCTTATTTGTTTTCATCTCTTTCAATGCCCTTCCTACTTCATTGTCGAGTATGCCTGGACCTAAGCTATCTTCTACGTCATGTTCCTTTTCTATGTCCAACCTGGTCGGCCTAAGTTCTTTACCATACAGTGTTTCTATATATTCCTTCCATCTCTCTTGGATTTTTCCTGGTTCAACTATTATCTTACCCCATTTATCTTTAACTGTTAGCACAGATCTTGCCTTCTTACCTCCTGATAATAGCTTAACCCTACTGTATAGTGCACCAATTTCACCCTTCCTCTGAAAACTTTTCATACTCTCACATTGCATTTTCGTCCATTCTTCTTTTGCTTTATTTATGGCGCTTCTCAATTTATTGTTCAACCCTTTGTACTTTATATCTTCTTCTCTCATCCATCTTTGCAATCCTCTCATTCGTTACACACTTCCTAAACCTGTACCTAACCATAATATAATCTAACTGATACCTTTCTGAGTCACCTGGCATTTTCCATGTATACCTACGCCTTTTGTGGTGTCTAAACCATGTGTTGGTGATGGCTAACCCCTGTCTCCTGCAGAATTCAATTGCTTCCTCCCCGTGTTCATTCCTCGTGCCTAACCCATAGTCCCCCACCTCATCACCATCTCTTCCTTCGCCTACCATGGCACTCCAATCCCCCATCACTATCAAATGTTTCTCTGCAAGAACACACGCGATTATATCCTCTAACTCATCGTACATCCTATCGACTTCTTCCTCCTTATGGTTGCTCGGTGGCATATATACCTGAACAATGACCAAGTTCATAGGCTCTGCTTTAATCTCTACGAGTAAAATTCTATCAGTTGCTTGCTCTATGTTAACTACGCTTCTTCCTAACCCTTTATTTAATATTATGGCAACCCCCCGTTGGCTCTCGTCCCCGCCGCTGTATATTATTCTATAATTATCACCCCAGAAATCCCCGCTATCCTTCCATCTCACCTCACGTAGACCTAAAACATCTATATTACCTCTTTCCATCTCTCGCTTAATTTTCTCTAATTTGCCTGTCCTCAACATTGTCCTGATATTCCATGTTCCTATTCTAATTACTTTCGTCTTCTTCTGCGTCTTCTGTCCTGCTGCTGTTATTCCCCCCCCCCTCAAGGGTTTCGAGGGATGATGACCGCGGAAGCCTTGCCTTCCCCGCTGCCGGGCACGACACACGGCCGAGGGGGCGACCTTGGGCCGAGTCCCACAGTTGCCAGGACCCAATTTCTTTATGTTGTCCATCATTATTTTCTTGGGAATGATAATTGAGGTGGCTGGCCGTTGCCTTTCTAAATGGTGTTTTTAATGTGACACCATCACTTAATGGCCCAGCTCTAGGGGTCATCGGAACGCACCAACCCTTCTACCACGACTAAGTTGTAGTCCATGGGACGGATTTTCAACAATCCAATCCTTTAATTCCCTGCAATGCAGACTAACATTTAATTATTTAAAATAAATTCAATTTCAATCAGAAAGTTTCATAGTATGTCTTCTCCAGTTTTTGGGATTTTGTGATCAACTTTAATATTTTATAATAAGTCCCTAGAACATCAACACTGTGACTTCAACTCTTTCTCAGCCCATACACCCACTTTTAATCACATAAATAACCTCCTTAAACTCTTGTGCAGCAACAAAGCTTTCACTTCATTATTTAAAGGGAACATATTCCTACCTTCTCCAGACGGTGTCTGTAAGCTGCAACTACTAGTTCCAATGTTCCTTTCAGAACTTGCAGGTACTTGTGGCTGGTTGCTTGCCATGCTCTTCATCATTCCACCTTGATGGCTTAATGCACTGCTCATCTGTTCAGCAATGGCAAAAATAAAAAAAACCCCTTTAAAAAAACTTTAATTTTGAACAAAAGGAATGGCCAGATACGAAATGCCTTTCAAAGGTCAAACTTGTTACTGGGGCCCTTAAGTTTACTTTCTACCAATCCAACAACATAGGTCAAAAACAGATTGGATGGTTGAAAAAAATAAAATATTTAAAGAAATCAAGGACTAAATACTGACATTTTCCTATCAACAAGTGAGAAATTGCATTTCACCAGAAGATAACAAGGATATTTTATTCTTAAATAGGAAATAATCATAAGGTGACTGCATTTTTAAGCATTAAATTTAAAACATTCAATAACATCACCAGAAAACGAAATAGTATGAAACCTTAGGACACATTCATCCGGGGCTGCGATTTAATATATAGGTCAATTTTAGGGACTTGAGTGACTTCCAAATAAGAAAGGATCAATTATGGACCTTCTTCACCAGGTTCATTGTTTACAGTTGCCATAATTTCAAAATTAGTGTCAGACATTATTTTATCCATTCACTTATTTTGCTTCCCTCCTTGTCACTTTAACTGTACAATACCGATAAACCATAGTTCCATCTATTCTATACAAAGGTCCTGTGTCTAGTAAATGAATTTTATTCAATAACAACATAGTTTTATCAGTAACAGAAAAACCAGAATTGGCGATAAGTATTTCTAAAAATACTCTTAAATTTTTTACTGAAATTAGATATATCAGGGTATTTTCAACTTCAATAAATGAATCATGCTGGCAAAATTATTATCTGCAAATAAAATATGAAACACAAGAGGTAATACTAAATACAACATTCAAATACCAAGTACCTCAGGTTACTGGCATAATACACATCTCAGATAACAAACAACGATGAAAGTTAAATAAAGAAGAAAAACGGAGCTACATCCTAAACAACTGAAGGAAGCCATAAAGGTCGAACTATACAACATGGCCACCAAAATTTAAACTAAAAAGGAGTACAATTCATATAATGTCTTTACAAATATATGCATAAAGCATAAGCATATCCAATTGTTTTGGTAACATATGCATTTAGCTTTTTTGCACATTTGAATGTCAGTCTTTTGGTCTTTCAATTGTCAATCAAACTTTGGAGAAGGGCCTATTTCTGCTTTTGTTTTGCTTCATTCATTCCCATCTGGCCTCCTTTGAGCATTGCGCGTGAAAGGTTTGCTTCGATGAAATCTTTTGAATCAGCGACATTTTTAAAATACTAGCTTATGACTTGAAATGCACCATCAGCAATTTCTCATTACTCTTTCTTTTCCTAATTTATCATCTATGGGTTTAGTTTGACCAAAATGTTCTCATCACCATGATTAATACTCATTCAATTTCAATAATTCTTGTATGCACAACCACCCATTCTACTTATCTGATGAGATGTTACTGGAGAAAAGAACCTCCCATTCATTCTCACGGCCTATTCATTTCTCTGCCAGAGGTTTGAGAGACAGCTCACCAACAGATGCCGCTGAAGTAACCTAAAATTGCTATTACCAAATATTCCCACAATTGTAGTCGAGTCATTTCATGGAAGAAGGTATCAGAGCTGAAATAATTACACGAGTCGCTAGTGATAAGGTGAACAGGTGGAGGCCCTAAGCAGTCATCGCTGGATCTAGCACCGAAGATCTGCCCTATTCATGAGGATATTTTATAAATCATATTCTTTTTAACTTTTTATACAACACTTGTTTCTGCTATACATGTATATAAATACATGGATGCATGTACTCTACTATGTATATATAAACACAAGAATATTTTAGTTTTCTGTGCATAACCATTAATGCATGCATGCATCCATCAATAATTCTTAGAAAATACAAAAGATAGTGGTCGCAATGTCAGAGAAGGTTTGCTTATAGTAAGCCTTCTCTCTTACTAGACCGATGTTACGGTTCCAGCGATATCCTTCACATGGCTGCATTTTCATTATCGACTTAAGAAACGAAATTTTGCTTATTTAGAGAAATAGAAACAAATAAGTACCGTGGGGTGATTAAACAACTCTATTAAATAGGCTTAACTCAGAGACAAATCAAAGCAGAGTTTGACAAGGTTCATGAAATGTCTGCTTCTGTGTTTGTGACTGTTTACAATTGGGTAAATGAATTTACATGTGCCTGTACATAAAAAATGATGAACATCCTTCGGGATGTCCGGTGGAAGGGACCAAATTTACAATTTGGTTTTGAGTGATCGACAAATCAAAGTTCACGAAACAGTCGAGACCAAATGCATATCAAAAGGTACAGTATTTTCAAATCTGCATGAAAAATTGGGCATGAAAAATCTCTTAGCCAGATGGGTGCCATGTTTACTCTCAGGGGATATAGGCAAAATCATGTAGCAAATTCAGAGGTTGGTATGCCACATTTCTGATGCAATTCTGAGTAAATACATACATAACCGTGGACAAAACATGGATGTGCCACTACAATTTTTAGACAAAGGAACAGTTGAAACATTGGATTTCTAAAGATGAAGAAATCTTTGAAGAAGGTAAAAACAGTGAAATCAGCCAAAGTGATGACCATCATTTTTTGGGATGCCAAAGGAAACATCTACATTGACTATTTGCAAAAAGGACAAACAATAAATGAAGAGTATTATACATCGTTAATGCACCGATTGACCAAAGAAATCAAGAAAATATGTCCTCAATTGGCAAAGAAAATTTTCTCTACCATTATGACAATGCACAAGTACACACTTGCATAGTTTCGTTTGGCAAAAATTATGGAATTAATGTTTTAATTATTGCAGCATCCACCATAAACACCAAATTTGTCCACCAGTGAATTAACTTATTTCCAAACTTGAAAAAATGGCTCAGCAGAAAACCATTCATGTTGAACGAGGTCATTGCTAACACAGATGCCTATTTTGAAGACCTTCCGAAATACTAATTTTTGGACAAATTAAGATAGTGGGAGAAACACAGGGAAAATCGTATTCAGCCAATAGGAGATTGTGTTGAAAAATTAATGAAAATTTTTGTTTTCTATTTTTTTTAAGGATTTACTGACGACCCACATAATTATAAGGTTGAGCAGAATTAGAAGTCATTCACTTTTTCCATTTATACGAAATGTCTTTGCCCACTATTGCCATGGAGCAAAGCCAACAAGGATGAAGATCAAAACCATTTTTACTTGATTACTTTGGCAATTACGGAAAAGGAAATTAGAAAGGAAAAAAATTGTCAGCACATAATTGATGACATAATCCTTCTCCCTTATGCAATTCAACATCTTCTCAGACGCTGAAGGTTCTTAACATTGTTGCTACGTGGAAACTGGAATGTTCTGATGAAACTGGAGCCTTATCATACCTGGAGAGGCATCATCCAGACAAAAATAATCTAAGGACTTTTTGTTATTTACATGACTGCTTTAGTCAAATACTCATACAACAATTATAACTAATACTACTTTTGAAAGGAAGTAATAATTTTCAATTTGGCACAGTTACAATTAGCAATTTTGACATTTACCTCACTACTTACCCAAAGCTCAATATCATTGTCAGGAGGAAGTTCAGCTACTGCTTCACGCTTGCCCTCTTTCTTGTGAACCCTAAGGTAGTGTTTTTGGAGTCTATTTCTGACGGGTGCGAGGAACCCACAATGAGTACAAACAAATCTGGAACGAGAATAACGGCATACTGAAAGCTAACATTATACTGAAGAAGCAAAGGTGGAATAATGCTTTTCCTTTACTACAGAATTAGAAGCAACGTCTTGAATGTGTCCAGAAGGAACACCAGGAGGAGACTTTACTGCAGAAAAATATAACTGGTAGGACTGAGGCACTGGGCAATATAAACACAGGAAATGACAATTTAATGTAAACTAATGCCAAAAAATGTACTCATATTTCAAACTGAGAATTTAAAGTCATGAGTTTAAGAATACTTTTTCATTATTAGTAGTGATTTCATGATCATTTTAAATGTCACATGCATTCACTAGGGAACATAACAACAACATACCTTTTATAATTCAGCTCTCGATAGAAGTGATCCTTCATGTCACCTTTGTATTTGGTTTTATACTTGGAGCATATGGGACACACGAACAAGTTTCCTTCAGGTACTCCAAATTCACCATACTGCTTCACTAAATACTCAATCTTGCTGGAAGCTGATTCTGCAGACTTCTTTTCACTTTCCTGGCTAACTTCCTTGGTAGAAACAGGAATGACTTCCTCTTTCTTGGAGCTTTTCTTCTCTACTGGCACCATCTTTGATATCTTGGGCTGTATTGGACTTGAAGGTGAAATTTCTCTTAGAGATCTCTTATTAGGGAAGGTTTTTACAGGAGTCAAAGACCTCCCACTTTCAGTCCCATGCCCATTCTCAACAGGGTCACTCTCCCTCTTCGAAGGATCACTCATCCGTCTCTTGGCACCTTTCTTGACCTCATCTCGAGAAAGACCCTCCACAATAGACTCTATTATTTCCACATCTGAACCCTCTCCACTCTCATCATTCGACCACACTTCCAACGTCTCACTTTCACAGTTTCTGGAGTGCAAATTCCGTTCTTCATCTGTCCCTTCATCATTTTGGATCTCATCCTTAATTTTCAAGCTCTCGGCAAGATCATACATTGTTTCTTCACCCTCATCTGCAAGAGGAATGCCTCGAATGTACCTAACTCTGGGCATGCACCTCTGCCAAGGGTAAGTAGTGTTCAACTCTTTTAGCCTCACGGAAGAAGATGGCGATTTACCAAATCCCTGCTCCACATATGGCCATACTTCAATTACTGGTTCACTGCGTATATCTATATTTTTACTTGACAAGGGATTAGGAGGAAATATTATTTTGCCATTGGGCAAAGCAATAGTAACTGCAGGAGGGGCAAGAGAAGCAATGTTACTGCGGAAGTAATTTGCAGTTAACTGCACAGGATACCCTAGGTGTTTGCTTGAAAAATGAACATTGAAGGATCCAAGGTATGCAGTTCGAAAGGTGCACATCCCACAAACATACTGACTGAAAACTGAATGACTTATCCTAGCATGGTCACTGATACTTTCGCGATTCGAACAAGAATAGCTACATAACCCACAGTTCCATACATTATCACTTTCTTGTTTTGATGATTCCATGCTGGCATTGGAAGATCTAATTGATCCATCAGCACCAGTACCGGCCATTCCAGAACTTCCTGGGCCAGTGATGGTCTTTGAACATGTATCTGGCTCTCTTATTACATTTACCATGTGGCTCAAGTCAGAATGCTTGTCTGCTGTATGGCGTTCAACGAAACGTCTCTGGAAATGGAAATAATTACAATGTATACACTGGTACAGCTGGTCATCATGCATCTTGAGATGAGAAGCAAGGCGATCTACAGGAACTTGGAGCAAAATATTTTGATCATCAGGACAGTGGGCACATCGGAATGTAACTTCGTCACGATGAAGTGCACGTAAGTGATGGCGAAGCATTGTGTCATCAACTGTTTGATAATGGCAACCAACAACTCCACACACATAGCGCTCGTTTTCGGGAACAAAACGTGGAATGAAATTATCTTCCTCATACTCTGAGACAGAAGAATTTCTCCTGCTTTCACTCTTGGCATCCTCATTGTTTACCTGTGCATCTAGGTGACTGCTAATGGCCCAATTGGTCATTTTATCAAACATCAGTTCCTTTCCTTCAAGGCATGGCATTGGATTTATTATATCCTTCACAGACCACGGAACCAGATTTGTAGCAGAGATAACCTCTGCCATCTGGTTGAATCTGAGATGCAAATGAAGATGCCTTCTCATATTGACCCGTATTTTGGTGCTATAAGAGCATCGCCCACATTTCGCTTCGTTGTTGTACACACATGGCAGAGGTAGGAAGTCTGCATCATCTGGGATAAAACGCTTTCTAAGCAGGCATGACAGAGAAACTTCTTTTGGGGCCACAACAACCAATTTCTGATCCTTGACTGAAGAGTGTAATTCTTCCGGTTCTTTCCAGTCTGTCAATGGACTTACAGTGGCAGAGTGAGTACGGTGACGGAATTTCACATGTCTAACAGCCAAGCTCATGTTATAACCTTGATAACCACAAATCATACACACATAGCTCTTCTTCCCATGTGCGCGAAGGTGTTTCAGAACTGGTGGGAGAGATTTGAATTTTCTGTTGCAATGTGGGCACACATACTCCTTAGTATTTTTGGAATGTGGACAATTTTTCATGTGATATTTGAGGCCATTGCAATCTTTAGCTAAAAATGAACAGCCAGGGAAACAGCAAAGGTACAACTTTGCTAGATCTATTTTGCTGTTAGAAAGATCCTTTGATGGCTGCTGGGCCTCTTTTGGTCTGTTGCATGCAACAAGGCTCTCTTCTGTTGTACTTTTAGGCTTTGGTTCTACTTGAGATCGAGTTGAAATTCGAACATGCCTTCTCAGATCTCTCTTTCTCAGTAAGCGCATTTCTTCACCACCCGAGTCCCTTCTACTGCCTTCGCTCACTTCGATGACCTCATCATCAGTGGTAGAAACATTTAACTCATCTCCTCCATGTTTTGCAGCCTTATTTCCTTTAGGACTTTGAGTCACCAACTCCTCTGAATTTGGTGATTTGGGGGCAGTATTTGGCTGGCTTAATTTACAAATTGAATTTGGCAAACTTACAGGAGTGTTATCAGCTGATCCACTTTCACCTATTTCTTTGGCTCTTGCCTTTTCATTTTTACCTTTTTCATGTTGACAAATAATTTCAACATCATTCTTGTCATCTGGCAAAGCTAATTTTATAATCTTTTCAATTTCCTCCACTTGAGTCACCTCCTCCTTATGGCAAGCTCCTCCGTTGTTTTCTTGATGCTGAGCATTTTCCTCTTTGATGTCTTCACCTTTGCTCGTTGTTTCTGCCTCAACAATACTGTCTTCATTCTCCTTGGGAGGTATTTCTTCATCAGGATCCTCAGCAATTACTAAATTATCTTCATCGTCTGAATTGTCTTCATCGACATTCATGAAGTCGTCATATGGTTTAGAATCGGGAACCCTCTCAACACCCAAAACAGATTTTTCTGTAGAAATTCTTGTTCCAGTTGATTTCCCCATTTCCTCACCTACTTCAATCAACTCCACATTATCCATTCTTGTTAATTCAATGTCCTCATATAAAATGTATGGATGTCTTCCTGTTGTCCTAGCTGATCCATTACTGATTTCCTAAAAAAATGAAGAATAGATTATATGCTTTTATGAAGATTATAGTGAACAAAACACATGGTTAAAATGACCTTATTTCTAAAAATTTGATGCCATCAGACTTGGGTAGAAAGGTGTTCAACATTAATACATTAAGTTAAAAAGTAAATTTTTCTTCGATGGTTTGGTATTTTTATGGTTTCTGAACAAAGAAAGAATGTGCTTAAACAATGCTTCATTATCACCATATTAATATACGTAGGGAGTAGGTACTTTTGGCCCAGGAATACAATTACAAATGCAGCACGATCACATATGCTGTACTCATACAATTTTTACACTTGTATTTAGAGATTAAAATGACACAAAATTTTAATGTCTTTTCATTAATATATAATATTTTCAACAGATTTCAAGATATTTGGCATATAAACCTTAGCCAATGAAATACCATAATTCGTACATCAAACTAATGTAATTACAAATACCAATTACCAATGACATATTTAATGCTATTACAACATGGCAATGCATGTTATGAACATGATGCAAGATCATAAAAATATACAATAAATCATAATTAATTACCACTGATCTTGACTAAAATTCATTAGTTTCCTAAATGTTATTTTGATTCAAAATAGAACAGAGCGATGATGAATTGTGAGCACTAATTACATTAAGATTCATTAATATAATTAGAGCTTAATTATGTTATTAAGTCATAATCTCTCTTGATTTCAACATACTTGGTCGAGCATTTCTCCAACATCAGTATTCCTTTTCAGAAGTGAGAGTCTGGAAGGCTGTAAAAATATCCATTTTCGGATAAAATATCTGAACTTCTTCATTAGACATGAAGCGCTTCCCAGAAAAAATTTCTTCAAGTTTGGCAACAAATGGAAGTTTTAAGGGTGCTGAATCAGGAGAATAGGGGGGATGGCCAAGCAAATTGTACCCTAAATCAAGTATTTTTCCCATCCTCAATGTACCTTTGTGAGCAAGTGCGTTGCCCTAGTGAAAGATGATTTTTTTTCTTCTTCAAGCCAGGCCTTTTCTCGTGAATTTTGGCATCCAGCTCGTCGAAAATGTTGGGAGTGTATTCGCCTGTAATTGTTCTGCTTTCTCAAAGTAATCAATTCACAGGATCCCTTCTGCATCCCAGTACATACTGGCCATAACCTTTCTGACAGATGAGATCAAATTATTTTGGTGCCAAACCAACAGCTTCCACCCGCTGCTGTTCTGTTTCTGGTGTGTAGTGGAGGACCCATGTCTCATCCATGTTGACAAATTGGTGCACAAAATCAGTCAAGAGCTTTCTCGAATTGGTCCAAACATTGCAGCAAAAATTGTTTGCGCATTTGCTTTTGATCTACATTTAGCAAATTCAGCACCAACCTCACGCAGAGCTTTTGCATCTCTAATTCTTTGTGCAAGATGTTTTGCACCCTCTCTTCTGATTTCCCCATGGCCTTAGCTGTCTCACTCACCTATCATCCAACACGATATCGTACACCTTTTTGATGTAATACGTGGGCAGTCCGATAAGTACTTAGCCTCACAGCCCGATGGCGCCACTGTCGCAAGAACAATTTACTATCGTGTAGGACATTGTTATAGACGGCTATTGTTGAAATTTCAGCCGAATCGGACTGGTAGTTTTGTTTTGACCACGTGTGGAAGCAGGTGTGTCCGCCGATTCTAGGAAAATGGAAAAAGAGCAATATCGGTCGGTGATTCGATTCTTGTTTTTGGAAGGGAAATCGCGCAGCGAAATCAAAGAGCGCTTGGATGCTGTGTACGGTGACTCTTCTCCTTCGATGGCGACCGTCAAAAATTGGTTTAATGAGTTTGAACGTGGTCGCACGTCGGTTTTTGATGAGCCACGACCAGGTGTCCCGAAAATGGCTACCACGGAGGATAACCTGAACAAAGTCCACGATCTCGTTTTGGCAGCCCGCCGATTGAAGGTGCGCGAGATGGCTGAGACAGTAGGCATCTCAAAAGACCGTGTGGGTCATATCCTGCATGAAATTTTGGGCATGAGAAAGCTGTCGGCGCGATGGGTGCCGAGACAACAAGCGCACCATGAGACCACTTCAAAGCAGTGTTTGATACTGTTTAAGCGCAATCCGAAGGAGTTTCTGCGTTGTTTCGTGACCGTCGACGAAACATGGATCCACTGGTACACACCAGAGACCAAGGAACAGTCGAAACAGTGGACTTCACCTGGCGAACGTGCTCCGAAGAAGGCGAAGACTGTCCTATCGGCCGGAAAGGTGATGGCCACCGTTTTCTGGGATTCGCAAGGTGTGATCTTCATCGACTACCTGGAGAAGGGCAAAACGATCACAGGGCTCTACTATGCCGCATTATTGGGCCGATTCAACGCCGAATTGCAGAAAAAATGGCCCCATTTGGCGAAGAAAAAAGTGCTCTTCCACCATGACAATGCACCGGCTCACACCTCCACTTTCACCACGGCCAAATTGGTCGAATTGGGCTACGAATTGCTGCCCCACGCACCGTATTCTCCAGATTTGGCCCCGTGCGACTTCTTTTTGTTCCCAAACTTGAAAAAGGCACTCGCTGGGCAGAAATTTGAGTCAAATGAGGAGGTTATCGCCGCCACGGAGGCCTATTTTGCTGACCTCCAGAAAACGTATTTTTCAGACGGGTTCAAGAAGTTGGAGCATCGCTGGGTCAAGTGCATCGAGCTAAAAGGAGACTATGTTGAGAAATAAATCGCCACTTTTCCAAAATTTTCATGTTTTCTTTTGTAGGCTAAGTACTTATCGGACTGCCCACGTATATGTTATAATAACGTAATATAATATTATTTTTATTAACAACAACTAATTTTAATGGCCAATAAACATAATTAAACAATAACTCCAAAAGTTATCAATGAAAATTGGGAACAAATTGGATGACAATTGGCATGTCATCACCATTAGCAGTAACATTTTATTCAACTTTAAGTTTCAAAATTTGAAAGTTTTATTGCATTGACTTGGATGAACGATAAACATTAACACGAATTCTCACAATAAGTAAATTGATGGACTGTAAGTTCAAGGTTTCACTGTACATGGATATGGGATGATATTAAGAGTGGAATAGTTTTATCTACGCACATTTGTTGTTAATAACCAGGGTAAACTCTCAATCTTTCATGCTAATAGATGCATAATGAAACATGGATTATCAAAAAATATGGATAACTAAAATACGTGGAAATGTGATACAGTTGGAAACTCCTTTTTCAATCCTCGTGATTAATTTGAGTTTTCTAGCAATTTTTTTTTTAGTTAGCAATTAGTTTTCTAGCAAAAGTTTTTCCATTTTTCAGCAGTTAAAATGGTGGAATTTAAGATTTACAAGAACACAGAACCATCACCTAGTGAACAGCAGAGGGTATTTTCCTCAGAAAGCTAAACCAATCATGTAGCCAGAAAAATACAAATGACTGGCAAAGAAAAGAAAAAAGGGTTGCTGACATCATTCAATATATATCTGATACAGATTAAAACAATTCAGGGTAGATAGTTGACAACTTATTTGAAACATAGCAAAATTATGCATCTGCTCCACTAGAAGGAGAATATGGAATTTACAGGGCTAACGAATGCTTGGGAGACAAAAAGGGGAAGTACAAAAATGTATAGCTAAAAATAGTAAATACAACTTAACTTTGGATTTAGTGAAATTAAAATAAATAAGCTGAGGTATTTCAAACTTGTATTTTTTAAAAAGTATATACAAGCATCAAAGCATTTAATTGTCTCTGCGATTTTAATTTCACTAAAATTTCGACTTCAGCTTTGAGAGTAGCACGGATAATCTGCAAAACGTATAACTTAGACATGGATAATATAGTTAAATAGTATTATCATTAAATTTTCTAAATGCTTTACTAATTATCAAATATATTCAATGCTATATTAAGAGTGTCACCCAGTAATTATTGGAACCATAAAAATATTAAAAAAAAGAGCATAAAAGAGGAATAAAGAGAGAGCAATTCAATAATTCAACCAACCTCACAGTTCCGCCTGCAAACTGAAGCCTTTTTATTAGGATGGAAACTTGCCAAATGTTGTAAAATTTCTTCTGAAGTATCAGACCCTTGCTCACAATATACACACTGGTACAGGAAAAATGAATGAAGCTTGTAATGCTAAAAAGAGAAAAAAGAAATAAAACTATGAAATCAACACATTTTCATTAACCTTCACCTGGTCTCATAGGGTATGAACAAACCTCACACTCTTCTCTTCTTCTTGCCGATTTTCGGTATCTAAATACTCAAAATTGAAACTCATAACAACATCTATCAGTAGTCAAGGGATACACTTTTATACTTATGCCAGTGGGATGGCGCTGCGATCGTCAGTCCATCTGCAGCAGTCATCAAAATCAGTTTGGGGTGTGTATGTACCCCACCGTGCCATCAACGTCGTTTTTTCTTAAAGTGGAGCATTTTTTGTTTTTAATTTTAGTGTTTAGGAAGAAAAGAGAGGTAAGTAATCAATGTTTCTATGCGTAAATATTTTTTACATTTAATTACGCCGCATTTGGAACATTGTCTTACTCAATTGAGGCTCCCCAGAGATTTGAAAGTAGGAATGACAACAATTTTGAATCCATCTGCTGTGTCTGAATGCCATGTACAAAATTTGATTCTTCAAATCTTCTTGAGTCATTAAGCAAAGATGCACCTTATGTGATCGGAAGAAAGACAAGAAGACGGATAAAGGATGTGCATCCTGCAAACGCCCTATACTACCTTGAACAAGAAGTTCCCGGAATAACCACCGTGTGGCCCTCCCATCGTTCCGATTTGAGTTGTTTTTTTTGTTAAATTGGTACATCTGTTGTTCATATTCCCTTTAAATCTTAGTGTCATAACTTGACATTTGCAAAAGTTACGTAGCCAAGAGTACATCTATCTCTGTGTGTGTTGGCGATTTTTTACAATTGCAGAAATGGATTTAAATTTGCAACAACGAACTTGTATTAGATTTTGCGTAAAAAACGGATTTAGTGGCGCACGGACGTTGGAAGTTGGAAAAGTGTTTCGGCAACAATTCTCTAAAAAAAACGGTCGTTTACCAGTGGCACGAGCGGTTCAGAAGTGGTCGTGAGTCAATCGAAGATGATGAACGCAGTGGCAGACCATCGACATCGAAAGTCGGTGAAAAAATTTAATAAAGTAAAAGAAATGTTGGTCAATAACCGCAAATTAACCATCAGAGAAATAGCGGAGGACTTGAACATTGCCTATGGATCCGCCCAAGACATTGTGGTTAATGATTTGGGTTTCCGTCGTGTAGCAGCAAAGTTGGTGCCAAAAGACCTCAATTTCATGCAAAAAAGAGACCGTGTTGACGTCGCAAAAGACATGATTTGCGAATCCGATCCCACATTCATCAAAAGGATCATTACTGGAGACGAGACGTGGGTTTATAAGTACGACACGCAATCCAGACATCAGGCAAGTGAATGGCGTTCACCAAATGAGCCGAGACCAAAAAAACCACGTCGTTTTCAGTCAAAAAAGAAGGCAATGCTGACGGTTTTCATGGATTACAACGGTGTAGTGCATCATGAATTTTTGCCAGAAGGCCAGACAGTAAACAAAGAGTATTATTTGGACGTTATGAGACGTTTGCGTGAAGCAATTCGCCGAAAGAGACCAGAAATCGTCGCACAGTGCGTCGAGACCGTCGCACAGTGCTATCATTATTCGTAATTTTTTGATGAAAAATGCAACAAATACCATCCAACAGCCACCGAATTCACCTGATTTGGCTCCCTGTGACTTCTTTCTGTTCAATCGAGTTAAAAAACCATTACGGGGAACGCGTTTTAGCAGCCGAGAGGAAGTAATGGAAAAATCGCAGGAAGCACTGATGGACATACCGAAAACCGAATATAAAAAATGTTTCGAGGATTGGATCAAGCGCTGGCATAAGTGTGTTGCAGTCGATGGGGATTACTTTGAAGGGGACAATATAGATTTAGATGAATAAACTTGTATTTTTAATTTTCTGAATAAATTCCGGGAACTTTTTGATCAGGTAGTATGCCTAGACCATAGGATTTTGATGTGCCCCGATTGTACCTGTCATTAATTAAAAATTTTTTTTATAAGCTTAAAATGCAACCTGTATATGTCTCAGACTGCTCAGGTGCGAGTGGGGAACGGAGAGTCCGGATGGGCAGTGTTAGGAAGAGGTGTAAGGCAGGGCTGCCCTTTGTCACCGGTGCTGTTCAACTTATATGTAGAGGAAATGATTAAAGAGGCATGGGAAGAACTGTAAATAGGAATGAAAGTCGGAGGGGAATTTGTAAAATGAAATTCCTAGAAAGATTTATGCAAATTAGTAAATACTTACATTTTGTTAACAATTAAAACTTAGATGGTAATGACCCTCTTAGAAAACTAAGGCCTGTCACAAATTAGATGACTGATGTTTTTCCTAAGGCATACACACCATGGCATTCCATTTGTATTGATGAACAACTGATGAAATGCAGATGCAGACTACTTTTCATTCAATATATAAGAATAAAGGGGGCAAGAAACTCTGCAAGTTATGTGACTCTAGCAATGGTTATATAAATAACTATAAAATTTATCCTGGGAAAGACAAAGTGGACAATAATCCTGCCAGTAGTAAGCCTGTGTTAGAATTGATGAAAGTCTAACCTACTAAACAAGGGGTACTACTTGTACATTGATAATTGGTCTAGTTCACCCAATTTATTTTACAAATTACATAATTTAGGAACTAATGTCTGTAGTACCATGAGAGTCGAATGGAAAAATATGCGAAAAGATTTTGGGAAAACACTTAAAAAAGGTAGTGAAAAATGGGGGAAAGAGGGAGGGGAGGTGTAACGTGGGCAACGTGGGTGATAAATGAGAGGGGAGAAAAGGTGCAGGTGAGGAGAAAGAGGTGAGGGGGGAAATTATCACAGTCCAGAAAAACCTCGGGAGATAATGGCCAGACAGGCAGGAGTTTTTCGACACGCATCAGTGAACAAAGGAAAGGTTTTATCACTGGTTATACCACTTCTATTTTTGCCAAACATCTTCATTTCAACCATTTTTGTGTTTCAATTTTAAAGTGCTTCACAACCTGACCAAAGGAAAGAAATTAGACGCCATGGAACAGCTGGAAATCTTCACGGTCGATATGGGAAGGCCCACGCTGTGGAACAACTCCCACCCCAACCCTCCCCCCCCACTCTCTCGCCGACATTTGCAAGTGAATTTCCTACTCCACCCCTCCCTAAACCCTCGCTAGGGCTTCCCTTCCCCCCCCCCCCCCCGGCCCCCCTTGGAACCATATAGACAGTGATCCCAATCTCTACTCCTTTTCGCATACTTCTTTGTGCATGGATATTTGCGTGCGGTCAACAATGGGGGAAACCCCATTCTCATCCCCTTTCTCCTCGACCCTAGGAGCTTGGCACCGCACCGAAGGTCCCCCTCAACGAGAAAACCCCTCCATCCAGCCATGAGGTTTTTCCAGACTGTGATAATTTCCCCCCCACCCCTTTCTCCTCCCCCACACCTTTTCTCCCCTCTCATATGTAACCCACGTTGCCCACGTTTCATCTCCCCTCCCTCTTTCCCCCATTTTTCACTACCCTTTCCTTACTTGCTTTTCAGCATATGTAGTAGACAATGTGAAATGACTGTTACCAGAAGATGATGTAGTTCGTTACATTGAAACCGGTCGGATTAATAAATTTTATTTTGTGAAAAATTGCCAATTTTAATTAATTACATTGGGGAGATTGCTCTGTGCCCAAGAATAAGAACTTATGGGCTAAATATGTGATAAAGATGAAATGCAGATCTTAATTAAGGACCCTTACCTGCACTAAACGATCAGCTTTGAAGCACTGAAAGCTGCACTTGTGACAGCAAAATATTGACACAGCAGAATGTTCCAGATGGAGATGTGAAAAGTATTTTGTCGGACTGTAAAATGACTTCTTGCAGTTACCTGTACATAAAGTAAGAACATTAATTTTAATCCACATCAATACACTTTTATGCAAATCGCCATGACATTATCAAAAGAAAAGAATACACCAAATGGCACCAGGACATCAAATTTGTATACTTTCTAAGAGCTGGAGATGTGCAGGAAAGGCATTTTGGGATCCAGGGTACGGCAGCAAAGTTCCTCGATTGCAATTTTTTTAGTTGCATTGGTAGCTTTGAAAATGCTGTGACGGATGCATTAAAATAGATACCAGTCATTAGCATGGTAGATGTACCTTCAAAATCTGAGCAATGATGAGTACATACATTTAACTAATTTCTTATAACTTCAGGTATGATATGTTGAAATGAATCTATTATCTATTCTATTTTGATAATAACACTTCAAAATAAATTAGCACTTTTCCCCATAGAATAAAGAAAAATAATTTGCCACAAGCTTTTTGTCTTATTCATCATCAAACCACTTTACTTTTCCACATAAACTCTTTGACATACTTACATATTTACTTTTCCACATAAAGTTTATGTGGAAAAGTAAAGTGGTTTGATTATTAAAAGACAGTATGAAGATTTTCCACCACGTTACGCCAGAAACTGTTTTATTCTTATTCATCACTCGCAAAAAACTTTAGATGCTGTATATTCACGTAGGAAAATGCAAGTCACATTTATGTCTCTAATAAACGACGGTAATTAGAAATGTTCTTGAAATAGAATAGAAATAAATGACATATCTAAGTGAAACTTTTTTCATTTTTCAAAATAGTCTCCCTGCACATTAATACACTTGGTCCAGCAAAATTCCAATGTCTTGATCCCATCTTGAAAATTAGATTCCTTCAGGCCTGCAAAATACCTGTCTACACTGGCTGTTAGTTCTTTTCTTGAAGAAAATCTCTACCCATTGGGGAAAATTTTCAGCTTGGGGAAGAGATGGACATCTGATGGTAGCCAAATTAGGCAAATAAGTGGTCTGGCAACAATTCGTATCTTAGTTTATGTATTTATGCCATGGCAACGACACTTGTGTGTGGGCACACATTGTCTTGATGAAATATGACGTTCTTCCTAGCCAAACCTGGCCTTCATTTGGGCATCTTTTGCTGTAAATGATCCAGGAGGCATGTATTGTCAGTAAATGCTTGGCCTGTAAGAGGATAATCTATAAACAGAATCCTTTTCGCATCCCAGAAAACTAAGGCCATCACCTTTCCAGCCAGCCGTATTGCCTTTGCTTTCTTTGGTGTTGGTAAATCAACATGTTTCCACTGCTTAGAATGCTCTTTTGTCTCTAGGGTATAGTAGTGCACCCAAGTTTCATCTGTGGTCACAAACCAGTGCAGAAAATCTTGTCGGCTGCTCTTAAACCAGGTCAAACATTGTTCAGAAATTTCCATTCCGATGCTTTTGTGATCCTGCATCTCACCTAGCACATAATTTCCTCATATATAATTCCACTGTTAAAATGTGATGCTCATTCCGATGGCATCCCTACAGCTTCAGCAATTTCTCAAACTTTCAGTCGGCAATCCTCCATGCCTTGACATCATTGAAAAATCATTTGCCTCGACTGTCGAATGATTGTTACACTCTGAAATTGTTGTGCTGTAATGCATATTAGCAGGCGACTCCATCAAAAAGTTACTCCACAGCATCTCCTGTAGTTTCTTGGAAATTACTTATCACTACTCGAGAAACTCGTCACACTAGCACTGACATCTGGTGGTGATTCCAAGAACCTTTCTAACTACCCTTGTATGAAGGAAAAGTGTTCTAATATATTTATTATCTGCTGAATATTACCTATACATGAATGAGACAAATTGATATTAGTAATTAACAGAGAGATATAGATTAGTTTGCTAGATGGGGAGTCACAAAATGTTTATTTGATAGTTGTGTCCATCCAAAAACCTACCTTAACTGGTAGATTACCTAATAATAATAATTAACAGAGAACATAAGCATGGACAGAAATAGCACTCATCTTCAGGAAAAACAAACCTAATGAGAATGTATTTTTGACGTAAAAAAATTACATTGACATCTGAAGTCCCTTTGTGTGATAGCTAACATTGTTAAATATGAACAAATAAAAATCAATATCTCTACACCAAATTCATGTTAAAGTTCTTTCTAATTTTAAAATTAATTTTTTTCCCTTAGCCAATATTAATATATTCCCAACATTTATGAAATTAGGATAGTTGCCAGATTTTTTGGTAATTTCAAAGCCAAAGTACAATTTATTAAATGTTTATTCAATTCAACATAAGCTCCTTAATTAATAAGCATAAAGGTATAATGGAATCATATGATGGTCTAGGATCGCGATAATCCAGGGGGTAGAGAGTTGGAATACTGAATTAACCAGGGGGGGGGGGGGGGGGTTTAATTCCAGGGCAAGCCTCTCTGGGCACCTGCAGATCCACCCAAGCTATGTGATTTTGCAGGTACTAGATCTTCCTGGGAAACCATAACTGGCACAGGGAAAGGAACTGACCCCCCTACCCTGATGTGTGAATTTCACACGCCGTCCAGGGCTTAGTACTGGGTGAACTCTACCATTACCTACCAAACTGACCTTCGGGTTGATTTCTGTGTTTATGGTTTTATGATGTGTTAATGTAGTTCCAGAATGATTCTGTTACTTTATCAAGAAACCAACCCAGCCTCATATTACACCATTCAGTCCTCAGAAGATTCAATCCATTATTTCAAAATATTCTTGTAAGAGTGGTCTAATTTTGAGAGAGTTAATATTTCATTTTTCATGTACTACCCATCCATCCTAATTCTTTTTTCCTTTCTCTCCATATCTTTTTCAGAATGGGAACTACATTTATGCTACTTAATGTAACATGTTACAAGGATTCAGACCATGAGGTCCCAAGCAACAATAAGATTGAGCTTTGGCAACTAAAGAGAAATTATCTGCATAGATGCAGCGTCTACAAACAAAATAATATTTCTGGCCTTCTCTCCTATCTTATAGCTACAGATTGCCATGCCATGCTGAAAATGTGTCCACTGAAAATGCATGAGAAATTGAGGGTAATACCAGGTGATGTTAAAACATTGACCTATAATTCAGTGGAAAGTGAGAAATTGCAACCTCCTGAACAAACTGTGAAGGAAAAAAAATAGTACCATGGAGCATTTTAATTATTCTTAAGTCATAGCTACTAATAGTAATATTAATAATAAAGAGTGTGTTCCTAAGGAGATGCTGCCGTATTCTTACATTGCTCGCAAAGAAAATTTGCAGCCACCGCCCGTGGAACCACATACCACTACATGCAATACAAGGAAAGAAGATGAAGGGGGATGCACCATAGTCTCAAATAAGCAGGGACCTTGGCCGAAGCCAGCTGTGGGGACGTCAAACTCTGACAGTTATTTAGTTGGGCTGCCGAGAATTGTCCACTTACATGCTTCAAAGAAGACGCGACAATTGAAGCAGTTCAAAAGTATACATTGAGCAAAATACCTGGCAAGTACTTAGAGATCGAGCAGCTTAAGGTATCTAGAGGCACCTATACCTCTGTTCGTGTATCTGTTGGTGAAGACTTAAAAGATGTAGTGGAAAGTGTTTGTGAAAAATATTTGAAAAAGCCATGTACATGCAAATAGCATCTTATCTCGAAAAAAAAAACTTCCTACTTTCCAATTCTCTGTGCAAAGATTGTGCATGTACTTACATTTTAAGGAGCAATGGATTACTAACACCAACAAGAGCATACCTTGATAACAAACATAAGCTTCTACGAGAGGCTTTATGGGGCAAATAGTATTATCCTCATCAGCTCCTTTCCTTAGAGGATTCTTGCATTTCAAAACGATGACTTTTTCTGTTATATGTGTTGAATTCTGAAAGAGAGTATCAATAATTTTTAAGAAATACACTTAGCCCAATATTAATGCTTGAAAACCATTTTACTCGAATGAATAATTCACAAAATAACATGATGAAGGGCTCAGACACTTTCTAGTATGCTTTAAAAAATGAAGCACAATAGATCAATTTTACACGTAATTATGAGCATGAAGGAAAACATGGCTCACTCATATTTCCTTGTAGGTTTCCTGTAACTAAGCAGAACAGTTGGGCCGATAGCCTAGGAGCATGTTTTTCATTCCCAAGAGCTCTGGCAAAAATTTGATTGCATTGGCAACAGTATAAAACAAGACTTCAAGCAATATTTGTTCAGTTGAGCTATTCACACATGCTTCAGAGAAGTAGCATGTTAATTTGTTTTAATACCTGATGCAAGATGACGTAACTCACAGCAGCAGCACGGTAAAAGCAATATGGGCATTGGTATATACATTCCCCATGGTCAACTTTAACATGCTTGATATATGCAGTAGCAGATGAAAACATTTCTGCACAATAGCAGCACTGTTGCCAGTCAAATCTTCTCTCATGACTTTCACTATTATCTCCTGTAATACAAAATTCTTTACTTGTAAAAGTGAAACAAACTAAAGATAGTCCATTATCCAGAACAAGAATCGGATACTGATATTTTTAGCCATATTCTACCCAAATACACAAGAAAACAACATGGTACATTTAAATTTTTTATTAACTTAGCATTTATTTACCCACCACCAATTCAGCCAGCCCACTTGTTATTTTTCTATTTCTCAAGTATTATAAATCAGCCAAACATGGTCATTATTGTTAATACATATTGAATACATAATTTAGTAAAGCATAAAGAGGATAAGAAATAATCAGATCATTAATCACTAAAAATATTACCACAAAACTACTTTCATCATGAAAGTTAACACTAAGTTTTAGTTACAAAAATATTAATCACTGAGATGGACTTATACAATAGAGCAATAGGAGGTCATGATATTTTTACGATAGCTGGTGGAAGCGTGGAAGAAGGTACAGGAAAACTGAGTGATATGTGATGGAGAGTGAGTTGAATAACTTGAGTAGAAAAAGAATATGTCAAAGAGATGATGCAGTTCTGGGGATGAATGAATGGGTAAGCACAAGATGAACACAATTATGTTTTGGTATGAATTATGCAAATAGGGACTGTGGTGGATGATGTTGGAGATGAAGAAACAACAGATGGGCCTGAGGCATTATAAATTATTGGAACAAACAGTAAATTAAATCATGGAGCGGTATTTAAGTATGGGAAGCACACAGGCAGTAAAGAGCTTGGGTCTGTGATTTCAGGAAATCTTTTGAGAACTCTTAACTACAGGTATGGTTTTAGAGGTTATTTCTCTGACATGAGAGATGAATGTAAGCTTATTTTCTCAGGTAATACCGAGGTCTATATAATATGTACTGACAGGGATCATTTTGCCTGATTGAGACTGCTTTGTGAACATCTTTATAAAACATGAAATGAAGAACACAATATTTTTCCACTGTTCTTTATTGTGGCATTGATAAGTACAGTGGAAAATAAATTGTGTTCTTCATTTCATGAAATTCCACAAAGTTGAGCCAGAAACCACCGAATACATCTTTATAAAAGATGTTCACAAACCAGTCTAAAAAAATATGGGGCCGACTCTAAGCAAATGATTTGAAGTTCTCTCCTGAGCCAAAGTTCTCAAGTGGGTAGGAGAAAATTGAAGGGACAGAGTGCCGACAGTGATTAAAAAAACATTTTGCAGTCATCCACAAAGAGAATTAAGTCGCAGAAGTTTTGAAAGGATTTAGATAAGAGCATCATCAATGTGCAGGAGAAAGAGGAGCCTGATTATGCTACCTTGTGGGATGCCAGAGGGGACATAAAAGAGTATTAATAGGAGACACCATCGACCACTACTCTCTGAGAGAGTTGCACAATGAAGTCTTAAAGAATGGCTAAAAGAGGGCTGTGGATTATATTGAAAACATTTCTGCATTTATGTAAAAAAGAAGACTATGATTGACAGTATTCATTGCATGATTGACAATGTTTATAAGCCTTAGAAAAAATGATGAATGAAATGGACATAAAAAAGAAGAGGCTCTAAGGGTAGAGGCCATTTATAACAGAGATTTGTTAAAAAAGGACCATCAGTGAGGAAACCCTGCTAATATAGTGAGATCGAAGGAAGGGTGAATGAAAAAAGATGATCATGGAGGATGTACTAAAAAAATGAATGAAGCAGTTATTGCATGAAAAGAGATGTGACGTTAGTTACTAACAATATCTTTGGATTCATACTTTTACGAGATGGGATCACTTAAGCTATTTTCCAAGATTGGAAAGATACCAGCAGCAAAGAACCATCAAACTAAATTGAAAGTTGACCAAAACACAAATATGTCACTCATGAATCCAACTTACATGCATCTTTATCAAAGAACTTCCATTCCACAATAGAGCTTGCCATGATTTCCATTTTATTTCAAAACTTCCATTCTTTTAAATAAAAAAATAAAATTGCATTTTATTTCATCAAGTTAAGTTAATGATAAATATCATTCTAATACTTCATAATTCTCCATCCTCAACTACTCTATCTCTAAATATGCATTCTATAATCAATTAATTTCTCAGTGTACATAGAAAAACTTTTAAAATTCGAACGTTTCAATATATTCAAAGATCAGTCAAGTAAAATGTTACATGAAGCACTAACATTGGGGCATTTCCTACATTGACATGGCAGAAAGTCCGAAAAAGTAAGATCAAAGCATGAAAACTACCCTATACTTCAAATCTGAATCTTATGCTGGCCCCTAATAACCTAGCTACTAATTCTAATACTGAAATTTCATAGATAACACTCCTTTTTAAAAACTTAATCATTATTAAGATGTAAAACCAAAAATGATAAGAAAGGCAATGAATGAATGCTAATTACCTGATGTCGAAGTGCTGGCAGCAGGAGGATCCAAAACCAATGCCTCATGTGCAAGGTAATGAGATAGAAATAGTACTGACTCATCAGTGGTGAAGCTACACTGGCGTCCCATACATTTGAATAAGTGACACAATTTCATTTGGTTTGACATCACTTGGTTGAAGACAGCAGGTGTCTTTGAAGCCTTTGCATATAAAGATGCCCTCATGATAGAACACACTTTATTCTGACTGCATGACTGTCCCAGTGGTTGTCCCCCAAAACCCTCAGATTCCAGAGATGCTGACTTTGGTGGCATATGCAACTTGGCCAATTTCTCTGGATTGCTTTGGCTAACTAACATATTAGACTTACATGGATCGTGGCTTTCAGTATGTGTAACTGTCAATTCTTCATGAGGTAGTGGTAAAACTTTAACCGAAATAGGTCCTTTGGGTAAAATGGGCCTGTAGCCTCTGGGGTTTTTAACAGGTGATAAATAAACAACCCTATCGCCCGTCACATCCTCGGAAACAGCTAACCCAGGTTGGGGACTTTCATTATTAGGAGAGTATGCAGCTAAACTTGTCAAATCTGGTGTTTCATTTACTGAAACAGCTTTGATGAATTCCTCGGGCTGCAAAGAAACAATACAAAATATGTTGAACTCCAATATCAGGCAATTATCTAATATCTAGGAATTAACTTCAATGGCAAACGAATATTTGAGGAGGCAAAAACTGATTTGCAATGTATTCTGCATAATTGGTACAAAAGTGAAAAGCAATACAGACTAAAGCAGATTTTTCAATTTTTAATGGAAAAGTAGAGATTGGCACCATGGTATCATCCTTCGATTACTTGAATCAATTACGAGGGCAGTCCGATAAGTACTTAGCCTACAAATGAAAAAACGAAAATTTTGGAAAAGTGGCGATTTATTTCTCAACATAGTCTCCTTTTAGCTCGATGCACTTGACCCAGCGATGTTCCAACTTCTTTAACCCATCTGAAAAATAAATTTTCTGGAGGTCAGCAAAATAGGACTACGTGGCGGCGATAACCTCCTCATTTGACTCAAATTTCTGCCCAGCGAGTGCCTTCTTCAAGTTTGGAAACAAAAAGAAGTCGCACGGGGCCAAATCTGGAGAATATGGTGCATGGGGCAGCAATTGGTAGCCTAATTTGACCAATTTGGCCGTGGCGACGGTGGAGGTGTGAGCTGGTGAGTTGTCATGGTGGAGGGGCCAAAAGGGGCCGTTTTTTCTGCAATTTGGCATCGAATCGGATAATAATTCGGCATAGTAGAGCCCCGTGACCGTTTTGCCCTTCTCCAGGTAGTCAATGAAGATCACACATTGTGAATTCCAGAAAATGGTGACCATCACCTTTCCGGCCGATAGGACAGTCTTTGCCTTCTTCGGAGCACGTTCGCCGGCTGAAGTCCACTGTTTCGATTGTTCCTTGGTCTCTGGTGTGTACCAGTGGATCCATGATCCATGTCAACGGTCACGAAACAACGCAGAAACTCCTTTGGATTGTGCTTAAACAGCGTGAAACACTGCTTTGAAGTGGTCTCACGGTTGCGTTTGTTGTCCAGAGTGAGCAAAGTGAGAGCGCCGACAGCTTTCTCATGCCTAAAATTTCATGCAGGATATGACCCACACGGTCTTTTGAGATGCCTACTGTCTCAGCCATCTCGCGCATCTTCAATCGGCGGTCTGCCAATAAGAGATCGTGGATTTTTTTCACGTTATCCTCCGTGGTAGCCGTTTTTGGGCACCTGGGCGTGGCTCATCAAAAACCAATGTGCGACCACGCTCAAATTCGTTAAACCAATTTTTGACAGTCGCCATCGAAGGAGATGAGTCACCGTACACGGCATCCAAGCGCTCTTTGATTTCGCTGTGCGATTTCCCTTCCAAAAACAAGAATCGAATCACCGACCGACATTGGTCTTTTTCCATTTTCCTAGAATCCGCGGACACACCTGCTTCCACACGCGGTCAAAACAAAACTAAGAGTCCAATTTGGCTGAAATTTCAACAATAGCCATCTATAATAATGTCCTACACGATAGTAAATTGTTCTTGCGATAGTGGCGCCATCGGGCTGTGAGGCTAAGTACGTATCGGACTACTCTCGTAATTATCAGGACTATTTTTATACAGACATATTATTTTTCAAGTTAATATGTTCCCATACAACTGAAATGACATGGTTATATTTTGTCTAATGAATACCTTTAGATTTCTTAGCATCATTAACATAAAAGGTGCATTTGAACTTAGGATGTCTATTTACATTTTATTATTATTATTAAGTAATATACCAGTTAAGGTAGGTTTTCAATTGACACAAAACACCAAATAAATATTTTGTGACTCCTAACAAAACACAGTCCAACAAAATACTCTACATCAAGTCCTTCTTCATCTCTGCATACCCCCCTCCCTCCATTTATCCCATCCAACATCCTTATCCTAGTGCTACCCTTTCTTTTTTTGCCTAATATTCTCCCCTCTATTACAGTCACCAGCATCCCACTGCTGATTAATACAACCTTCACCCATTTTTTGTGCCTCCATAGGATTTCTCTCAACAAGCCCCTCTCCTTGCCCCCCTAGTAATTCCTTATTTGTTTTCCTTTTGGTCCATTTCACCTTCTACATTCTTCTCCACACACACATTTCAAATGCAGCTAATCTACTACTATCATCCTGCTTCAGTGACCACGTTTCCGCACCGTACATAGCTATGCTTGATTTCAAAAGTTTTGAGGAGCCTTTTCTTAACAGCCTTACTCCACGTCCCTGTCATCAATTCCCTCTCCTTGTGAAAGCCTCTTCGCCTAGCGCAATTCTTCTCCTTACGTCCCTACTTCTTGGATTGTGTTGTTCCAAAACACTTCCGAGATACATTAACTGTTCTACCGGCTCTATTTTTTTTCCCTTCTATGTTAATGTTTAGCTTAGCCTTCTCCTTCCTGGAAAATTGCATAACCTTTGTTTTATTAATATTGATTCTCATCCTATATCTATTGCACTGAATTTCCAATTCAATCAGCAATGCTTGCAACCCCTTGGCTGACTGACAAACTAAAGCTTGGTCATCAACAAATCTAACTGATTTTACGAATTCCCAGCCGATTTTCACTCCTACCTCCAGTTCTTCCTATGCCTCTTTAATCATTTCCTCTACATATACGTTGAACAGCACTGGTGAAAATGGGCAACGTTGGCAAAGCTTGGTCATCAACAAATCTAACTGATTTTACGAATTCCCAGCCGATTTTCACTCCTACCTCCAGTTCTTCCTATGCCTCTTTAATCATTTCCTCTACATATACGTTGAACAGCACTGGTGAAATTGGGCAACCCTTCCTTACACCTCTTCCTAACACTGCCCATCCAGACTGTCCGTTCCCCACTCGCACCTGAGCAGTCTGAGACATGTACAGGTTACGGATTAGCTTCCTGTCCTATCTATTCCTATTTTCTGCAATATACCCATTAGTTTTTCCCAATCCACTCAATTGAATGCCTTTTCGAAATCTACAAAACGGGCAAATACGTCCTGATTGTATTCTATATTCCTCTCGATTAGTGACCTAATTACTGCAATGGCATCACACATTCCTCTCCCCTTCCTAAACCTAAACTCATCATCTCCTAAGTAATCATTTTCCCTACTCTCTATCCTTTTGTTAATGATCCTGAGAACAACTTTAGCTGCATGGAATATCAAACTTATTGTTCTGTAATCCTCACATGATGTAGCCTTTGTCTTTTTTGGAATAGGAACTAACACTGATCTCACAAAATCTTCCGGCCAGATTCCTTCCTCATAGAAACTTCGATTCAGTCCATGTAGGGCCTTCTTCCCACATTTTCCTAAACGTTTCAACAGTTCTACAGGAATGTTGTCCACCCCCATGGCCTTATTTGGCTTCATATGTCCCTTAATGCCCTTTCTATCTTATCATTAGCTATACCTGGACCCAAGCTATCTTTCTCTACATCATGTGTTTTCTCTATGTCTAACCTTGTTGGTCTAGGTTCTTTACCATACAGTTCTTCTATATATTCCTTCCATCTCTCTTGCATCTTTTCTGTGTCAACTATTATCTTACCCAACTTATCTCTCCAACTGTTAGCACAGATCTTCCCTTCTTACTTCCCGATAATAACTTAACCATGCTGTATAGTGCACCAATTTCACCCTTCCTTTGTAATCTGAAGTTTTGTTAGAGTTTCCATTGCACTGTGCCCAAGTCTGAAGCAATACCTGACAGCACACCCTTTCTCAAAATTGATGTCTAATTCTTAGATCATAATAGAAAAACTGTTCCACAAAAAATCGTTCTGGACAACCAAATGACTCAAGTGAGTTCAAACCCATACTGAACGTGGATCACATGTTTCCCTGCCCCCCTCCAAGCTCAGCACCTCCAGTGTTGCCAGTTTGAATGCTATGTTGCCAGTCTCATTACTTAATTTCTAGACCTTTATAATATTTCCCAGAATCCAGAAGGTCACACATCTTGATTCAAGCCTGGCAAGTCCATTAGAGACATTACTAGAATTTAACCCAAACCTTCCAACTAACAGTCAAATGCTTTAAATCTAGCCTATCAAATACCCATTAAAATACTATCACCATCCATTCAACATATGCACTTCTAGTATTTATTATTATTAGGTAATCTACCGGTTAAGGTAGGTTTTTGGATGGACACAACTATCAAAGAAACATTTTGTGACTCCCCACCTAGCAAACTAATCTATATCAGGTCCCTCTTCATCTCGATGTACTTCTTTCCTCCCTTCATCCCGTCCAACATCCCTATCCTGTTCCTACCCTTACCTCGCTTGCCCAACAGTCTCCCCTCTATTACCCTCTTCAACATTCCACTACCGCTCAATACGCCTTTCATCCATTTTTCCTGCCTCCATAGAATTTCTCTCAACAAACCCCTCTCCTCACCCACCATTTCTAGTACTTCCTCATTTGTTTTCCTTTCGGTCCATTTCACCTTCTCCATTCTTCTCCACACCCACATTTCAAAAGCCTCCAATCTACGTCTATCCTCCTGCTTCAGCGACCACGTTTCCGCGCCGTACATAGCTACGCTCCATATCAGAGTTTTTACGAGTCTTGTCTTAACATCCCTACTTAACGTCCGCGTCATCAACTCCCTCCTCCTTGAGAAAGCCTCCTTTGTCTAGCGCAATTCTTCTCCTTACGTCCCCTACCACTTTGACCGTGTTGGTCCAAAACACTTCCGAGATTATGTAAACTGTTCTACCTGCTCTATTTTTTCCCCGCCTATTTTAATATTTAGCTTAGCCTTTTTCTTTCTGGAAAATCGCATAACCTTTGTTTTATTAATATTGATTCTCATCCATATTTATCGCAATGATCCTCCAATTCACTCAACAATGCTTGCAACCCCTTGGCTGACTGAGCAACTAATGCTTGGTCATCAGCAAACCTAACCGATTTTACGAATTCCCCTCCGACTTTCATTCCTACCTCAGTTCTTCCCATGCCTCTTTAATCATTTCCTCTACATATACGTTTGAACAGTACCGGTGACAATGGGCAACCTGCCTTACACCTCTTCCTAACACTGCCCATCCGGACTCTCCGTTCCCCACTCGCACCTGAGCAGTCTGAGACATGTACAGGTTGCGGATCAGTCTCCCTGTCCCTCCAATCCATTCCTATTTTCTGCAATACACGCATTAATTTTTCCCAATTCACTCAATCAAACGCTTTTTCGAAATCTACAAAACAGGCAAAAACGTCCTGATTGTATTCTATATTCCTCTCGACTAGTGATCTCATTACTGCAATGGCATCACGCGTACCTCTTCCTTCCTGAACCCAAACTGATCATCCCCTAAGTAATCATTTGCCTTACTCTCTATCCTTTTGTTGATGATCCTGAGAATAACTTAGCTGCGTGGGATATCAAACTTATTGTTCTGTAATCCTCACGTGACGAAGCCTTTGCCTTTTTTGGAATAGGAACTAACACCGATCTCACAAAATCTTCCGGCCAGATTCCTTCCTCATAGATACTACGAATCAGTCCATATATGGCCTTCTTCCCACCTTTCCCAACCATTTCAACATTTCTACAGGAATATTGTCCACCCCCACAGCCTTATTTGCTTTCATCTCCTTTACTGCCCTTTCTATTTCATCGTCGAGTATGCCTGGACCTAAGCTATCTTCTTCTACGTCATGTTCCTTTTCTATGTCTAACCTTGTCGGCCTAAGTTCTTTACCATACAGTGTTTCTATATATTCCTTCCATCTCTCTTGGATTTTTCCTGGTTCAACTATTATCTTACCCCATTTATCTTAACTGTTAGCACAGATCTTGCCTTCTTACTTCCGATAATAACTTAACCTTGCTGTATAGAGCACCAATTTCACCCTTCTTCTGTAACTTTCCATATCCTCGTAGTACTTCTAGTATTAATTTATGTAAAATATTATCGCTGTATTTCAATTCTTCCCTAAAAGCATTCACATCTCAGAGTAGTCCCTTGTCTTTTTTAAGGATTTATGTATTAAACCAAGTAAAAAAGGTTTAGTTTTTTTGGACTGATGCGCGTAACTGTTTTAGAATGTGAATTGTTGTTATTCTGGCATCTAATAATGCAAATAGTGGGAAAAGTGGAGATGGAAATGTGTAAATCCGAGGGTTCCAAATACGAGGGCAGTCCGATAAGTACATAGCCTCACAGCCGATGGCACCACTATCGCAAGAACAATTTACTATCGAGTAGGACACTGTTATAGACGGCTATTGTTTAAATTCAGCCGAATCGGACTCGTATTTTTGTTTTGACCATATGTGGGAAGCAGGTGTGTCTGCGGATTCTAGGAAAATGGAAAAAGAGGAATGTCGGTCAATAATTCGATTCTAGATTCTGGAAGGGAAATCTCACAGCGAAATCAAAGAGTGCTTGGATGCTATGTACGATGACTCTTCTCCTTCGACAGCGACCATCAAAAATTGGTTTAACGAGTTTGAACGTGGTCGCATGTCGGTTTTTGATGAGCCACGCCAGGTGCCCCGAAAACGGCTACCACGGAGGATAACGTGAAAAAAATCCACGATCTTGTATTGTCAGACCGCGATTGAAGATGCGCGAGATGGCTGAGGACAGTGGGCATCTCAAAGACCATGTGGGTCATATCCTGCATGAAATTTTGGGCATGAGAAAGCTGTCGGCGCGGTGGCTGCCGCGTTTGCTCACTCCGGACAACAAGCGCAACCGTGAGACCACTTCAAAACAGTGTTTGACGCTGTTTAAGCGCAATCCAAAGGAGTTTCTGCTTCGTTCGTGACCGTCGACAAAACATGGATCCACTGATATACACCAGAGACCAAGGAACAGTCGAAACAGTGGACTTCACCCGGCGAACGTGCTCCGGTGAAGGCAAAGACTGTCCCATCGGCCGAAAGGTGATTGCCACCATTTTCTGGAAATCACAAGGTGTGATCTTCATCGACTACCTACAGAATGGCAAAACGATCACAGGGCTCTACTATGCCGCATTATTGGGCCGATTTGACGCCGAATTGTGGAAAAAACGGCCCCATTTGGCAAAGAAAAAAGTGTTCTCCACCATGCCAACGCACCGGCTCACACCTCCACCATCATCACGGCCAAATTGGTCGAATTGGGCTACGAATTGCTGCCCTACGCACCGTATTCTCCCAGATTTGGCCCGTGCTACTTCTTTTTGTTTCCAACTTGAAAAAGGCACTCGCTGGGCAGAAATTTGAGTCCAATGAGGAGGTTATCGCCGCCACGTAGGCCTATTTTGCTGACATCCAGAAAACGTATTTTTGAGATGGGTTAAAATAGTTTGGATCATCGCTGGGTCAAGTGTATCGAGCTAAAAGGAGATTATGTTGAGAAATAAATTGCCACTTTCCAAAATTTTCGTTTTTTCTTTTGTAGGCTAAGTACTTATCGGACTGCCCACGTATGTTGGAAAAAAGCAATTCATGGACCTGATAAAAACGCCTAGTGCAGGAAAACTTATATTCCCACAGTGCAAACACAGGTTTAATAGTGCTTGAGAAATTTCTTGCCATCTAAGCATCTGTAGATCTATTTCTTAATTATATTGAATGTTAGGTTTGTTACAAAGTTCCAGGTCTATACTTGGTCAACCTCCCTCAGCAACAGAGAGGTTCTTGTTTTTCACAATAACTTATATAATAATAAGGAATAGTTCTAATTCAGTGTATTTCTGATTTACTAAATCTGTCCCATGCAAGTTTACTTCAAATCCAAAGAAACAATGTGGCCTAAAAATGTTTCAAATTTAAAATTTCCTCTTGAAGAAGAATTGCAATATTTATTCCCTTTTTTTCAACCTACACAACATGTGTATGTAACAGAAAAACACAGTACTTGTTACTCAAAGTTCTTCTTGGTTTCATTGATGCCTAAGTACACAAAAAATAATAATTCTTGTGCTTTGTTTTCAACAGTAAAAAAAATATTTTAATAGGCTAATATCCAATTTAAATTAAACACATCACCATTTCACACTTGTGGCTTTTTTACCAATCTCTTTATGACCCATGAACTAGACACAGCTGCTAGAGCTTGTAGAAAAAACGGAGTATGAAATTATGTATCTTCAATGTCTGCACAATTGCTATTAATAGACATCAATCAGAGAGCAATTTAACTTCTCTACCAAGTTGTCTAACACAATCATAGAAATTTTTACATTAGCCCACGGTAATGGCAAGACAAGTGTAGAAATATCTGTGTCACAGAAGTTATTCCATTGGTCAAAAAATAAGATGGACAAGACCTCCATGTCAAACACAGTAAATTTTCTCACTTCTAAATTATGAGTTTCCCCCAGCAATTTATTCTCACAATTGATTCATTAGGACAAGGCATGATTAATGGCAGAAAATCAAACTCCAGTTACACTAGAACAGAATAACTTTAGGATTCCGTGAACCAAACCACCATTCACTATCAACTTACCACTTGCTCATTTGGGTGAAGACTGCAAACACTGGATATCTGGCAGAGAGGATTATCAGCAGGAGAATCAAGATCAGATGATGTTCCAATAACATCAATAAATGAATCTCGTTCTAAAAGAGTATGGAAATAAAAGGTTTGAAAAATAAAATAAATTAAGATAAATAACCATATTTCAACTAATGGCAACTAGTTTAACTCGGTATTTCATTTAAAGCTATTAGGAATAGTAGAAAGTTGTTCTAGTAAAGCTAAACAGGCAAAAATTAAGACAAATGAAATTGAGAAAACATTTATTTGAATGACTGGCTTCTCTGACACTACAAGTAATCACCTAGAGCTAGGAAATTTGTTATGCATGAATAAATATGTATGGCATATTTTTGCATTTCTAAACTATAAACTGCATCAAGTGAATTCTTTGCAAACATTTTACTATCACATTTTATGCACTTAGAAATTAAGAAAGCCATGCCCAGCCACATTAACATCCTGAAACAGGTTTTGACCACTTCAACCCACAAATTTTCACTGCCCATAGAGCTCATGTAAAAAGATGTGGGCCATACATATTGAAGTCAATTCAAGGTTCATGATATGGAATGAAAAGAAATAATTGCTACCAATAATCCCAATTCCCAACTGGAGGTAACTTGTTAGTGCTGGTTAAACAACTGCATTCTATCAGAGCTGAGAAATATTCATGTCCAGAAGGGATTCCTGTTACCAACACAAGTGTGGTGGCCTTTGGGCAAGGTGTACCATCTGATCGACTAAGCCAAGCTGAGTCAGCCAATATCCATATAAACTTTGCAGGACTTTTCCACCTCTAAAATGTTTGTTAATGCTGTTCTGACAATTATGAACTTCAATTATGGTAATGAAAATAATGTGTATGGTTTTTTCAATTACATGTAGACAACACTATTTTACTTTAGATATTCAATTCCAAATCAACAGAGTCATTGCTCAATTAATGTGCCATGAATCAATGGCCGGTTCAATTAATGGTAAAAATCACTATTCATCTCACCCTACATTAAAGCTTGGAAAGTATATGAAACCATTAACAAATCTACCGATAAGCTCAATTAATAAAAATAAAGACTCAAAGTCTAAGATGAAAAATATAAATATTTATTGCTGAATTTTACATAATTGTTTCAAGGCATCACTGAAGCAAATTGATCCTTCCTTCTCCTGTTGAGTAAATAATGCAGTGTGTATTTTCAGAACTATATATTTTTCTTTTACCTTCAATATATAGTAAACCCTCACTATTCCAGACTGAATCCAGCAATGAAGTGCAGGGGGTTTCATGGGGGTAATAGCTGCACTGTAGTACTTTGCCAAAAATTACATTTTGATTGTAAGTTTCTCTGAATATGAATATTAGTATTTAATACTTTATTTTTCCAGTAGTTTGGTGAGTTTAGAATTACCAGTGCTACATGAAACAGATACAGTAGAATTTCACTTAAATAGCACCTCGCACAGCAAGTAATTCACATAATGAGCAAAAATATTGGTCCCAAAAATGACTCACTTGGCAAGTCAACTTTTTGCATAATGAGTAACAAGGAGACGGAAATTCCCAGATTCACTTTGCACCTGCTACTGCAGTTTGTCTCTAGCACTCGTTCCTCTAGCATCTTAGCATCCTTAGTGATCACACATTTTACCAAACTTGTGCTCAATATTATTGGTGACTTTTTTGTGCAATGTTAATAATATTTTGTGCATAGTATGACCGAACAAGTATTTAAAGGGAGACATACATTCAAGAAATTAACGAGAAGACCTGTATTGTGAAGCATGGTGAAGCAACAAGCTCCGACTCAGCATAGAACTCCATCCATCACTTCAAAAAGCTTGTGAGGATTACCTGCCACAACATGTTTTTAATTGTGATTGGAGGTCTCTTTCGGATGAACATGCCAAGGTAAACTCAAATTTGTGAACATGACAGTAGAAGAGAATGGATTGCCTGAACATGAGGCAATGGAAGACCATCCCAAGCTGATATTTATTATTATTATAGTGGCGATTTGAAAGCAAAACCTTGCTTATTTACTACTCAAAAACTCCAAAAGCCTTCAAGATGTATTAACACCAAAACAACAGGTTAAATGTGATTAGGAGGTCACAGGATACTTTTACATTATACCTTGCAAACGAGGCATTATCCTAATAAGGCAGTGGCAATGCGTGTCACAAATTTATTTAAAGATCATTTGGAGTTGAATTTTTACCAAATTTTGGAGCATAGGCGAAAACAAATGTATCTAACTTAGTACACGAAGGAAATTAAATATACATTATAAATAATTAATAAGTTATTTAAATTATTTTTTGCTGTTACAAATTGAATTCGCATTCCCAGTCCCTTCATTCCGCGATAAAAGAAAAGGTGAATATGATCCATGATCCTAAACAATGTATAAGTAACAAACCGAATGGTATTAGGGTTAACCTTGTGAAATTTATCCATGATGGAAAGGAGACAAACTATGCAAATTTCACTTGAATAGAGATTTATTCACAACCCGGGTTTCAAACACTTAATGTCATCTTCATGTGTTTGAAACCTGGGTCGTGAATAAATCTCTATTCAAATGAAATTTGCATAGTTTGTCTCCTTTCCATAATGTATAAGTAATTTTCTTTTAATAAACCTTGTACATAATTCATCTTTTGTCAGCATGGAATGCATTATCTGTTATACATTCATTTTTATGCAAAAAGTTCTTTCAAAATTAGTGTTTTGCTTATGGGAAAGATTGTGGAACGGATTATGCTCGTTGTATGAGGTTCCACCATATAAGGGGATTGCAATGGTGCGGTGACTAGCATACAGGCTTCCCAACCAGAGGGCACAGGTTCAATTCCTGGAGATGGCAGATATTTTCCAGTGGTACCCCGATCCCTGCTTGAGATGCTTTGTGAAGAGCACTTAAACTGAGTACGCCATCCAACAGATGGGACATTGAACTGCAGATGCCTTGGTGCCTTTTGTTAAGAGTAGGCTAATGCTGATGCCAGGTTTCTCTCCACCTTTCTTCACCAACTAATCCCTAATGACACAAATGACCTCAGCTGTCAATTGCCTCCCCTATACCTACTACTACAATTATGAAACAAATAATTCTAGTTCATCAAAATTCTGCATGTTGACAAGACACAACACTTCTGTTTACCACATTAGGAGTTCTTTCCATGTGCTTCTGTAGCTTCCATAGCATACAGATTTTCTAGTACATTACTTCGAGTTTTGCTGGCAGTTAAACAGTTCAACAAAAATGGCATAAAAAATATGAATTTTAATGAAAACATAAAACTTTGAACACTGTAAACAAGGTGAGGTACTTGAGAAGTTTGAAGCCGTGGTCCCTGTTGCAGGTTTTAACTGTGAGTTTGGATTAAATGTCTGATCTAATGAATCAGTACAATAAAATTAAAGTATTTGCTATGAACTTTGATGTTAACACTCAGATTACCAAGTGGAAGTCTCAGAAAACACCAAAGGCAGCACAAGATGAAAAGCTGGAAGAAGGCATCCGCACTAGCATCAGTGATCAAGTGGGGTAGGAATTCACGAAATTATTTCACTGCAAGCAGTGGCTGGTTATGAGTTTAGGCGGAGGCATTTTTTGGGCTAAAAGAGTCTGGCATTTTAGTCATAAGCACTTGAACAATTTTGGATAAAATTGCATGCACTGATGGCTGAATATGATTTACAATTATATCAAATGCATATTGCAGATGAATCTTACCTGTACTGTGGAACTTTGCCAAAATACATGCAGGCTTTAAGAAGTGAATCAAAAGCTACTGGATAAAAACATCAGGAAGAAAAGGGTTTCTAGGTAGCCACAAGTTGAAGAGTTATACGAAAATTTCGACAACCGTCTCCCATTCTCATATTGACTATTTGCACAGCAGGGATGGTAAGATTAGGTGCCTAGCTTTGCCACCAAACACAACTTTTGTCATTCCAGTCGATGGATAACAGGGTATTTCAATCTTGCAAGATTTAATGCAGGCAAAAGTTTTGAATAGGTTTAGAAGTGCTAGAGTCAAGTCATGACAAAATTGGTGGCAGCAAGGGATAGAGAACAATAATGAACATTAAAAACTATTATTTGATAATGTGTGCTTCAACAGGACTGATTTTTGTAGGGAGGTGAAATGATCCACTATTTCAAATGTGTGGAACAAAATGTTGTATGAAAGAAGGTTGATTCCACTAAACAGAACCAGAAGATTATCATTAACTTATGCAGTCTGCCTATCTTTTTCAAAGTGTTGTTTCAAAATGACTAATTTTTATGCACAGCAAGAGAGAACAAAAATGAACACGGAAAACTACATTTTGAAGTTTGTGTGCTCCAACTGGGCTGATTCTTGCACACAGGAAGTACCCTGTCCCCACCCCACCAATGATTTTCATCACCATCAATTAAAAAGTGTGTCACTCCATACTCCAGGGGTGCACACAATTATACAATTGTTCTCAAAATCATATCATACATACTTAAATAATAATTTCAGTAGATGACTAACCTGCATTGCTATGGCCATCCAAAAGATTGGGGTCCTTCGTAGATGACAACAAATCACCACTTAAGCATCTCACTCTTATCTTGCCTGATCTTGGATTGGACACATCTTCCAATTTAGCACTCACAGCTGAACTTGGATTTGGAGAAGTGCTCAACTCTACCTCTGTCTCATCTATGAAGTCATTTTCTTCCACAGCTTTCACATCTTTTACATCATCACCTCCAATAATTACAGTGGCCTTCATCTCTAAATCATCAATAACTTTTCTCTCCTTACATTTTTCAGTAATGTTAAGGAGCAAAGTAGAAACCTTTACTTCTGGAATAATATCCAGAGAATAAAGGGTCTCCTTAATGCTGCTAGATGGGCTACTACATTCATCCTCACTTCCAGATGAAATTTCCTCGCTTGATTCCTCTGAATCTGAAGAATCACTATCATCATCTATTTCTATTATCTCCACTTCAGAAGTGTGAGATTCAGCTCCATCATGTGTTTGCTCTTTAGGCTTCTTCCCCCCATCAAGTTGAATAACCCCAAAATCACTTATGCCAGCTGCATCACTCACAAGTTCTTTCTTGGGTGATGCATTTTCTGTTACGGGCGAATCTGAAGGTTTGCTGTCCTCCACTTGAGTGTACTGATTTGGACTAGTTTCCACGGCATCATTAAAAGGCAAAGTGGAGCAGTTATCATTGTCGTCCTCAACTTTCATGAACAATTTAAATTTAATAATGCTTATCTCTTCATCACATTCTGGATTATTTAGTATCTCGGTCCAAACGCGAGCAGAATTCTCATTTGTGTAATCGACAAGCAGACAATTTTCAATTGAAAAAGCTGTTTCATCAAACTCATTTTCAATTTCATCTGGTTCATCCATCACTTTTTTCATTTGGGATGTATCGTCCCAACCACATGACTTTGGCTCCTCTTTTTTAACATGGAGATGTCCCAATGAAACATTTGTATCATCATCATCATCTCTGCTAAAAGCAGTGGCTTCTTTAGAAGTCGAATTTGTCATAGCATCACTCTCTTCTTTCTTGTTTTTATCACATAAAACTCCTGATGGTGGCTCAGGAGAGATTAATGACATGTCAATTTTCAAAATCTGAAAAAAAAAACGTTTTTCCATGTTATAAAATAAGAAATGTTGCAAATGTCACAGTAAAAAAATTCAGATGTGGCAAACAATAATTTGAAAAACTTGCCTTGATATCAGAATCCTCTTTATGTCTATTAGCAATATGCTTTTTCACACCTTTCTCGGCTATTTGAACAAAGTTGCACTTGGAACACAAATGGGCAACTAACCCAGGAATCACAGTGCTTGGAGTCTCTGGTTCACTTCCCTCTGGTTCCAAATCAAACAGTAATTTTTCTACTGCAACAGCTTCAAAACACTCATAACTCTCACAATACTTTTTCTGGTGTACATAATAAGCATGGCTTCGAACATTAGTGTCACGAAAACTACGATAAGAACATATTTTACAGTTGAACCTGTACTCACCCGTGTGAGTGGTCACATGATCATAAAATTCAATGTATTCAGTGAACCATGCCTCACACATTAGACAAACAAATGGGCCCTGGGACTTCAATGCCTCCTTTGCATTCCTCAAGGCCCCTTGGTTGTTTTCTGTCCAATCCATTGCTACCTTAGCTTGCTCAAGTGACAGCCGAGACACTAAAACATCAGATTCTGGGTGCTTAGTCACATAATGATTGACTATTTGCTTCCCATTGTATGTGCATAATTTACACCGCAATGATTCATTTCCCATACAAGTGTAATTGACATCAGTTAAGTCTTCTTCTGGTGCTATCAAAATCATATGCTCTCCTGGAGTTGGCTCTTCACCTATTATTGAAGCAGAGGGAACTACATTTAAGGCCCTTCTTTTATGATTCACTGCTCTCTTAAGAACTCCTAGAGCCCACTTTCTGTTTACCTTAGAACGCCTAGCTTTTGAATTTACTTTTTTCAAAGTTGGTCTTTCCACTTTAAGTCTATTCAAACTGTTTCCCATGAATGCTTGATCATGCAGATTTTTTTGCCTTACCATCTCTTCTGGTTTGTCTTTGTTTCCATTACTACAACGCTTTTCTAACTTTTCATCATCATTTTTATCAGTGTCACAATCATCAGGAGCACTTTCATCATGAAACAAATTATCGTTGTTGTCACCAGAAGCAGTAGCATGATGAATTTCAGATGACTGACTTCCTTTGGTTAACCGAGATTTCTTACCATCTTCATCTATATTTATGTTGATAGAGCTTCTTAGTTCTTTATCACCTAAATGCTCTTTTCCATTTGCAGTATCATCTTCATTTGGCATTCCTTCCACCAATTTCTTGGTGCTGAATAAATTACGGTTACCTAAATTTGGGGCTCTTTTTATGGATCTCCTTGCATAACCACCTCTCACTGTAGTCTGAGGAGTCTTATGACTATCACTTCTATCGGTAACCTCTGATTTTTTTAGGAGCACTCGTGGTTGAAAGGAATCAATTTTGGTGACTTTTTCATATTTTCCACTTGCAAGCCTCCTCGCCAACTTCGGGGGAGTGGTTTCTATACTCTCCACTGAAGTACTGCCATCTTTGCATAATGACACCGAATTTACTTCTGACTCCTCTGAATTCTTAGTAGCAGTATTTTCTGCCAGAGTTTCTTCATTGCTGTCTGATACTGAAGCAGCTTCTTTGAGCAAACGACACATTCTAACACCTGTAGCTGACAGAACCCCCTCACATATGAACATTTCACGAATGTCTTCCTGGAGGAGTTCCAAAGATGAGCGCCTCTTTGTCCTTCGACTTGGAGTTTTTGTTATTCCGTCATCGCCAGTATCATTATTATCTTCATCATTTCCTTCACTCTCTAATACTTTCTGGTCACCACCTTCTTCATTGAGTGGCCCATCCTCCTTACCTTTCTCACTTAAAGTTTGCTCAGTATCTTCTTCAGCAACTCCTCCCTCTGATAGCTTCCTCTGACTTCGTGTTCTTGGCCTTACGTCAGTCTGATCCACATTAACAGCCTTAGTTGCCTTTCTAGCACCACGAGTTCTTGTTACACGAGGTGGGGTCTTGGTTGGTGATGTTTCAGCTGCCACCACATCATCTTGTTTTTCATCACAGCTTTCAGATTCGGATGATTCAACAATTACTCGACACCTCTTCTTTGCTTTGTTCACCACAGGCCTAGCTTCTTCCTCTGCCTCACTTGTCTCTGTATCCGACTCTATGATTGGGCGACTCTTCCTCCGGGGGTTGAGTTTTAGTTTCTCTCGCAGTTCATCAATGAACTTAGAATTGTCTAAAATATTTGTACCTTCATTTGATTCAAGGGAGTACTTTAACAATGTTTGAACCAATTCTTTAGTAAATTCTTCCTTTGCTTTTTTATCTTTTTCTTCTTTTTCCTTTTGGTCTTCATCAGTCTGACTAATTTCTTTCGAGCTGCTTTCTTGCTGGTTGCATTCCATATTATCCACTTTATCCCCTTTCGATCCTTCATTAGCTGTCATATTCTCATTACTCTCACCTGTATCTTTTTGGAAAGGACTAATTCCTCTGAGTGGAGAAACAGCTTGAGAAGGATTTTGAAGTCTATAACCAGCATCCTTTGGTTCATGGCTTTTAATTTTAGGAATCCGGAACTTTTGCAAACCATAACCTTTTCCAGTCTTAGGTGTTTGGTCTGCATCATACAATGAATTTAAAGGAGATGAAATGGTTGTCTTATCTTTAGAAATGGAAGGAGTGGGACGTTTAATTTCTAATATTGCTGGGTTAGCCCGCCTTGGATCTGATGGGTGTTTCCAGAACTTTTCCTCATTTTTCTTTGGAGGTTCTGATGAATCATAATATAACCTCGAATGGTCTTGCTTTCGCATCCTGGGATCATTAACTTTGAAGAATCCACCTCTTCGAGAATTCCAGCTACCTCTTACACCACGAGATCTACCATCACCCATACTAGCAGTTGATGGTCTAGGTTCTGCCATGTATTGATTATTTAAAGGCCTTATAAAAGGTTCCTTTCGCCAGTTTGGCCTGGGTCCAGGATGAGGTAGAAGTCCAACCTTGGAATTACCATGCCCTTGTGCCCAATTTTGACCACCACCACGTCTAAATTGTGAAACAGGGTCAGGGAGGAGTGCTGGCTTCAGAGGGGGTCTATTACCCTGGTTTATTGGAGGCACATTCATACTGTGCACAGGATGACAACTTACACTCATATACTGGGATTGCTGCATTAATCGAGAACTAGCAGGATGATGAATATGGTTATGAGGGGGATTATTAGGTTGGATTAGATGATTCGAGGGAGTAATACTATGATGAATCACTTGGCTGTTGCCTGTATTTGGTGAATTAACATTTTGTTGCATTGAATTTTGGGGGCAAAAATTCCTAAAGGTACCCATTCCCCCCTGGTTAGGAGTGGGCCAAATTCTTCCAGCAGTAGATTCCTCCATCATATTTCCATGAGTTGTTGAAAGGTTAGGATTAGAGGGGTTGACAAATTGTTGAATCATTGGATTTGAAATATGGTGTGGTCCTGGAGACATACATGGATTAGGAAGATACCTCTGCTCTGAGAATCCACAAGAAGAACTAGTCGGAGGGAAGTTGTTATCTGGAAGAGGTACTGCATCTTCAGAGTCTAAAAATGGAATCCTTGGATCACTATCAGAGTCTTCATCACATAGTGACATTTTAGAGCTTTGATCTTCCTCTACACTGGTTGCAGATGCAGCCAGTGCAATACTTGGGCTGCCAATTAGTGGAACTACCTTTCCTTCAGGTAATCTACTTTCCAAAAGTTTCTTTTTAAAGGAAAACTCTCCCATTATTCTCCCCTCATCAATGATTTCATGAGATGCAGATTCAGAATAAGTCACACTATCATTTTTGCTTTCATCATTTTGAATAATTTTATTTGAGGCTGGACTAATTTCTCCTTTCTCAGCATTATGAATGTTATAGAAGGAACTTCTTTCTTGACTGTCTGTGGCACTAGCACCAATAAAATTTTCTTTGGGCATGAAAAATGAGGAAGATGAATTCATCAACTGCAAATCATCAGAAGCAAAATTCCTAGATCCTGATGGTATCCTCTCTCCATCTTTGACCGGAAGAATGCCTGGTGTCTGTTCTTCCTCCTTAAGCTTACTGGGAATGACTGTCTTATGAAAAATTGGCTCTACACCTTGTGCTGCATCTCGATTTTCTACCTTCTTATGGTGAGGGGGGCTACTTAAACTTTTACATAAAGATCTCAGGCCTCCCCTAGAACTAACCCCAACACGATGAACTTTATTTATCTCTTGTGCCAACTTTTCACGAATACTAGCACGAGCTGAATTAACATGTTTCGGAGAAACTTTAGTTGAATTACACTTATTTTCAGCTAAGGAGTCTTTAGTGCTTTCAAGAGAATCTGATGCATTAAATTGCCCATATCCATAATCATAAACCTGACCCTTTCCTAATGCAGAAATATTAGAAGGCTCTTTCTGTTGTTGGAACGGAAATCTGTTCCTTCTGCTTTCAAATGCATTATCACTCCATCCCGGACTGGGTTGATTACAGTGATCGTAGTCTTTAATATATTTTTCTCCACCATTGGAAATTGGAATGAGCATTCTTTCAGATTTTTTCAGTTGGTAATCTATATCACCCCAATTACTTCTAATTCCTTCCAAATTTGGAATGTCAGGTACAGGGTTATGACTTTGTAAAGGAGAATACCTGGGCATTTCCTGTACAAATGACGGTTGTGAAATATTACTGCGCTGATGACTAATTCCAGGATCTGATGGTAGTGAAGAATTAATTACACCAAAATTATTCTTTTGTCTGCCAGGATCTGGATACCTAGAATCACCTTGATACCACTGTGTCTCAAAGCTTTCTCTTTGCCCCAACGGTACTGGAAGTGACTTTGGGATTTCTGAGTTGCCATCTAATGTCAAAACTGACTGGTTTGAAGGCTGTTCTAATTGCACAATAACAGGATTTTCCAAGTTGTCTTCCTTCCATTCCATTGGTATTACCAAAGGCTGAGTTACGTCTCCCAACTCCGAACAAGAAGGGGGACTAGGACTACGAGGAGTCTCCTCAAAAAATTCCATGGCAGTCTTCCTTCTTCTCCATTGTGGATTACATGAATCATCCCGTGATGAGCTTCCCATACTCAAAGGTAACTCCATGGTTTGAGGTGAACTGCACAATGGAAATAAGTGAAAATAGTTAGCAAAAAACCTTAATTTCACGCTACGCAAAAGAATTTTACTTCAAATACAATTTTATCATGTTCTACATTAAATCCCAACTTACTGAATACTTCCATTAGAGTTGGGTGCATCTTCTTTTCCAGCACTCAAGTTCTCTTGCTCATTAGGTAAACATACTGACCATTCATAAGTCTGAAAAGATAAATTTCATAAAATATACACAAGTATGACCTATTCCAATTACATAAAATGTTACCATTTGATTCTGGTCAAAATTCAATATAAACACGACACTTGATACATAATACACTGATACTGACTTTTAATAATCAAACCACTTTACTTTTCCACATAAACTTTTTAATTTTCACGACCCATGTTTCGTTACAGCATAACATCATCAGGTAAAAATACAATATTACCAATCCTCCTCCTCCGCCTCAAACCACAGATCTTTAGCCCCCCTCTTCCTAGCTCAACCAATCCTTTCTTTCCTACCTCCTCTTCCCATCCGCCCAGAGATATGTATATATACTGTGCTTGACTTGCATTTTTACCTGATGATGTTAAGCTATAACGAAACCTGGGTCGTGAAAATTAAAAAGTTTATGTGGAAAAGTAAAGTGGTTTGATTATTAAAAGTCAGTATGAAGATTTTCCACCAAGTTACGCCAGAAACTGTTTTATTTAATATACTGATGTAATGAAAAGTTATTGCATAGAAACTATCACACCTGACACCATCACAAAATGAATTCCTTAGCGAGTTGCAGTAGTTGGTGCATCATCTACAGTGCTCATACATATTAAATAGAAGGACAATTTTGATGGACGGAAAATAGGTAGGACAGAAAGTAGGATGGTAGGTAGGTTGGAAAGGATTATGAACAGGTGGCAGGGGAAGACACAAAGTTTACGAATACACTTTGTTGATGGACAATTTAACTTTCAAGAAAGGTGAGTATCTAACAAAGATGTTTTTGTTAACCAAATGTCTGATAGTACACCCTTACAATAAAATATGCCCTTCTTTAAAAAATAGGCATTTTCATAAGTGATAATCTCCTCAACTGATGCAAATCTCTGTCCTCCAAGGAAAACTTTACAGTTAGGAAACGGAAAAATATTGCTGGGGGCCAGATCTGGTGAATACAATAAGGGGTCAACCAATTCAAAGTGTAATTCATGAATTTGAGCCATGTCATATGTAGCAAATCACATTCAATCAGAGTTAGTATAATAATAGATGTATGATGTTCACAATGTTATAAAATTAATTTCCAAACTATGAAAAGCACAGTATATCTTCCCTACCTTGGACTGTGTGATGCCTGAAGTCCAGAATAAGTGAAATCTAAACCAACCACAAATTGAAACAAGAAACTCAATCGTATTTTTTCCACCAGTATTCTTGTGAGTGCTCAATCCCCAATGACATAAAATGAGAAATGGTATCCCCTCAGATGATATTAACCAATTTGATGTACTTACATAAATTGAGCCAATTAGGTTTTTATTTAAAAATGTGAATTAGTGTTTTTGGTCAACTCTGTTCTCAGGCATATTTAAATTATTATAACACCCACAGAAGAAACAAACTCACATATTTATCTTAACATATTGCTGGAATATTTAAGGATATTACAGCAGACGGTTTACTATACAACAACATGGAATTTGAGTTTAACTAAATTTTATAGAAGGTTACTGGATTCTACATATGAATGAATTCGTCCAAATTAACTGCTATTTTCAAATGAAAACACACTGAGAGCACATTTTTATTTTTGTGGTCATTAAAACTTTTTATTTTTTACTCTGTTACTTTGTTTTAGTCTTTAAAATCATTATAGGTAATCTACTAGTCAAGGTAGGTTTTGGATGGACCCAACAAACAAATATTTTCTTGTTTCTCCAAAAAAAAACACAACCTAACATCATACTCCACAATAAAGTCCATCTTCATCTCCACATACTACCTTCCGTTCCGTCCAACATCACTTATCCTATTCCTGCTCCTTCCTCACTTGCCTAGCATTCTCCCCTCGACCACAGTCTTCAATATTCCAGCTCCATTCAAAATGCCCCACATCCATCATTCTCCTTCCTCCTTATGATTTCTCCCATCTTTTCCCCCACCAAAACTAGCACTTCATCATTTGTTTTCCTTTCGATCCATTTCATCTTCTCCAAACCCATATTTCAAATGCCTCCAATCTACGTCTATCCTCCTGCTTCAGCAACCATGTTTCCATGCCATACATAACTACACTCCATATCAAAGTTTTAACAATCAATTTCCAAACATCCTTACACAACGTCCCTATCATCAATTCTCTCCTTGTGAAAGCTTCTTTACCAGATACAATTTTCTCCTCGTGTCCCTCCCTAATACTTGGACCATTTTGGCCCAAAACACTTCCAAGATACATAAACTTCCACCTGCTATAAATTTTGTCCTATTTTAACATTTAGCATCATTTGTCTTTCTGAAAAACCACATAACCTCCATGCTGTTTACATTTATTCTCATCCAATACCTATTGCACTGCCTTTCCAATGCACTCACGAACATTTGCTAACCCTTGGCTGACAGGCAAACTATTTATTTAATAAAATTGGTTGCCCTTTTTCATTCCAAATGTAGCTTTTTAAATTGAATATGTGTTGGCCGGGATCCAAACCCGGATCCCTTGATATCCGGGGATCTGGATTCGAATCCCAGTCAAGGTGAATGATTATTACGCTCTGAAATTGCTGTAATGAAATGCATGTTGCGGCATCTCCCGCAGTTTCTAGAAATGACTATGTGAATATCATTTATCATTATTTCTTGAATTTGCTTATTAATGGTTAGTGTCACACATACGTTTGAAAACTTTTCAGGATCTAATGATAAAAAAATTACCAAATGTTATGCTCATCAAAATGAGGAAACTGCAGTGGTTGTAATTACTAATAGGCTACTGGCACTTTCAAAATTACATGGATTTATTTATTTATTAGGTAATCTACAAATTACGGTAGACTTTTGGATGGACACAACAATCAAATAAATATTTTGTAACTCTAAACAAAACCCAATCCAGCAACCTACTCTACATCAGGTCTCTCTTTATCTACGTGTACTTCTTTCCTCCCTTCATCCCGTCCAACATCCCTATCCCGTTCCTGCCCTTTCCTCATTTGCCTAACATTCTCCCCTCTATTACCTTCTTCAACATCCCACTGCCGCTCAATATGCCTTTCATCCATTTTTCCTGCCTCCATAGGATATCTCCCAACAAACCCCTCTCCTCACTCACCATCTCTACTACTTACTCATTTGTTTTCCTTTCGTTCCATTTCACCTTCTCCATTCTTCTCCACAACCACATTTCAAAAGCCTCCAATCTACGTCTATCCTCCTGCTTCAGTGACCACGTTTCCGCGCCGTGCACAGCTACGCTCCATATCAGAGTTTTTACGAGTCTTGTCTTAACCTCCCTACTCAACGTCCCCATCATCAACTCCCTCCTCCTTGAGAAAGCCTTCTTACCTAGCGCAATTCTTCTCCTTACGTCCCTACTACCTTGACCCTGTTGGTCCAAACCACTTCCGAGATACGTAAACTGTTCTACCTGCTCAATTTTTTCCACTTGTATTTTAATGTTTAGCTTAGCCTTTTTCTTTCTGGAAAATCGCATAACCTTTGTCTTATTAATATGGATTCTCATCCTATATCTATCGCACTGAATTTCCAATTCACTCAGAAATGCTTGCAACCCTTAGGTTGACTGAGCAACTAATGCTTGGTCATCAGCAAACCTAACCGATTTTACGAATTCCCCTCCACTTTCATTCCTAGCTCCAGTTCTTTTCATGCCTCTTTAATTATTTCCTCCACATATACGTAGAACAGCACCGGTGATAATGGACAACCCTGCCTTACACCTCTTCCTAACATTGACCATCCGGACTCTCCATTACCCACTCGCACCTGAGCAGTCTGAGACATGTACAGGTTGCGAATCTGTCTCCTGTCCCTCCAGTCCATTCTTATTTCCTGCAATACAGGTATAAAAAGAGTCGTTTCAGGCGTGATATGGTGGAATATCATGATTAATTAAAATTGGCAATTTTCCACAAAATAATAATTTAAATTAATTTTGTGGAAAATTGCCAATTTTAATAAACTGCAATAAACGCATTAGTTTTTCCCAATTCACTCTACCAAATGCTTTTTCGAAACCTACAAAACATGCAAATATGTCCTGATTGTACGTATTCTATATTCCTCTCGATTAGTGATCTCATTACTGCAATGGCATCGCGCGTACCTCTCCCCTTCCTAAACCTAAACTGATCATCCCCTAAGTAATGATTTGCCTTACTCTGCATCCTTTTGTTGATGATCCTGAGAGTAACTTTAGTGGCGTGGGATATCAAACTTATTGTTCTGTAATCCTCACATGATGGAGCCTTTGCCTTTTTCGGAATAGGAACTAACACTGAGCTAACAAAATCTTCCAGCCAGATTCCTTCCTCATAGATACTACGAATCAGTCCATATAGAGTCTTCTTCCCACATTCTCCTAGACATTTCAATAGTTCCACAGAAATGTTGTCCACCCCCATGGCTTTACTTGCTTTCATTTCCCTTTATGCCCTTTCTATTTCATCGTTGAGTATGCCTGGACATGATCTATGTTCTTCTACATCATGTTCCTTTTACATGTCTAACCTTGTCAGCCTAAGTTCCCTACGATACAGTGTTTCTATATATTCCTTCCATCTCTCTTGGATTTTTTTCTGGTTCAACTATTATCTTACCCCACTAATCTTTAACTGTTAGCACAGATCTTGCCTTCTTACCTCCCGATAATAGCTTAACCTTGCAAAATAGCACACCAATTTCACCCTTCCTCTGAAAACTTTCCATGTCCTTGCACTGCGTTTTCCATCATTCTTCTTTTGCTATTACATGGATATGAAAAAGTATATATTGTGTACTTTTTAACTTGGAGAAAGTATGCATTGGAGCAAATAAAGTAAATAAGTGAAGTTTTTCAGCAAACATGAAGTGAACAAGCAGTCACAATATGCAATAAGAAGTATGACAATATTATCACTAATGCAAGGATGAAAAATTAGGCAAGTCTATCAGCTAGAGACATTAGCACAATATTCTAGATGCTTAGAACTTGCTGTCTGAGAGCCCATAAAGCCCACAGAGCCCTAGAAAACCTCTGGAAAGTAAAGGAAGGATGGAATTGAGGAAAACATTTTCCATGACAAAGTAATTGTTTGATTAAAAGAAACCAATCACAACAAGTGCCAACAGCTAAACATGCAAATGACTTATTTATTAATGGTTTTGCAGAGTTTTTGCAAAAAATGGAAGGATTAGGCAGGTAGACAAAGAAATTAAAACATGGGGACTCCAAAAGTTATTGACATTGAGTTAAGGATATCAAAAGCCCAGAGCTAGTCTAAGCAGCAATAATGACACCTATTAAAGTGTGATCCTTTTTTCATCGTTCGGTGGTGAGTATTGGGATGCTAGGATAAGCATAACTTTCAACACAGAGTAGTAATTATAGGGTTGTCAAGAATTTGTGGTAAAAACATATAAGGGTAAGGAATGAGGAGGATATGAAAGGATGCGTGTTGAATATAATTCAACAGACAATCGGGAAATAACCTTGGATTAAAGGCTTTTACAGTGACTAATCTTTTATTTGATAAATTATTGAAAGGAAAGCAATAAGAGAGCATTTGATAATGTGTCAAGAGCTGAAATAAGTTAATAAGTGTAGGGCTGCTTTATAGAAAACAGTACAAGAGAATAAGCTTCAAGACTTCAAGGCTTTAGTATATCTAAGAGAAAATAGCATACACTGTATATATCTGTGGTGAAACTTTCCCCAACGGCTATGCCCATTAATTGGTCACAGTGATACCACTGAGGACATTTCAGTTTCAGCAAGCTAGTATATAGGTAGCTAAAACTATGGTATATTATAGTGCATTTTGATGACCATACCAAATGCCAATATGTCAACATTGCTGAGACTTGTATTCAATTTTGCAAATTAATTACTGGATTTAAGCTGATACAATAAACAAAAATGATGATGCATTTCTAGCAAAATATCTTCCTCTTGCAGTAGAATGAAGGAATATTTTATAAACTGTGTTATAATGAACTGAATATGATCTTTTCAGGCAGTTGGTCATGGGTGAATCTCATTAAATGGTCACTTTTTTCCAGAATGTATTTTCACTGTAACACACATACGTTTTCCCTCCTTTCAGCAGCCTCACTTCAGAGAGAGCATGCTTCATTTTAATAGTTTAAAAACGTTCCATAACGTTTGGAATTTACTTTCACAAGAATTTAACTATTCGGGTCTCTCCTTTCCCATGACTTGGAGCTAACCTTGGCATGCTGGATGTCTTTGAAGATCAGTATTTGCTTTTCTACTCAATTTATACTTCCAAAACCTCTTCATTAGTAACTCCACAATTTCATTTTCAACACTTATGTTAACCACTAAATTTATTTAACTTTTAATCATTGCTGCTGCACCATGTTATTAGCTATTTTTATTTTTCTAGTACATCTACTTTTTCAGCATTACTCAGTTCATTGTGTTCTTTACACTGTATTCAGCTTAAAAGTTCTTACAAAAATCATTTCTTCTTATTTCATAATACCATCCTTGTTCTAAAAACAAATTTTACAGGAAAGTTTTACCTTAAAAAATAAATTATTCATTCAAAAAGCTACACTCATCCTGCACAAATTGTTATTAAAAAATTATAGCAAATGATGTCATGAAATATAAACAACTAAATGAATCCATAAGAAAAATTTACAAGCATGAAAGACAGGGTAAATGTCTTCTAGCTTACATTGTCAACACATAACAGATCAAAAAGAAAAAATATCTACATGTGAAAATGCATTTGATTAACCATCTTCAACTAGTTTTTTATAGACTTAAGTTTAATACAACTGATTACCAATAATGATTTTTCCACTTGGCCAGGCAAAAAATTGTCAGAACTTAGTAGTGGAGCATGCAAAAAATATTATTGAAGGATCTTGCTAAGTGATTTCCAATTGATGATGTATGGAAAGATATTTCTATCAGCTACAACAACAGAAACAATACACAAAAACCCCTCAAGAGATCCACTTAAGAGGCTCACAGACAAGCATCCATTAAAAGCATAATTAATATGATATTTTAGATGCTCAACCTACCCCTTCAAACTTGCTATGCAATTTCCGTAAAATTCCTTCACAGCGCTGAACAGTTTCTAGCTTCAACCTATAAAAAATTATATTCAGATAAGTTGCATACATTTAAAGATTGTTTCCTAAGCTATAGAATTAGATTCTTGACAATGTACTTCAAGGATTTTCTCAACCATTTTTTCTTCATAGCACACCAATTTAAAAATTTCACTTCACACAAATGCTGGTGATTTCAGCCTTTAAGACTGCAAACTAAGACTTGCAGCAAATTTTTGAATGGATAAGGGTGAATTTAATAATTTGTTTTACTACCAGCCCATGCATTATCGATGTTTCATGCATGTAGCAGTTTGCTCTTGGGCAAAGCCGTTCACGCAAAGGTTAAAGGACCTTAATATTCCCAGAATAAAGAAAAAGTGGTCATCCTCAGTACTTTGGTGTGCCATCAAATAATGATTGATCACTCCTTCTCAAGATGAAATGCCTTCAAATTAACACAAATATATTTGGAATATGCCCTACTTTTTATGAGAATCGGTTAGGATATTCAATAATGATCGAATTTTTATGAGCTGTGTTTCTCTATTTTTGTCCCTGGCCCCTTCCAAGTGTTCAATCATCTTTCTTAGAAATGGTATATAATGCTGGAGACGCTGCACACGATGGTGATATTCCTTTTTAATATCCGAGTGCATTTTCTCTTCTTCTTCTTCCCATTTTTTTTCATGTGACAACATCTTGATATAGCTTTGAAAGTTATCAACAAAAGATTATCTGTAACAAATAGGAAAAAAATATATCAACAAATACCTTCAGAAAAAAAGAAAATGAACAAAAATGTGGTAATTTCAAACTTAGGGTCGGTAATTTTTTAAGTCAATTATGAAGCTATCCAGGAAACTGGAATCACGAGTATGAGGCTAGGCTCAACTCATGCATCAAGTATTTTAACATGGGCAGGAAGTCCCAAAATCAAAGGGAATTTACATAAAATGTGAAGCAGTATTGTCCTTGTGATGAATGTAGTCTCCTTGATAACTAATAATTGATGCCGCAGAGGTAATAATTACTCCTTAAGAAATATGGAAAATCTCATTTCATGAATAAATTCATTCCCAAGAAAGAATATGAAAGCAATATCTTCAGAATACCCAGCAAGTGTAAACTTATTAGGATAGTAAAGTTGCTCTTTCATCTTTAATAGGCGCTTTCATGGATTTGACTTTGAAAGATTTTCAGTTTTTCATAACAACATAAATTGTATTTCATTTGAAGTATTTAATGATTTAAAAAGTCACCATGATCTAATACTCCCGACAATTATTCCAAAAAGTTGAAATTTGCCAGGAGTACTAGTTTGTAATGAATACTTTTAACTTTCTACAGAACACTTGAAATGATATACTTTAATGAAATATGAAACCAATTGCCTCCATATCTATAGTTATTTTTTAGGCACACTGCATTGGTAAAATATGCTGTCCACCAAGATATTCACTGTATGCACCTTAAAATTCATCACTGAACTACAAAAATGTTAATTTGAGTACATAAGCAGTAAAGATTCACTTTCACTTCGATGAGTTCAACTAGAGAGCAAAGATAATGGAGCTAATAAAATTTATTTATCATATCAGTATACGCAGGTCGCGGAAGTCCTGGGGGTAGAGCATTGGACTACTGACCGGAGGTGCCTGGGTTCAATTCCCAGGCAAGCCACTCTGGGCACCTGCAGCTACACCCAAGTTATGTGATTTTTCGGGTACTAGATCTTCCTGGGAAACCTTAACTGGCACAGGGAAAGGAACTAGCCCCCCTACCCTGATGTGTGAATTTCACATGCTGTCGGGCTTAGTACTGGGTGAACTCTGCCACCACCTACCAAACCGACCTTTGGGTTGATTTCTGTGTTTATGGTTTATATCATATTCCATATCTATTATATCGTATTCCTATAGCTTGATATATATTTAATGACGAAATAATCACTTTCACCTAAGGAATTGGAAAGGATTTAAAAAGTACAGAAACATGCTAACACAAAAGAGAGAAAGCATAAATTTCAAATCAAAATATGATGGAGTAATGACTCATGAATATAGAAAATATATTCCAAGAAAGACTCACTTCTTAATAACTAGCAAGCTTTTTCTAGCATTGAATCTTGCAATACTACGGAAGTAATTGATGTTTTTTTCTGATAGATAGAGCACAAGTCAAGTCATTTTCAATTATACTCTCTAAAAAAATTGTTTAACCAAAATTTAGTACATTATACCCTAGTCCCATCAATAATGACCAAAACGAATCAGAAATGTATAAATTACATACCAGATTTCTGAACTATGTACCATAGTTCAGAAATCATTTGAGGCATATATTCCAAATGGATGCATATTCAAATGCAATTTGAAGAGTACTTAAATGGGAACAGCATATAAAATTTGTTTAATCCATTAGGATATCTTTTCATAGCAAAGGCTATTACCTATTTCACATGAAACTTCAGTTCAACTTCAGGTCTACAACATAACATGTACAATATTGCAAGTTCAATTTGGCCAACTAAGATCATAATAGATCTCCATTCATACACGAGGCTCTTTCATCAACATATTCAATATCTATTATGCTAAATCAACTTCAAGAAAGCATGAATTTTCAATTAATTTCTTTGTTTAAATTCAGTATTTTATTGGTATATAGCCCATTATGTTAGCCCCTGTTGACAACTCTCCACAGTGACTACTGAAGACAAAAAATGAAGCTGTACAACTATGAATGTCATTGTTCCAAAGCAAGAACATTGCCCATATTCACATTAATTTTATAAAGTGTGCACCTCTTGAATGAAATAAAATTGTGAAAATGGCTTGTACTATATTCTTATATAGATTATAAACTATGAAAGAAATGTTATATGAATGATACAGTGGTGCTACACGCAGCACTAAATTACCAATAAGGCTCACAATAAAGAGACATGACTCTCAATTCGTTTCACATAAGCATTGCTATTGGAAGATAGCCATGGTTTAATTCAACCTACTACTTTTGCCAATCATCAATATTCACCAGAATAGAATTTAAATAAAACTTAGTAACAGTAAAATCTACCAAATATCTATGGTACGAAATCCACATTTTCTCTGAAAACAGAGGTATACAAAATGGCCTAACCATTTCAATACTTTTAGATAACTTGTAGGGCCTCTTCATTCATAACTCATTTTCCAATTGGAACATGGCTATCTTGCATGAAAAAGTTGGCAAGAATATATGTTTGCACCATTGCTCATTCTTCCATAGGAGCAATTTTATCTATCTTGCATTACACAGCGGTCCTTTGTACATAGCATATAATCTGGTGCATAATTAGAGGTTGATATTGAAGATTTTTGGTTTCTATGTCTGGTTCTTAGCAGGACACAGAATATAGCATACTATGGAAGTTATTTAGCTCTGTTAAATTCACATCTATACCTGGAGAGAGTTGCCCTGATCATAAAAGCTCTAATTTGAAAACAAAGTAAATAAAAAAATTAAAGCTTTAATGCAGCATTACTGAGGAATAGAGCTGAAATCATAGTAACTTGAAGTTCTACTACATTCTGCTTTCCTGTCTGTAACAAGTGCTAGCAGTCCAATGATACACGGCAGACTTTCAATGTATGAATATCCAATCATTTATTCCTTATGATGTGCATCAAGGGAAATATCAGATATCAAGAGTATGCCAGAAAACTATGGAAGAATTATGGCCAAATTTTAAGTTGAAAATTCATTCTCTATTTCTTTGATTCATGTCAATTTTGGATGGTGGACTCTGATTCCCCTTCTCTTTTCCTTCACAAGGAGACGCGTAATTCAGCATTTGGAGTAAAAGATTGACATATGAGTTGCTGACATATGGGAGTTCGCCAATTTGGAGACTTTAAGGTGACCATGTCTTGAGTTAGAATGAATGACTTTTTTTTTTTCAAATAATTGAGCCGAGAAGTAAATGACACTTTGCTCCACAGTTCATTACTTTAAGTGTAACACTACTTATTCGGCATATACCGGTTGGTCCTCAACTATCTATGACGTAATATTTGCGGTTGGTATCCGAGTCGGGAGAATCAAGATGGCGATAGCAAAATGACGAATTCCCGTGCCTGTTAATAAATACATTCAAGTCAAATCAAGGAAGCATTACCAAATAAATTCACCATAATCCCTTGGGTGATGCTATCATACATAATCGATCAAATATACGCCAAAATAATGAACACTACATGATTTCCCAGTGTTACTTTCTATTTATCGTTAACTGCCGTCGTTCGCTGATTCTCTTCGTACCATTTCGGAAAAGGTGGTGACTAAGCACGAGTAGTCGTGACACTTTGCGAACACTGGTCATCACGATCACTAAGTAGTGGAAAACCGAATCACATGAATCCAGAAATATCTTGATATTCTCATATATATTTTCTACTATTCAATCTAATCAAAGGTAGAGCCACTGATGCCTTATTCATGCATGGAAATGGGACTGTACTAGACGGAATATAATTTTCAAAACTCCTTTTCCTCAGCTGTGTAAAAAATAAAGAATTGGATTGCAAAGGTCGCTGATATCTTGATTTCCTCAAAATGCCCTGAAACTAGTAAATTACATTGCCTATATACGCACACTTGGGGTTATTACAAAACACATTGATCGTCAATTATGACCAATAAAATATGGAGCGAAGCTAGTTGCCATGGAACTTAACAGTCATCTCTATATATTCGTGAAGGATTCATTTAAAATGTTGTTGCTGATCTATTCTACCTTTTAATAGATAGCTTTCAACTACGTCTATCCACTAACCATGTGGCAATGGCGCCAGTTTTCTTTAGAGCAATCCTGGGTGCATCCGGACGATTGACTTTGGTATCTTAACGCCATTTCGTGTAACAAACTTGGCACAATGCATGCATAAAACCCAAAAGTTCCTCCTGCCCCAAGAAGAACGCACAGTGCATCAACTGAGAACAGCAGTCATCATCTGCAAGAGCTCCAACGAATTTGAAGCATAGCGCTGTGAGTTTTAAAATCAAATAACACCAAACGCGAAAATGTACCTATATCGTGTCAGCTAGCGAGCACAGCTACATCAGCTACGTTTCAGCACACCACCGAACCCAAATATGTCACAGATGTATGCAAAAATCTCATTGAACACACCACTACCCCGGATCTCCAATGCGGTAATTCAAGGCACAAAGATTTGACCTACCATGATTCATGGATAATTTACGTCGCAAAATCTCAACTACGGAATCTAACGCTTCCCGCTCCCTTAAATGACTCCCAGCAATCAACTTAACAAGAATATACCCTGAAATACTTTCACATAATTCTATTTCTCAACAGTGCCTGACCAGCGGACCTACACCAATGGAACAATCAATTAGGTCTGCTACCGTGAAGGCAGACACTGGTATGAAACAATCCCACTGAACCTTGAGATATCGTACACAAAATCCGCCAAATAACTAGCAAAGCCACACAGTGACATTGGAGTAGCTAGCATTTGAAAATTTAATACGGTTAGACTCATGCGCATACACCGCCATTTTAAGTGGGATAACCCTAACATGGACCCTCTGGTCATACGGGTAACGCTTTTCCTAGATAAACGCAAATCATCGCGAATTGAGTCTCTACTATTGCAGATGAACTCAAAATAAAAACTCAAATGGGTTTGTTCAGATCACAGAAGTTGCTCTCAACCACGTTATTTTGTCGTAACAAGGCGATTCCGATGTCAGTTACTCCACCGTTACGGCAACCTAGGCCAGGTTTCGATGAATGCATTTCGCATGACCACAGGAGCACGACACTATCAAGTACTTCGGTGAGCTTGGGGCTCACTTATATGATTTCTATAAATCCATCGCTCCGGGCCCATCTTCAAACTTCATTTTTCTTGAGAATGGGAAAACCTGGATCCAATGGCTTTCAACCTTGTCATGTAAATAAGTGGTTTCAACTGTTGCACTGGAGACATATAAACGATGAATTGCTACCAGTATGCATTTTCAGACGCACACTTTTCTGCACTCATACGATGTTCGGAGAATGCACTTGAAAATATTATCCGAATATCTCTTCAGCGGCTTCACCAACATCGTGAAGCGTTTTGTTACATCTTCCACTTTAGTTAATTTGAAAAACTTGCAGCTCAATATATCGCAGGGAATATCACCAAAAATTAATTTTCAAAACGAATGTAGTTCCATACTGGGCAATCTTCAGTCTTGTGCAATTTTCACTCGTTGCAATCAATTCACTACATCCACTGAAATATTTTAAACCACGAACGAGTATATCTGAACCGATAATTTTTCTTGCATTACTGTAATGCGCACTGACGAAAATCAAGATGATGAACAACGAGCAAATTAGTATTCTCCAAATGCTTTCCATGCGTCTTCGTCGTTTTGAGGAGCCATTACCACATCGCCGATCATCACAACCAAAATCAGTTCATGTACACCCCACTAACTTACCTCGAACGACATAGTTTTCATCCGACCAACAACAGCCGAATTATGTAAGAGCATAGGTATTCCTAATCGCCATGTAATCATTCACCGAGGACGTTAATAACAATTCTCCTTTATTACATTCCTACGAACGTACGTATGAAAACGAGGGAATGTACTTGTTCTTGACTAGAGTTTACAATAGGGTATCGCCAGGTGGCACCCTCGTTTGATGACGCTATACATGCCCCCATTGCTGTAGAATTATTGTACGTGAACCTTCTCTGTTAATTATGATGGCATTATGTCTAGAAAGCATATGAATTGCGTTAATAAAATACTGACATGGTCCTTTACTAATGTGGGTAAGTTTTATCAATTATTCTTGATGTAACAGAAAAGTGTGCTTTGCGATATAAAGGTAGATGGATTTGTTTCATGGGGCAATCTTTCTCTTGTTTGTAAACAGATATCTGGGAGATAATTCACTCTCAGCCTAGTGATAGCCTCCGTGAATGCCCATCACTACTGTATGCGCAATTGAATTGGGTACTTTCGCTATAATATATATTTCGAACAATTTTTGCTATATTAAAAAATTACCGCCTACTATATCCCATGATGCAACGATTTTGTATTATTTACGTCGCAACGTCAAGTGAAAGCAATTCAGTTTTGTACCATTTTGTTTAACAATAAGGTTTATTCGTAGTAACGAGCTGGCTAGTCGGAGGCACATTCAGCGAGTTTAATCCAAATCGTTAACTTTGTGAAACCTTTAAAATTACGTTCAGTTACAATTGTTTCGCTCTTCTGTCAGAAGTCATTCTGCGTTGTAGGCAATACTCACCAATTTAAAACGGTTTACCATCGTGGTGAATCTTATGAACTTCCATACATATGGGCGTTAAAGGTACTAAATAAACCATGATTCTCCTTATTAACCAGTGGTATATTTTATAGCCCTGTTGTGCTTAGGGGTACAAATTAAATTAGGAAAAGCACCTTCCCAGTTTGCTCTGATCCCTATCAACAAAAATTTCACTTTAACATTGTCGTTCATTTAAGCTCAAGAGTGTGGCATCATTAGATTGGGGGTAGCTTGTGCAACCATGGCAGGGATTGGTTCGAGCAAACATTTGTATGTAGGTAAGTAGACTGTGGCTCTACACAAAGTAAAGGATACTCATGAGCTCCACCTGCAGCTCTTTTCTGACCATGTAATGAGCACATAACTTACAGAATCTTTACAAAAATATACTAGCTCCAGCCACAATACAATTGAAAGGAAAAACAAAAGGGGAACTCAGGTTACACCACCTGATTAATTGAACTTAGACCATTTTCAGTTTTCCAGGACCCCTGAAAAACAAACCCCTGTCTGAGGGGCATTTTCAACTTTGAAAAAGCATAAAAAAATCAAGAAAATGAACTAGCACACACACAGAGCTCTCAAAACATTCTTCATTCATAATTAGCAGTCTTTAAATGCAATTCACACCTAATGACCTACTTGCATATTTCCTTCTAATCATTTTTACAGGATGCAATATTTAGCAATTTCACATATTTTTATATATATATGTACATGTCTAGTTGTTGTTGCCACTTCAAACAATATTGAAAACCTCATAGCACAAATATCAGGACAGAAGAACGCTAAGTCATATGCCATTTAGGATTATGGTTTATCTTCCCCAACTACCTTACCATGCTACACAGCCTTATACTTGTCACCAGTCCCTTTTCAGGAAACTCTAAATGGCGGCACCATTTCCCCATGAGATGACTGGCAGAGGGATGCAAAGTATAGTTGTAGAGAAAACTGGCTAGTGTTTTCAGTCCTCATTCTTGATTTATATCTTTGGGATTCATACTCCAATGATCTTAATTTTTTTAAACTACCACTTCATAAAGACAGAATCCAGCATTTAAAGATGGCCAGAGGAATAAATCAAATATACACAATGCACCATTTTAAATCCTTCCATTACTCTTCTGAGCAACCGTGCAAGGGGTAGTGGCTTCTCTTCCTCCAGTTTATTCTTCTAACATGAAGAGGAAATAAGCAGTTCATTGAATCACTTATTGTGGGCAAAAAAATACCATATTTCTTCTCATTGCACCGCTGAACTTCAATTTCTCACGGAAGTAGCAGCTTGCTGAAGTCTTTCAACCTCTTCAAGACTGAGAGCTCGCTGAGTAGACACTGGGGGCATGTCAGGAAGCTTTCCAGCTCTTGCCTGAGCTAACAGTTCTGGGGAAAACCAACGAGCCAACTGGTTGGTAGGTGAAGTAGATTGTCCTGATACTGAAGTAGGGCCTGGCCTAACATTGGAGACACCTGTTGAAGTAAAAGTGGATAATTCATTACTATATTTAAGTACCAGTGTGATGACAACTGAACCCATATCTTATTCTGCAAGGCACTGGATTATGTAAAAGTTGGTGCTCATGCATAAGCCATCAATGACATAGATAAAAAATTGTATTTGCATCTTTCTGTTAGGAGGGGATGACACATGATGAAAATTGTCATTAAAATCTTATAGGGACCCATCTTTACCTATGTTGGCTAGGAAAGTCCATTCTGCCAATTGAATGAGGTTTTTCAAATCCCTGTTCAACTAAGAATATTAGTTCATTAAATTAAGAACACAATGTAACACTTCACCATTCTTAGGAATTGGAGCAGAAAAAAATTCGCATTGTGTTCTACATTTAATTAGGGGGGTGTTTGTCTACAATGGTTTGACTTTCATTAAGGGATTGCCCATCACTGCCTTGGTGGGGGTGGGGTTGGTGCGGAAAGATGTTCGAGTCTTTTAGGAGGGGGGAACCAGAGAGGTATATTGTTTCATTGACCACGTGAAACCTCTCAGACTGAAGGGATTGCCAAATTTCCAACTCTTCCAAAGCATTCAACCTGCCTCCTTTCATTTCTGTGTGAAGAATGTCTGCTGTGAATTTACTGGTATGATTCTTATCCAAAAGGTGTGCTGAATGCGCAGCATCGAAACCATGATCGTGAAATATTAAATCTTTATGTGGAAGTGCAAAAATTCTTTTTTTACCCTCATTTAGAATGTTAGTGACTTGGTCAGCACTTATCCAAAAAATGTGTTACCTATAGTGGATACCTCATTGCACCAAAAATATTTCCACTGTCTTTATTAATTGAATTGACCTTCACATTAGGCATTTAGTAATGCTATTCCTGAATTTTCAAATTTATATCATGATAAAAGACCAATGTAATCAGAAGAAACATTGCAGTTTTGTCTTAAATATGAAGAAAACCACAGGCGATGACACCTACAATAGTACGAAAAAAACTTACACCTACAATAGTAAAAACAAAACTAAGATTATTTTGGTGGTTAAATTTAAAACTTTAAAAAAATATGTCCTTCTATTCATCTATGTCATGAAGCTTCTGACCTAGTGATAGCAAGAATAACTTAGAGAAGTACAAGTATTCAACTTTCATAAAAATCTAAGTCAGATGTACGTTTGGTGTGTCGGTTTCCTTCATCATAACGTCTGGATTCAATCAACCTTTGCCATGCTGCTCCTTTCTGAGTCATTTGTTTGCTAAAAGAGATGTGCTTGGTGGAAAATAAGCATGACAATTTTATTTCTGCTTTTAATTACCTCCAGGGTGAATTGTAATGCACTGTTGCATTGCCATGTATTGATCATGTGTGAACAAAAATAACATTCCAAATTTGAAGCATGAGATACATTAGCAATTACCTCAATTCACTACCATGCAGGGAGTTCAGGACAAATACTCAATGTGATCAATACGCAATGACTCAACTGTGAATTGGATATGATATCACTTGAGTTTGTGCTTCCAAATAATATTATACCTACTTCACATGGAGATGCTGCTCAATAAACTGGTACTATGTGAATGGATTAAAAATAATATGAGAAATCACGCTTATTTTACAGTTAATTACACTGCCATCAAGTAAAAAGTGGTATAACTCATTGCAGAGGTTTACATTTTCTTGAGCTGACTTGTTAAGCATTATAATTCTCATTTTAGGTTGCTTTATCTTGTACACCCATATTTTAAGCTTTGTGTGTACAAACTGCATTGTTCACGTGGGGATTTCAATGTTATTTTATGCAAATGCCACCAAATCACTCAAACTTGAGCTCAGTGGCAACAAATCACTGATGAAAAAAATCAACATTTATTCGGAAAAAGGTAATCCAATGACATTCAGTTTCATCTGCTCATTTAACTAATCATCTAATTAGATGACAGGAAAAGGGCTAACAGGAGCAATAGATGTGTATTCAAAGGTTTTAAAGATTCTTTCATACAGGACCAAAAATTATTTGAAAAATGCCAAAAAATTAATGATAGAGGAACATTTCAGACATATATGCAATTTTAATTTTTTTAGAAAACAATAAGTGTGATATTAAAGAATTCTGCAAATTCGGGTTTTCACCGAGTTGTTGTTTGAAGCCAACAACAGTTTCGCCGAAGTTGCGTCCGGCGTCTTCAGGTCAAAGATATAGTCTTCGACCTGAAGACACCGGATGCAACTTTGGTGAAACTGTTGTCGGCTTCAAACAACAACGCGGTGAAAACCCGAATTAGCAGAATTCTTCAAGCCACCACCGCGAAAATCTACACAGCCAAGTGTAATATTAATTTAAAGGTGACTGTAGAGGTGCATACATTTGAAAAAGGGATGGCACCCCTTCTGCCTCTAATACAAATTAATCAGCTTTGAACTTCCTTAGGCTATGTTTTTCAAGAAGAAGGAAAGCAATGTATATTATGTAATATTATGATGGCTTCCTCTCTGTATCAAGTTAATTATAATAAACAGTTAAATGTAAAACTAATTATTTTCTAATGTCTGGCCTGTAAAATTGTAACCTGAAAACTGAAAACCTGTACAGTGGACCATACAGAGTAGTTTACAGGGTTCGTCCGGGAAATGAGTGTACTGAGCTCAGGAAAAAAAATTTATTGCACTTTTACATATCTTAAGCTAATATTCCTCAAAATAGGACCCTTGTGAGTCGATACACTTGTTCCAGCAGCGTTCCCATTCCAGGAATGCTCCCGCGAAGGCATCGTCAGGAACCTCTCGAAGACACGTCGTCACGGCCTCTTTGACGGCGTCTAAAGTCCCGTATCGCGCTCCTTTCAAACTCCTCTTTATCTTCGGGAATAGAAAGAAGTCTGGTGGTGCCAAGTCCGGGCTGTAGGGCGGGTGCGGCAGCGTTGCCACACCATGCTTGGCCAAGAAGTCCGACACGACAAGCGTGGTGTGAGACGGCGCATTGTCGTGATGCAGCCGCCAGATGTTTTTGATCGCTGGCCGGACGCAGGGGACTCGTTTTCGAAGCCTGTCGAGCACTTGGACGTAAAATGCAGCATTTACAGTTTGTCGTTCAGGTACAAATTCGTAGTGGATGACTCCCCTTTTGTCAAAAAACACAATGAGCATCGCCTTGATCCGAGATTTGCTCATGCGAGCTTTCTTTTGACGGGGTGATGATGGGGTGGGCCACTCCGCACTTTGTCTCTTCGACTCCGGGTCGTACTCAAAGACCCACGTCTCGTCACCCGAAACAATGTTCTCTAAAAAATGTGGATCATTTTTGCAGTGATCCGCAAGTTGTGTCACGATTTCCAGACGATTGAGTCTTTGATCATCACTGAGCACTTTCGGCACCAACTTTGCAACTTACCAACTGTAATTGGTCCCTAATAATCTCGTGCACTCTTGTTTTTGGCACATTACACTGCTCTGCTATCATCTGAACACTAAGACGACGATCAGAGTTCAGTACATTGTGAACTTTTCGCACATTTTCATCGGCGAGTGTCGTTGATGGGCGTCCAAGCCGTGGTTCGTCGTCGACCTCTTCTCTGCCCTCCACGAACATCTTGTGCCACCGAAAGATCATGTTTCTGGACATGGCTGACTCCCCGTAAGCCTGGTTAATCATACCGACAGTTTCGGTAGACGATTTCCCAAGCTTTCCCGCAAATTTGATGGAATAACGCTGCTCCAAAAACTTCGGCATCGCATTCCGTGACGTGGGTCGAGCATGGAGGTTCGCGTTAACAGAGCTCCTCACTACACCACAGCTCAGAGCTGACTGCCTTTTTCAGCGTCGCTTGCCAACATACCCCCCTCCAATCGCAGCCCGTCAGAGCGGTGCTGGGCGCGCCTGGAGCGGCGGGAAAAAATCAGTACACTTATTTTCCGGACGAACCCTGTATATGCACTCAAGAATTTTAATTTCAACCTTACAAAGTTAAAATATTCCTATAGAAATAATGTTACCTGCCACCACCAGGATATTGAAATTGGTGAGATCAACACAAAAATCTCATTAGTGTTCAAATTTGAACTTTGCCATTTTGATCACAGTTATTGGCTGGCATAGCATGTGACTGCATCTAAATAATTCCTTATTACTATTGCAAGAACAAGTGCAAAGGGATAATTAGACACCACAGACATGAAAATACAATGGATGAGTTTAAAAAGGGAAACTTCTGCCCTGTAGTTAATGTCAATTCTCAACCTTGTTTGGAATGACTTGTCCATAAAGGTAATAAATTCCACTGCTCCTCATGCAAATTTATGGACTACCTAATTACAATGCTTTGCAAAAAAACTTTTCAGGTGTAATTCATTGTAACCTTTTAGCTTTCATGGGAATGGAAAAAAAGTTACAACTGAATGAAAGTTCCTGTTTCTCATTACTTCATGGTCACAGCATTGGAGTCCTTTACATTTTAACTTAGTTTTAAATTCTCATATTCTCCCTTAGCCTAGGGACTATTTGATCAATTACTCTGTGACATATAAATTTAGAGTTAGGTCAATAATGACATCTGATTTTGGCCTAAAGGAAATACTATTTTTGGAAGAACCAATAGCCAATGAGGATGAAGAGTGATGGGAGACTGCGAATGATGTTAAGTACTAACTCAGCTACATATAAATTACTTATTTTCCTATAGTTCTCACATAATGGCTAATTTTCCCTTTTTCAGGACTGGAACTAACACTGATCTGATGAAACATTCTGGGCAAATTCCTCTCTCATTAAGGTTATGAATTAACATACAAAAACTCTTTTTCAATGTTTTCCTAGACCTTAAGTAGTTCAGCGGGGATGTTTAAGTGGCAAGCAAGTATACCTGGACCTGCTCTTATTTATTTTCTTGATCATCTCATTTAAACTATCATTACCTATGCCATTTGCCTGTTTTGTAGCTTTCAAAAAAGCATTTGATTGAGTGAATTGGGAAAAATTAATGCGTGTATTGCTGAAAATAGGAATGGATTGGAGGGACAGGAGACTGATCCGCAACCTGTACATGTCTCAGACTGCTCAGGTGCGAGTGGGGAACGGAGAGTCCGGATGAGCAGTGTTAGGAAGAGGGGTAAGGCAGGGTGGCCCATTGTCACCAGTGCTGTTCAACGTATATGTGGAGGAAATGATTAAAGAGGCATGGGAAGAACTGGAGGTAGGAATGAAAGTCGGAGGGGAATTCGTAAAATCGGTTAGGTTTGCTGATGACCAAGCATTAGTTGCTCAGTCAGCCAAGGGGTTGCAAGCATTGCTGAGTGAATTGGAGGTTCAGTGTGATAAATATGGGATGAGAATCAATATTAATAAAACAAAGGTTATGCGATTTTCCAGAAAGAAAAAGGCTAAGCTAAACATTAAAATAGGAGGGGAAAAAGTTGAGCAGGTAGAACAGTTTACATATCTCGGAAGTGTTTTGGACCAATACGGTCCAAGTAGCAGGGATGTAAGGAGAAGAATTACGCTAGGCCAGGAGGCTTTCTCAAGGAGGTGGGAGTTGATGACGGGGACGTTGAGTAGGGATGTTAAGACAAGAGTTATAAAAACTCTAATATGGAGCAAAGCTATGTACGGTGCGGTAACATGGTCACTGAAGCAGGAGGATAGACGTAGATTGGAGGCTTTTGAAATGTGGGTGTGGAGAAGAATGGAGAAGGTGAAATGGACCAAAAGGGAAACAAATGAGGAAGTGCTGGAGATGGTGGGTGAGGAGAGGGGTTTGTTAAAAGAAATTCTATGGAGGCAAGAAAAATAGATGAAGGGCATATTGAGCAGTAGTGGAATGTTGAAGAAGGTATAGAGGGGAGAATGTTGGGCAAGCGAGGAAAGGGCAGGAACAGGATAGGGATGTTGGATGGGATGAAGGGAGGAAAGAAGTACACAGAGATGAAGAGGGACCTGATGTAGATTAGGTTGCTGGATTGGGTTTTGTTTTGAGGTACGAATGTTATTTGATAGTTGTGTCCTTCCAAAAACCTACCTTAACCGGTAGATTACCTAATAATAATAGTCTTTCTAAATCTAAAGTATCCAGGCTAATATCTACATCTACTATCTCTGTCGGGTATTTCCTTGAAATTTTTATGGGAAAATTAATATGTTTAATAATATATCTTTGATAGAGTACACAGATTTTCCTGTCATACTACCCGACAGTTCTTTTAACTTCCAAGACAGGACACCATTTTCACTCTTCTTTGTAAGCTTTTTTATCCTTGAACTACATCTTCCACCATTGTTCTTATGCCATACTAGTTTCCTGTTTATTATTACCCTTTGTACTTTCTTCCACCAAACCTGGGTTTGCATTCTTACATTTCCTTCTCTCATTTATCTTCTTAGTCATCTAGTCTTCCATTCAAGGTTTTCTTGACCTTTTCCTATTCTAATAATTTGGTTAGGATATTTCATTTTTCCTATTAACTGTTCCAATAGTATAATATAAAAATAGTAGTAAGTAATAATAGTTTTGCTTAAGCCTTTCCATTTCACTATTTAGATATGTTTCCAGTTTCTTTCACTGTACCGATTAAAGAAAATCTTTTTCAACTAGTGACCATGTTTATGCTTAAAATATGACTTCTGGATGCACAACTTCTTTTATAAAGATAAATTAGCCCCTCTGTTTACTGCTTTTGAGGTAAACCCTTTTAATGTCATGCAGCAGCTATTTCCATATGCTATTCTTGCCTCAATCCCCCTTATATATTTCCTGATGTACATTATTTGCTTTTTTCAAACGCTTACATTCCTATCTTTTCATACAAAACCTTATTCTTTCTTTAACTACTTGTTGTCCACACACATTTTGTCTTCTCTAGAGATTTTTAAAGCCAAATTCCTCTACTATCCAAATTGAGTAGTTTCAGGAATAATGTGGTGGAATTCAAACAAAATAAAGAAAAGATGATGAAAAACATCAGGTGAAGATGATATAATACATCGAAACTGGGTTGTGCTATTAAACTTATCTAGCGGAAATTGTTACCATATTTTCTTTATTTCATTCTCTACTGTCCCATCTAAATTAATGTATTCCATTTTAGACATGTAGGATGGAATGATGGTAGGTAGAAAGTAAGGAACACTGAAGATTTTAGTACCGGGCATCAGGGTGTCTTGTCAGACGAAGCTAAGAAATGGAGCTATGTTCAGGCTGTGTCCATCCAAAATCTATATTCAATAGTACACTACCAAAAGTAAAAATAATGAATTCTAATTTTAATTTTTTACAGTTGAATTTTTCCACATAGCATGCAACAATAAGCATGCCATATTCAAATGGCAGGTACTGACAAATTCAATTATGTTCCCATAATTCCTCTCAAATTTGTTAAAGTGTGCCTAATAAATTTTTCCAGAGTCAGATTAAAATATTGAGTTAACTTACATAACACCTTTAAGATATTTTATAAATTATAATTCAATGGAAAGCTAAATAAAATCAATTCTCATAATGAGAACAACTGATAGGATAAAGAGACTAAAGTTAATATAAAGGACAATGTGAAAGTTTCAAAATGTCCTTCATTTAGGACAGACTTAAAATGTAACTTAAAAGTAAAAATATCATGTTTTAAGTAATTACTTTAAGTTGAATTTCTTGAACAAGGTAAATATTCAAGCTTTTTTCTATGGTATATACAAAATTGCAGGAGATGAGATATTATTTTTTTCATTTTTATTAATTTGAATTTATTTGATAGTCGTCACTTCTCTCAACAAATGTTCTGATAACCATTGCCGAGAACATCACCAGTAAACATATGATTTTATTATCAGGACATAAGTTAAATCATATTTTTTAATCTCGTTAAAAATCAGAAACCTACTTGGAAGGAATTTTTCCGTTGTTCCTTTGGCTTCTACTAAAATTTTCCACAGGTAAAACTTTTTTCTGTTTTTTGGAGCATTTGAATATTTTGGACTGTATTACATGTGCAACAAATATGCAGTATTTTGTATTGTAGGCTTATAGTAAATATTTTAACATGAAGTTTTATCCAGTTACATGCAATGTAACGTGTTTAGCGTAATGTTTTATGAAAATTAAATAATAATATAAGGATTAATTTAAGGAAAAAATAAAATCTCATAGCATCCATCCCTCTTCATTAGAAATTATATCCACTGCATTGGAAAAATAGCCTCGTCGTTAGAAATAACACCATTATGCATCACATTCTGTGAAATCTCCAGCTATGATTACAGGATGTAGCATATTTTTTTTAGCATGGCTTATTTATGCCTACAGTTAAATTCTATACCAATGTATGGTCCTGTTACCCACAAGCATAATATACACCCCAAATTTTATCAGAACGTTACACCATGAAACTTTTTCATTATTATCCCCTTTTCAGAATATTTATCAAGATTGGACTAAGTTTATCATGGCAGGGATCAGTTGACAAGTCAGTAATTGAAAGCTCTGAGGCTTCATCACTAATATAGAACCAAAGTTATAACTTGATGGCTACTGGCTTTTAGCTATTTTCTTGAAGTTTCAACATATTTGCTGCAAGACTTTTACTATTCAAACAGCTTGACAATACCATGAATTTTTAGTGAATGTAATTCATTGTATTCAACATTAATTTAAAACGGGAAAGAAAAAATTAATTGTAATTACTGGCAATCAAAAGCAGGTTAAGAAGTCAAAAGGCAGGCTTCCATAGGCAGATGAGGAAGAATTGAAGGTTATAGTAGTCCAATAAATAAAATGAATGGTGTTTATGTCACATTTCCACATTTGCTTTGAAGTCCTCCGCTCAAACGCGACCCCCCCAGGCAAGGTTATGCGATTTTCTAAAAAGAAAAGGCTAGGCTAAACATTACAATAGGAGGGCAAAAAATAGAGCAGGAAGATCAGAAGTGTTTTGGACGAACATGGTCAAAGTATTTGGGATGTAAGGATAAGAATGGCATTTGGGAGAGAGGCTTACACAAAGGTAGGAAGGAAATGATGACCTGGATGTTGAGTAAGGATGTTAAGAAAAGACTCGTCAAAACTTTGATATGGAACGCAATTATGCACGGCATAAAAAAGTAGTCACTGAATCAGGAGGATAGACGTAGACTGGAGGCTTATGAAAGGTGGTTGTGGAGAAGAATGGAGAAGGTGAAATGGACAGAAAGGAAAACAAATGAGGAAGTACTAGGTATGGTGGGTGAGGAGAGGGGTTGGTTGGGAGAAATCCTATGGAGGCAGGAAAAATGGATGAAAGACGTATTGAGCGGCAGTGGGATGTTGAAGACAGTAATAGAGGGGAGAATGTTAGGCAAACCAGGATAGGAACAAGGGTAGGAACAGGATAGGTATGTTGGACAGGATGGAGGAAGGACTAGAGATGAAGAGGGACTTGTTGTAGAGTAGGATGTTTAGTCTTCTTTTGTTAGGAGTCACAAAATATTTATTGGGTAGTTGTGTCCATCCAAAACCAAAACCTACCTTAACACTTGGCATGCGGGTATAATTCGGCGCCGAATTACGCGTGCAGCGGGCGTGTTTTTGTGAATCGCGCGGAAGTTTGGTTAGTCAGAAAAATGGCATTAAATCAAAAACTACTTTGTTTTTATGAAAGAAACCTTTTTTATTTTACACTTAAATATATACTGTATGATTATTTAACAAAAGAAACGATATTCTCAGGGAATCATGTAAATAAACGATTTTTAAAATTTGAAAAAGTATAAAAAACATTTTTTCATTACAAGTACAAATAGAAATGATAATACGTTAATAGTTTTTTACAATTTGGTACCGTTCAAAACATTTTCCTCTGTGAAGAGGAACACGGCAGAAGCTACATATGAAACACGTTTCACTTCGTAGTTTTTTAGCTGCGCACACATGACATTGCCTTTGTGGATTTTTCTTCTTCCCGGCACCAACAATTTTCTCCAATGTGTGTTTGCGCATATCCATGGATAATCTTTGAGGAGGGTCGCGTTTTGATATCATTTTCTCCGGTTCCGCAGAGCTGATTTCAGGTAGTTCCATCAGTAACCCAATGCCGTGCAATGTCGTACAAAAATTTCTTGTATCTTATTTTTTCCGTCCTTGTCGAATTATATACTACATATGCATTGAAAAATGCACATTTCATCATGTGCATAGACAGCTAAGCGCTTTGTCCACTTCACTGTTTTCCGCAAAATGCTGTATTAGGACAAATACTGATCGGTCTTATCTACTCCTTTCATGTACTTGTTGTAGTCGATCAATGAATTTGGCTTGATAATTTTTTGTCTCTTGATACAATCAACATTATTACTTTCTTTCATTTCCGCAGAATGGATTGAAGAGATGAGACTGATTTCTTTCTTGGATTGCCATACTTGTACCAATATATCATTTTTTCTGCGTTTCTCCTTTTTTTCAAATTAGTTTTTTGCAGGCACTCTGGTAGACCTCTGTTCTTCCTAATTGTTCCGCAAATTCGTATTTTTTTCTGTAAAAGGGCTTCCGTGTTATCGACGCTGTAGTAGTAATTATCCATACACAAATGGTGCCAGAGATCAGTAAATGGCGAAAATACTCTGCGTATTGTTTCGATCAATCTTGATCCTTGAACTGCATAAACTTGAAAATTACAAATATACCCTGTGTTGCTTTCAGACAACATTCATATCAGTATGCCATATTTTATAATTTTTCCAGCATTATAAACTCTAAAAAACAATCGTCATCTCCAAGGAATTAGGCCCTCATCTAACTTCACTTGTTTCGGTTTGTAAATGTTATTGAATTTTTCAAGAAAGTAATTTAGTGCAGAGGTGGTTCTCAGGTTAGACTGCGTGAGAGTCATTTTGGCTCAACGTTTCTCTCCCGTTGCAGGGAGCGTCTTCAGGAGCGAAGTGATCTTTTGTGCTATTCCGCCGGTATATATACCTTAGCTCTCGTCCTTTCACTTTTTGACTGTTAGGGTCTAACGGCCGTTGGTTGGTTAGGTAAGGGTGGGGTTGGTAGATTGTGTGTTTTTCCTTTCTCTTTTTGGCCGTTTGTAGATATTTTTTTCTTCCCCCACGCAAGAGGCGTTTCCAGGCGTTGAGCCAAACATGACTCTCACACAGTCTAACCCAAGAACCACCTCTGCATCTCTCAACAGCTGCGAAAGCCTCCGATCTACAAAGTAATTTAGTATAGGCCTGACTTTGAAGAATCGATCAGAACCATCTGTGATGCCTTCATTGTTATTGAAATGCCAAGCCTTCCATATTTGGTGAAATCTACTCCTTGGCATAGTTTTTGAAAAAAACGGAGTACTTGTGCAGACATCGGTTGACCAATAAGGGATGAAGGAGTCTGGCGTCAAGCCCGCGAGTTCATTAACTATCGCTATGTACTCGATGTCTACTCGGACGCGATGCCTTGGTAGGTAGCATGGACAATCCCCATGCTCAACACCACCGAGATTTTGGCCCTGGAGGTGGAGCGGCCAATATTGGAAGCGGAGGCGCTGGCAGCACTCATGGCGGCCCATCACGCCCTGAGCATCGCAGAACCAGACACACTAATAAACCTGTATTGCGACAATCAAGCCGTGTTGGCAAGTTTCACGAGAGGAAGAGGCATTGTATTTAATGTTGATGATATTATGTTGTTGTATGTGAATCTAATAAAGGAATTGTCATGGAACGTGACCTGGATGTACATTTCCTCGGACCTAAATCTGGCCGACCATCCTTCTCAGACCGTCCTACCTCCCTATGCCTGCTCGGCCTCGGATTCGGGGTTCGGATGGGTATATAGGTGGGACGAAGCCTGAGAAAGGTCAGTCGATCGAGATTTGGGAAACCTGGAAAGTGTGCCTCCAGATCTCTCGGGCGTCTTTATGAACTTGTCCCATGAAAATAATAAGCCCCAAAAATTTTTTCATCTCCGGAATCATAATATCTCTCCAGTTCATGGTTTTGGGAGATGTTTTAAACTGATTTATATTCTGATAATAATATGTTTGATTCCATGACTAAATACGCAAAAAACTCGTCGTACGTAAATAATTTCACTGCATCAGCTGTGGATTCAGGAATATTAGCCATATTACTTATCCCAGGATCACCCAAAAATTCTTCAAGGTCTGGAGGGTTGTCAATCGATGACCATTCATCTGCTTCTTCATCAGAAGTTGTTTCAGTATTACTAGAAATTCTTCTTCGGATAAACACTCGAGGATGTGGAATAATGTCATCATCGTCGCTTTCTTCGATATCTTGACTTTCAGAATCACTATCATATGAAAAGTCCGATAATCTATCAGCGCATATTTCTTCACCATTATCTTTGTTACGACGGCTCATTTTATCAATTTTGTAATCAGTAATAAAAAACCAAGCTTCAAATTGGCAAAACACGACTTGTACGTTCTGGAGCAAGGAATTCGATCGAATACGAAATAACTCAGCAAAAGACCAAGTCAATCGACAATGACAACTTGCCGGAAGAAAAAATGCAAATTGTTGCCCAGCAACGCAAACAAAACACATGTAATGTCACGCATACTTGTAATTATACGTATGTAGTAGATCTGTGGTGGATACCCACTAACAATTAATTGGTGGATACCCGCAAATCAAAAAACGTATTTTTACGTGACCCGCGCTCCAGCGATAGACTACGAAAAACGTAAAAATACATTGCCCGCATGCCAAGTGTTAATAAGTAGATTACTTAATAATAGACAGCCTTTGCAAAATGAGCCAGTCAACGCTTTTGCTACTATTAAGTTTAACTGACACATGAAAAGTCACCTTGTTTATTCAACTCTTAAGGGAAAGGTATATTACCATTAGCCTAAAAAGGCAGCAAGAAATTACAAAATACCAAAAAATATTCAATATCTAACACCAATAAATAGAGTATATATTAGTGAATTCTCATTCTCCATTATTTGGAAATAATTAAGCCAACATTAAAATGAATTACTACTTATTGCAGATATTTAAGTGTACTTATTGAAGGAGTAAACTAACTTTTGAATTTCTCCTAGGCTTTTATAATTCTTTTTCAGGCTAGAACCAATTTAGTGTCATAACAAAAAATAGCACAGATCATTTGGTAGTTGCCAGAAAATGGTCTTCAACAGTAAGCTATCTGCTATAATTGAAAACAGTCAAAGACTTCACAGAGACAAAAGAAAAACCATCTTACTTTCCATACTTCATGTCATTTCCATACTTTTCATTAAAATATCTGATATTCAGAGTTCTAAAGGGGTGAAGTTCACAGTAAAGTAAAAAAAATGCATTATAAACTCAAGGGAAAATGGATAATAAATTAGACTTGATGCACAAGGTTCTAAATCTGTTTAAAAATTAGATGCATGCAACTTTTCCAAGTAACTATGCAGAATAAAATGCTTTTATAATCAGGGCTAATAATTACTTCCCACTGCTTACCTGATCTTACTCCTAAGGATGCTGAATGTTGAGAGCGATCAACACCAACAGGGCCACTGACGTTTCCACCCATTCCCACATAGGAATTTTGATTTAGAAGTAGCTGCTGAAGTGAGGGGCTGAGTCCATGAGGTATCGAAAAACCTCCAGAGCTCATTCGATTTCCTGGATTGCTTCCGCTTCCCCTAATTTGCATTCCAGCCATCTGGGTGTGCAATGACTGAACTGAAATGAGAATAGAACAGGTGACTGTTAATAAATGCCACACCCACCATGAATGGTATCATCACTGAATGCATTCTTCCTTGTTTTGCAAATACCAATCAATATTCACAATGAGCAGGTCTCTGTTGAGGTATGAACGGATGCCTCAAAGGAATTATTAAAATATACAATTTAAGTATTTCCCAACTAATTGCATATAATCACAAATTCAGCCACAATAATAATAAGGCCTTCCACGAAAAACAGTTAAGAGGACTTGGGCATTTTAAATTCTTCATTTGGAAAAAATCCTACAATGAAAGAGCTAAAAATGATCTAGCTAACATTTTAGTTTGTAAATGGTCTTTTTAAGTGGAAGACTTGATATGGCTGTTTGGAGGCCATAACATCCTCTTAAATACCTTCATGATCTTGAAACATAAGATTTCTTAGGTGCTTGTAAACACCAAACCCAGAAATTGTTGCATTGTTATTCACAGAACTCCTTAAGCTTTGCTCGATTTGAGGATTATGACTTTAACTTTTGGTAGACAGCACAGCTGCTCTACAGTAACTAGTCCTGTAGAGAGTATTATGTTCTTCGTACATAAAAAAGGACCAAAATCCAAAATTTGCCAGTATTTTTTCTTTTGTTCCCAGATATTTCTCATCATGCCATAGCCAAATGAATATCCCTGACCTTTCAAGGCTTTCTTAATTTTTTAAATAGATGATGGCCCTGAAATACTAACCTCTTGCTGCAGCATTGATACCAGTGGGTCTCATAAGCATGACAGGTGTCTTGATAAATTGAGGAGGCACAGGGTTTGATGAAATGCCAGTTCCTCCACTAGAGTTCATCCCTACATTCCTAGGTGTCAACTTGGATCCTCTATTGCCAACTCCAGAATACTGCCCCCCATGCATTCCATGGCCAGCATTTTGCATGAGATTTGAGGAAGCCTGAGGTTGAGAGTGATTCTCCATGATATGACCCATCTTTTGAGCCTGATAGTCCATCATAGATCCGTACTGAGCACTCATAGAATTTCCACCACCTCCCTTCACAATTGCACGGCCTGTGATAAAAGCCACAAAGGTCAATTCAGCAAGACATCAAAGCATTTAAAACAACTCAAAATATTTCATGCCAGTTCATTGATTACATCACATGGGTATTTTCAAGGGACATCAGATGCAGCACTGATATAATGTCAAAAATGTTTTGCTAGCAAGTTTCTCTGAAACTTGTTGAAAATAATTCCAATGGTATTCCAATACCTCACAAATGGATTAATTTTCCAATATAACATTTAAAATTATGAATGAAAAAGTTCTACATAGCAAACAAAGCATATGTTCAACTAATTAAATATGTTTTGCGGAGCCAATGCCATAGACGATCAACTCTTTTAATGCATTTTCAAGACTACTCCTGTACATAATTAATGATTTTGGTTTCTTCCAGTTGAAAAGTATGGAACATTTCACAAATGTCATCAAAAATGTTTGGAGATAGAAAAAAATTTGGGCATTTCCGATAGGTTGAAGATTCATTTGTGTTTGCATGGAGGAATTTGAATAGTGTTTGGTATAGCTAAACAAACTTTGAATCCCCAGTAAAAGGAGGATTAAGCTTAGACTACTTGCTCCAAAATTGATGTAAATGCCCAGAAAATAAGCATGCATGCTCAGAGAATACAGGGCTTACCAGAATATGAAACAATAGAATCCATCCATCCACTGACATTCAAGATGTTGATCCAACACATGCCAAAACCACTTTTAGCGAACTTTACTGCAAGAAGTAGTTTCTTACAGCAGTTTATGAAAATTCATGACATTTGAAAGAAAAGAGTGCCCAGTTATGAAAGCCAATACTGATGCTGTTGAAACTTGGGGAAAAAATTGCAAGAAATGAAAATATGATTTACAGTAACCCCTAATCTATAATGCAGATGAAAATGGACACTGTATTCATTGGCTTTTGCGCTAGAAAATATGAAAGCTTCATAAAAAGTATCAAGGGTTCCTGGATGAAAAACAAATAATCAAGCTAAAGTTAGTCAGTCAACTATGGGTTACTAGGGTTACAGCCATTGATGTGTGCATAAGAAAATATTGAAAGTATGAGATGAAGATCAATGTAAACAACACAAAGCTCTTAGGTTTTATAGAGAAAGGCCAAGTTAAATGTAACAACTGGAGGGCAAAAATAGAGCACGTGAACAGCTTACCTACCTTTTGTGTGAGTGTTTTGGTCCAAGATAATCAAAGTTATGAGGAGATCAGAAGAAGAGTTGCATAAGGCAAAGAAGTTTCATCAAGAGGAAGGATTTGAAGGCAGGGATGCCGAGAAAGGATGTAACGAAAAGATTATTGAAAACTTTGATATGAAGCATGGTTTTGTTCAATTCAGAAACTTGGTCATTCAAACAAGATGATAGGCACAGATTGTAGGCTTTTGTGTGAAGCCATGGAGAATGATGGAAAAAGTAAATGGGCAGAAAGGAAAACAAATGAGGTGGTGCTAGATTGAGGGAGGATTGTTGGGAGAAGCCCAAAGATGGCAGGAAAGGTCGATGAAGAGAATTTTGATACGAAATAGAATGCTGATGGCTGTGAGAAGAGGGGAGAAAGGCAAGTAAGGAAAAGGGAACAGGACAGGTAGAGTGGATGGAATGAAAAGAAGTAAAATGCATGCAAAATTACAGAAGCGTTTATTGTAGAATGGGGTCAGGCTGTCTTTTGGGTAGTAAAAATAAAAGTAGTAAAAATCACACTACTGGAAAAATTTGCTGCAAAAAACCTTGTTTATAAAAAAATAGTGCATGACACCTTCCACCCTAATGACCACTGAAGTAAAAAGCTGGATTCTTCTGCTCAGAGCACATTTTTCAAACTAAAGATTTAAATGTGTGAATAGAACTGAAAGATAAATGGCTTCAATCCCAAATGATATTTAAACATCACCAACATGAGTGATCACTTTGATTCCCATTCCACAAAAATTTGAGGAAGCATGTGGGTGTAATACTGTGTGTTATTCCACACTCAATTACTAAAGACCTTAAAGGAAACATACCAATTTCCATTTTTACCCTCATGTGCTCTTTAATTTAAAATTTGAATGAAGTTTACACTAACTACATTGTAAAAACTTATAACTTAGCTTTAATAAAATATTATGTAAATCTGAATTATACAATCAACTTAAATAATTAAACGAAACAAAAATACGTTATTTCTTTTATAATCTTATTTCTAAAAGGCTCACATAAATAAATATAAATTTGATTGCAAATATGTCATCAGTTGGAACAATATTGCAAAAATCCTAATTCTGAATGGAGGGAATATCAAATAAAGGTCATGGTTAATAATTAGAAAAAAACATTTAAAGATTATGGTCGGCCAATTTGAGAATATATACTATGTTGATTCTTCACTTGGAGTACTAAATTATGATTGATTTTTTTCTACATTTTGATTAGGAAATAAAAATTTTCAACTGCCACAAATTAACATTTTTAGTAACTATAGGACCAACAGCATCATTTGACAAATATAATTTGCTTTCCAAGTGGTCATAGAAATATAAAAATTGAGTACCTTGTTGTGTCTTAAGGTGACTTTCATTTTTCCACTGGTTAGATGGATGTTGCTGAGCTTGGTTGGTCATTGAAAGGAACTGAGACTGCTGAATCTTATTGTCTGTTGATGCTAAAAGAGTTGAATGTTGTATTTGAAATGATTCAGATCATTTAAAAACTGAGCAACATCTACAGGCTGACCTTTCACAGAAAATTTCATGAATGCATTACACACAATTACGAAAGCATGCACCGAGTAGGATGGACTACAGTGAAACTGACTTTTTGGACCCCAAATTACATTATCCTCAAATGTATGTCTCTTCTATGGTCTGGCCAGCTCTACATATAATTTAATGCAACCAAAATCTAAAACACTCACTCAAAACCCGGAATGTAGATAAAATCTCACCTCCTGACAGTGATAACACAATTTTTTCCCAAGTGTCTTTTCCAGCTAACTATTTTTATTATTTTTTTATATGTGCATTGGTTCATCAAAGTTATGTTTCCCAATTACAGTGGAACCTCACAAAATGAGCACCTTGCACAGTGAGTAATTTGCATAACAAAAAATTTTTTTAAACTCAAAATGACTTGTTTGAGGAGCAAATTTTCACAAAATGAGTGATGAGGAGAGGGGAATTCCTGAAATGATTCATGCCTACTACTTCAGTTCAAGTTTAGTTCTTGTTTCACTAGCATCTTTGCACCTCGAGTGATCACACATTTTTTTCCAAACTTTTGTTCAGCAATTATTTGAGATCTGTCAGAAAGCATGTGATTTTCACACATCTCAGTAAGAAGATGCTCACGTCATCAATGACCAAAGATGTATTTAAGAGTAGCCGTGCATGGTTCCACAAGTTCAAGAGAAGAACCAGCAACTACAGCATTGTGAGGCATCCTGAAGCAGCAAGCTCTGACTCAATGGCAACAGAGAACTTTGTTGGCGACTTCAACAAGCACATAGATTCTGAGGTTTACCTGCCACAACAGGCGTAACAGTAAACGAGAATGCCCGCTGAAAGCTAATGGAAGGCATCTTACGTTGATATTTTGAGGCAATGCAAGTGACAATTTGAAAAATAAACCCCTGCTTGTTTACCAATCAGAAATTCCATGAGCCTACAAGAAGTGCCAAGTCCCAAACAGTCACATTTTTAAAAAATTCTAAAGCATCAACAAAAACAAATTTCTCCAGACAGTTTTCTGGTAAAAAATAAACAATGTATATACAAGTTTCATTGAATAAACCTTGTATATAATTTATTTTTATTCATCATGGAATGCACAATTGTATTTTACATCAATTTATAAGCAAAAAATGATTTAATATTTATTTTATTAAGAACACAATGTATACATCCACTGTTCTTTATTATCGTACAACTAGTTTCTACGCTTAGGCATCATCATCAGGTACAAAAATAAAATCAGCTGCAGCTCATTTATATAGCATTTATGAGGGAGAGTGGAGTGGGTGAGAGAGGGGGTAAAAAAGAGGGGAAAAATCGGGATGTATTACCCGATCACAACCCGATTTAACCCCTCTTTTTTACCCCCTCTCTCACCCACTCCATTCTCCCTCATAAATGCTATATAAATGAGCCGCAGCTGGTTTTATTTTTGTACCTGATGATGACGCCTAAGCGTAGAAACTAGTTGTACAATAATAAAGACCAGTGGATGTATACATTGTGTTCTTAATAAAATAAATATTGAACAAGAACTTCCACAAAGTTGAGCTTAAAACAATATAAAGCAAAAAATTGTTTCCTCAAACGAGTGTTTTGCTTTACGTAAAAGATTGTAGAATGAATTATGCTCATTGCACAAGGATCCACTGTATGTTGGTTATTAACGGAGTATGGCATTCAATTGTTAAAATGACAATCAGACTATTATTTGTCAGTGGTTCTGTGAGAACTGTATGAAATATTCACAGCAACAGTAATGATTAATAAAATGCAAAGGAAAACTGCAACAGGAGTCAGGTATCAGACAACATTTGGCATTTTTAGGCCATTATCAACAGAGTAGTGAGTTAGGGTATCATGATTTCCAATTTACTACTAATGGAGTGCCATCAGCCTCTAAGTCCATTAAAGCTCATATCAGTTCAATAAAGGGTTTACCATATAACAATTTTTTATATGAACTAGAGATCATTATACATTATTAAAAAAACACAAAATAATAAGATAACAGCATGCATAATCAATATTATTCCAAGCCAGAAGATTGTTTTTGGCAAATTTCCGACAATATATATTAAGACTTAAATTCAATTATGAAGTATGGTCACATGTTTAACTGATACCATGTACAGTAACTGTATGACTTATAATTAAATATGCATATATTTGACACTTAAAAGGTTAATTTTGGTATTTTTTGTTTCAAGAGTTATCCAAATGATAGGTTAGATAGATTCAGAGTTGTCTTAGATTCATGTGCATTGTTTCATTAAAGCAATGAACTAACCTTGGACTTTATAATCAACTTTTCCCATTGCATTTGAGACACTTGAAGCATTCTCCAAAGATGCCAATGGGTCCTTTTCAGCAGTCATCTTGCGTAGAACAGAGGTCGGCGTAAAACCAAGGGGTGTAGGAGAGTGCTTGGCTGGTGGAGGGGAAGACTCAACTCTGGTTCCTCCAGTGCCAGGGTTGGGAGAGTGTGAACTTAGCACACATCAGAAAAAAATTATTATGAATTGACACCATTTATCACAAAAATTCCATTAAATATAAGTTTGGAATAATAACTCTTTGATTTAAGAGAGTTGTTTCTCTCCATTTCTCAAATCAGTATGTATCTATTTATTCGTCTGGAGATTTGTAGCATATTCATACATAACCAACTCGTCAGATATAAATTTCACAATTTTAAAAGAAATACAACAAACAATATATTTATGAAGACATAATTTCATTAAAAAATTGACCAAGTAAAGTCCAAAGCACTTCCTCCTATGTACATTGATAAATCTCTTTTACAAATGGCAAAATCTAAAACCAACAACTGGCTAATAGCCTCATCTAAAAGCATACTAAATCAATTTAGAATCCATAACTGTTTAATCTGAGTTATTAAGCCTCCTTTACAGTTTTAATCACTCTAAGCTAAAATGTAGTGTGCAGACTAATGAATGACTTGAACACATCCCTATCAAAGTTTGCCAACACACAGATTAAATAGTTACCCTTGGTCAAGCAAGTACAACACCTACTGTGAAGTTGGTAGTATACTATCTTTAGTAGCAAATAACATTAAATACACCCATACCAGTGATTAAAAGGCAACATACTGCATCAAAGTGCTGTGACATAAGCTAGCATTTAATAGAAAAAGTATATGCATAATACATTAAACCACATGAATTTTGCTACAGTGCCATTACAACATTACAATATCTTAATAGTAGTACTGTCGATAGAGTACTGCTCAGTAACATGGATACTACATAATTCCATATCCTAAATTATCAAGTCTACTCAAGATAAAAGTAGGTTTAAAAACATAAACCAATTGATTTTAAAAGAGAAAATTCATCTTCAGAGGCAATAAAATTAATGATTTGATGCTTAATAAAATAAATAACTTCTTATGCAAGGGTTGTCAGAAAAGTTTTTAATATCCTCATGAAGATAGCAGCACTCTTCAAAAAAGTTACAGAATATGTTTGTGCATGTTCTGAAAGATACTCACTAAAATTTCAGCCATTTTGGACACTCAGTGTTGCTTGACATTGGCTTGAGTAAGACGTGGGTTTTTGTAAAAATATAAAAACATTTGTTTCGAGCTGTCATTATACATTTGTTTTTGAAAGGCACTGTGCCTACACAAATTAAAGACAAGTTGGATGCTGTGCATGGGGACTCTGCAGAATTATTAACAACCTTGAAATTCAGGGGAGCTGAATTCAAACACTGCCATTTCAGCTTGGCTGATAATAAGTGGTCGGGAGAGCCAAAAATTATAAATACCAGAAATAACAATTAAAAAATTCACCATATGGTATTGGATGACCATCAAATTAAGGTGAGAGAGACTATGGGTACATCAAAAGAATGCATTTCTCATGCATGTATATTAACTGAAGAATAGGATATGCATATGCTATCCACGTGTTGGCTACTGCATTTGCTCACTTTGGACCAAAAACATTCAAATGAACAGTTGGCCCCGTTGGAATGATTTAAGCAAAGTGAATCCGATTTTTTGAGCCGATTCATAACAGTACATGAAACTTGGATCCACCATTACACTCCTCATTCAAAAGAACATTCGAAACAGTGGGCCGCTAAGTGTGACCCTGCCCGGAAAAAGTAAAGATGGTTCCATCAGCCAGGAAGGTGATGGTGACTGTTTGTTTTTTTGGGATAGTCATGGAATTGCATTCCTTGATAGTCTTCAAAAAGGTAAAACGATAATGAGAAAGTATTATGCATTCTTAATTGATAAGCTGAAGACATAAATTGCAAAAAAACAATAGAAAATGAAGAAGAGAAGAAAGTGCTTTTCCATTACGACAATGCACTTTGGCAGTCATCATGACTAAAATTCATTAATTATACTTTGAATTAGTTGACCATTCACTATATTCACCAAATCTGGCCCCCAGGGACTTTTTCCTGTTTCCTAACCTAAAAGTTTCACTTGGGAGGACAGAGATTTTCATTGGACGAGAAGGTGATTGCATTCATAAATGCCTATTTTGCATTGAAAGACATTAAGTACAATTTAGAAGGGTAAAAAAAATTAAGGGAATCAATGGAGAAGGTGTAATACCTTAAAAGGAGACTATGCTAACAAAATATAAATAAATATAAAGAAAAAATGTCTCATTTATTTTCTGTGCCAAAAACTTTTCTTACTTCCCCCATATTACTAACTAGCAACAAAACTTTACAATATTTGCTCTGGATTGTGCCTCAAGACCTTCCTTATATTTCTTGACTACTATGGACTGCCAAATTCTTGCACACCCAAGTTTGAAACTTGCACTATATAACACGATTAACACTATTATTAACACTATTTCACATGCAGCACACATACTGAAAAGATTGGTCCACATTTCATGAAAATTTCATTCTAGCAGAACATTTATTTTTCTTATCACTAAAAATAACCAAAAATGCAGCAACACTGAAAAATGGGGTCTATTTTCCCTTTAAAAAATCATCCAAAATCTTATCTTAACAATTATTTAAGTTCAATTTATCTTCTTACATAAAAAATTGTATGTTGGTTCCCTTGGGTAAAAATACCATGGGCATTAAGTATGATTCAACTAAGCAGCAAGATTTTGGGATCGAAGAGGCATTTTGACCACACTTCATCAGATCCTTTTTAGCTTCAGTTTGTTCTTGACATAAACAGCCTAAGAAGTACAAAGTATACTTACTGCTGCTGCATTTCTTGCCGTCGCCTATAATTCTCCTTTTGCTCTTCAAGCTTCTTCTTAATGAGAGCAGCATGCATAATTTGCTGTGTATGTGCACGCAGTTCCCTTGGTGATGGTACTCTGTGAGGGGCCATTCCTGAAGAGATTTTACATTCACATTAGCCACAAGTTTCAACATGTGAAAAGCTACAAAAACAAAGCCTTTTTTTCTTCAGAAAAAGCGAGAGTAGAAGTCATTCTATGAACAGTAACAAGAATTTACAGACTTAAGGGGGATCAAACTACTTATGGCCGATTATTAAGTTTATAATATTCTCAATACAATTTTTATCAATACTACCAATACTCAACACTACTAATTGAACTTAGTCGCAGAATAATGGCTAAACACAATTTCATCACAGGATAAATTATCTTATCCATAATATATTCAATGACAAGTAACTTGAGTTGGAATTTAAAAATTATACAAAAATTCATAATTATCTCGTATATTGACTAATATGCTTACTAAAGTACTTTTTTTACATATTTTTTAAAACATGGCAGAGAAAAAAGTGTACTCTTCTCCACATTATTTTAAGTGAAACTTGGACATGTCGGGAGGAGCATTTCTCCTGAGTAAATATGGTAAGTATGGGAAACTTGAGGAGCATTGATAGAAGTAGGGTGAGGAGTACGTGATCTTTAAGCAATCTGAATTAGATGAACGAGGGAAAAAGATGTAAGATGTGTGCAATGCTGGTATTGTCATTTTATGAAATTTTATTTTGTGAAGATTATGATGTTAGTTCTTAACTCTTGCAACTCAAATCCATCTCACATGCTTCACTATTTCTAACAAGGCTGTGGCACACTTCTCTAGTAAGGTATAGTTGATGCGGCATATGGTCAGAATGCTGCCTGGTGTTAGTGATCTCTCTTAATTTATGAAAGAACCCTTTTACCATTAAATTAGTACATCTGACTATAATAAATCCACCATACACTGTCACCTCATGCCATTTTGAATGGTGACACAGAAAACCGACAATGCAATGGTTGGCATAATAATTACACATATACTTCACTATTTTTTGAGCCAACACCAAGGCCTCAAATCTGGGTGTCATTACAACACATACATAACACAGGCCTACAAAAAAAAATTTTTTATTGGTGCCGGGAATCTTTGTGTTGATTTTAACTATATTTGTAGAGCTGAATCCAAATATGAAATCCGTTTTTATTTAACAGCTCTACTTTTTTAGATATGGCACATCTTACGATTAGTTGTTTTAATATTTGATATATTCTGGAAAATAATTTTCAAAGTTAAATAAATCTATTAGTATACTAATTTATAACCATTCTTCGGTGTTCCTTTTATTTTCAATAAACTGTCAATAAGTTTTATGTATATTTCTATATTGTAGGCCAATGAGATTAAAAAACAAAAATAGTTTGTATCGACTTCGGTAAAAGATGGCGAAATTAGTTCATAAGGTATCCGTTAGATGGCATCCACGTTTTCTGTTCTCTTGACAGCCATTTGTGTTTCATTAGTTGCCCTTGGCTATTCGGAGCAGGTGGACGGACTTTACTTCAAAGTGTAACTTTTTGTAAAACATCATCTAAAAATGAGCTCAAGTCGAAGATGCTGTGTTAATGATCCTGATGTGTTTTATTATGTTTTACGGGAATATATGGTAAAAGAAAATAGGAAAAATATTACAGACTTTGTGAATCCAAATAAGAAATCCGTTTTTATTTAACGGCTCTACTATTTTAGATATGGCACATCTTACGATTAGTTGTTTTAATATTTGATATATTCCGGAAAATAATTTTCAAAGTTAAATAAATCTATAAGTATACATGGGAATATATGGTAAAAGAAAATAGGAAAAATATTACAGACTTTGTGAAATGTGCATACTTGGGATATTTTGGTGTTAAGCTTGGTGACCAAGACAAAACATGGGCTCCACATTTTGTGTGTAAAACATGTACTGAACATCTGCGGCAATGGACAACAGGACAAAGAAAAAGTCTAAAATTTGGTGTGCCAATGGTGTGGAGAGAACCCGTGAACCATATTGACGACTGTTATTTTTGCATAGTAAATGTTTCGGGAATTAATCGAAAAAATCGCCACAAGTAGACATATCCAGATTTGCCTTCAGCTAGACGCCCGGTACCCCATTCAGAAGAAATACCGATCCCAATATTTCAGACGTTACCAGATATATCTAAGGAAGAATTTGAGATATTTGAAAATATTTCTCATTCTATTGACGATAGTGGCAGTGACTACGAGGGGGTATCAACAATTCCTCAACTATTTAATCAAGATGAACTAAGCGATCTTGCTAGAGAACTGAACTTATCGAAGGAAGCATCCGAACTACTAGCATCAAGACTGCATGAAAAGAATTTCCTGCAACCCGGTACAAAAATAAGTTCTTATCGCACAAGGGAAAAGGATATGCTACCCTTCTTTACTCAAGAAGACAATCTTACATTTTGTTTAGACGTTAAGGGTCTTTTGAAAAAATGGGACTACTATCACAATATGATGCTAGTGATTGGGGTTTGTTTATTGATAGCTCCAAGCGTAGTTTAACATGTGTACTTCTTCACAAAGGTAACAGGTTTGGCGCAATACCAATCGCTCATTCAACTAAAATGAAAGAAGAATACGATACAATAGCATTGGTCTTACAGAAGATAAAATACCAGGAACATCACTGGGTGATTTGTGTAGATTTAAAAATGGTGAACTTTCTTCTTGGGCAGCAAAGTGGCTACCCAAAATATCCTTGTTTCTTGTGCCTCTGGGATAGCAGGGACAGACAAAACCACTGGATTAAGGAGTGGCCTAAGAGAGAAAACTTGGTTGTTGGGAAAGAAAACATCATTGCTGAATCTTTAGTTGAAAGAGAGAAAGTCATCTTACCGCCTCTACATATTAAACTAGGCCTAATGAAGCAATTTGTAAAGGCTCTTGACAAGGATGGACCATGCTTCGGCTACTTAAGACTAAAGATGCCCCATTTAAGTATTTAAAAACTTAAAGCAGGTTTTTTTGAGGGACCACAAATCAGACAACTTACAAAGGATCCGGCTTTTGTCAAGTCAATGAATGAGATTGAAAAAATTAGTTGGATGTCATTTGTTGAGGTCATAAAAAATTTTCTAGGAAATCACAAAAGTGAACATTATATTGAGCTGGTAAGCATTATGCTCAGTAACTTCAAATCACTTGGATGTAATATGAGCATAAAAGTTCACTACCTAAACAGCCACTTAGACAATTTTCTTGGAAATTTAGGAGACAAGTGAAGAACAAAGTGAAAGATTTCACCAGGATATAAAAACAATGGAAGCTCGCTACCAAGGAAGATGGGATAACCATATGATGGCAGATTACTGCTGGTAATTAAAACAAGACTGTTTGAACAAAGTGCACTCAAGAAAATCGCGCAAAAGAAGCTTCCGATGTGTTGAGTGATGTTTTTATGCATTTTTTTCTTTTCAATTTGTTTTATTACAGTAAAAAATTTTAGTATTTGTGTTCAATTGTATTGTAAAATTCTGCTGTGTTTGTGGGTGATTTAACAGCCCTAGAAATAAATCAAGTCTTTATATTTAGTGGGTTTTATTATTAATATAATATTCCCATATAATCATGTAGAAGATTTTTTTAAGTAAGTAACAACATATCTATATCTTGAAAATCATAGCTGATAGGAAAAAACTAGTGTCATAATTGGATTCAGCACCCCAATTGTTCTTTAAATCAGCATTAAAAGCTCCGGCACCAAAACCACTGTTGGCCTGTGTAATTTTTACAGACATTACTCAGGGAAAATAGGGACAGGAGCAATCATATTTTAAATGTGCGTTTTGAAGGATGTGCACAATCATTATGTATTCCATCCTGAATTGCCATGAGCTTCTTCACAAGCAAATGCATGGCAAAATTATTGAAATTTGAGCCCATTCTGAAGCAGGCACCATCCATGTACTCTGGCAAATTTAAATCCTGATGAAATTTATTAGGTTATTTTTGCAACTGATATTCCAAAGAACACTTCCCCAGTGGATTTTGAGACACTACCCCACACTATGTCCCAAATGGACATGAAACAACTTCTGTTCCACTAACATACACCAACCTATTCAGAATATCATAACAAAGAGAACATTTCTAGCAACCATGTATACTAGTGTTAATCACAAATTCAAAGAGATAACTGAAAAAAAATCAATTTGACTTGACGTCTATTATTTTGATTTTAATTCACATCTTCTAATTGCCAGTTAGACCAAAAGTCAGATCATCAATGATTTATAAAACTTGAGAAATGTATTTTGAAGAAGGATGGTTTTAATGTATTTTGAAGGTCTGATAGTTTAACTGTTAATCATTTTCAACCAGTAATGAGACTCATGTAAGCATCTCTGTTAAGTCAAATGATTTTTTTCATGATGAACTTTAAACACACTATTGTGTCAAAAAACTATAAAAACTTCAGCTAAAATTAGGATGGGTCAAAGGATAAAGCATGAATCTTACCTGCAGCATGCTGAATGGCTAAAGTGTTAGATTGATTGGGAGCTATGGGTGAGGTCACCAGAGGCTGGTTAGTGTTGTTAGCTGGTCCACTGGTAGTAGCCAAGTGAACAGGGGTGCTAGGGGATAACACTCGGGGCTGTTGACAATAGGCTGAAAGGAAATTCCCTTCTTGAGAATATATTTGCAGAAGATCCTGAAGTAGTGCTTATGGTGCACATGAGGATCCCATTTAAAAACATCCTACTAGCATCAACAATCAAGTGGTGTAGGAATTTATGGCATTGAAATCCAAGGTGCAGTACAAAAACTTTCCAAACACTTGAATGTAAAGAATTTTGCAGCGAGTAATGGTTGGTTGATGAGAAGGATTTGTATTGGGGAGCTTTTCCAGAAAAAAACTCAAGCTTTATGGGGTGACTTAAAGGTTTCTGGATGAAAAATCAGTAAGGAAAGCTATCTCTATGCTTCTTTATACTAATACACATGGCAGCCACAAGTTGAAGTGTTGTTTTGGGAAAAGTTGAGCAACCTTGAGCTCTGAGGAAAATTATGAATGCACTGTCCTTTTAAAGGCATTCAACAAATGCCTGATTTATTGAAGAAATCACAATGGACTGTTTCCACAACCACTTTGTTCTTGAAGTCATGAAACACCAGGTGGACGTGTTGCTAATTCAAAAGGATGAGAATTTTAGATTTTAGACAGTCAACCCTCCCACCCTGATATTGAAAATTTGTGCAGCTGTTTTGGTAAGCTTAGGTTCCTTCCTTTGCCCCCAATCACAACTTCGTCAGTTTAGCCAATGGATCACAGATGTATTTTTGCTTGTAAGTACAGGAAAAGTTTTTGAATGAAGTTTTAGTAGTTCTAGGACCAAGTGATGAGGAGATTGAAGACAGCTGGGAACAGAGCATAATAATAAACATTAAAAAAATATAATTTCTAGTTGGTTTGCAGTGACTGGGGAAATTATTGGAGAAAGAGGTTCCAATCCACTATCACAAAAGCATGGAAAAAGATGTTGTGTGAGGAGGATGTTGATCACAACTTTAGAATTTATACCAGAAGTTTATCAGAAACTTTTGCAACCTGCAAGGAAAATATCCTTGACTATTAAAAATGTTAAGGACAGGCTTGATGTTGATGAGGGTGATCCAGGTTTACAAACATTAGCAGAACTATTAATAGGTGGTATTGTCTCAGCAGTGGGACATATATCTTCAGAATCTGGAAAGAAGTATGCTGAAAAATCAGTTAAAATCTTGAAGATCCTTCTTAATTCTATCATAAATTTTTAAATGAAACAATGGACACAGGCATGCCAATTTGAGAAATCTATTAGAGATTGTACTTTATAAGCAAGTCTGAAGAAGCAAGCAAATTAAATAAACTTTTTCCAAACACCTCCCTCTTCTTTCTATACATCTTTGGAGTCTAAGACACCTTGTGCCAATGCAGAAAGTCCATATGCATGTATTTATTTCTTTAATCATAAATAAATTCCAATTTATCTTAGAGATTTGAACACACTTTTGGTTGGATAGAATTCATTTATGGAAAGTGACATCAGCGCCTAGCTTTTAAATTTTGATGAAATGATCATCAAGCACTAGACATTCGTGAAGAAATAATCTTAAAATGATTTAAGTGAAATGGTACGTATTCTTTTAGCTCATTATATCATGAACTTGTAAATAATTATTCAATCATAATGACCATAAGGAGGAAAATACATGCACATTGTTATTCATTTGTCAACAGCTTTTAAATTGGTCAACTTCATTCGCACGTAAAATTCTGCTACCTTCAATGAAATTAGAAGAATTTAATGTCATCATCAGACATGCCAACTTTCAAAAATGAAAAATCGGGAGGACATGCCAACTTTCAAAAATGAAAAATCGGGAGATTTTTAGAAGTGTATCACGAAGTAATCACTTTTAATTACCACAATATTTGCATGGCACCTTAATCCCTTTATGACACTTTGCCAATTTTTAATGAATGTCACACTTTATTAACATGTTAAGCTAAGTACACAATTTGAACAGTTCATCAGTTTGGGAGTCTCGGAAAATCGGGAGTCTCCCGCTTAAATCGGGAGAGTTGGCATGTCTGCATCATGCATGCCATGCTGTCAAATGGAAATGTATCAGATGCAATATCCTTAAATGTTTCAACAAGATAAGTTACAAATGTATGTTTCTTCTGTGTATGGTATAATTTAAGTATGCCTAACAAAAGAATTTACCGAACATTGCACCAATTAAATTTACAAAAAAGAACTAGTAAAAATTTTTAAAGGAAAACTCATATATATTAAATAATAACCTCTTTGGCTCATTGTATGTAAATAGATCAAATAAATTGGATAATGTTATTGATAAAGCAACCAATAACACATTATCGCTATTTGTTGAAGTTATTTAAGAATAACTGAGCTAAAATTACTGAGGAGTATCAGAAATATATCTCATTCAAATTGGACTTTTTCAAATTTACCTTCACTTGTTTTGCACTTGAGGCTTCCTGTTCACCTTATAAAATGATTATAAATTGTCGGCAATTGAGCATGCCAAACAATAGTGGTGAAAAAAACCATAGGACTGCACGCATAAAATCCCCAGTTAATCATTATGATATTGCTGAATCCAGACAACCACTGGCCCCATTAAGTCTCGATAAGGGAGGGTTTACTGTATCAGTATAATGCAAGCAGTATTATTGCATTATAAGTCATATTAGCCTTTAAAATTATTACTGTTTTACTCCTGTAAAATGTGACAAATTATAACTGTTCATGTTCAATTACTTCACATCAATAAATACTTTGCAGAGTAAAACGAAATAGCTGAGACTGTAAACTTGATTGATTGATGGGGGCGGGAGGGTAAAAACAAAGTGACAAGTACGGAGAGGATGGGAAATACACATTAGAACACTTGGGTGTGTTTGGGAAACAGTGACCAATGTGTACCTCAATCCCACATAATCAATGCAAATATAATAAATAAGGAAACAAACTTACAACCACTCAATCACTAGGGTGTGTTAAGGAATAAGTCAATCTTGTGAATCGCATTCACACACATGTTTAGGGGTTGCAAGGATATCTCCTATGCCAGGGACCCATTGCACTCACACAGGTATGAAAAACAAATTGAAATAAAAAATTAAAAATGAAGGGAGACCCAAGTTCATGTTCACAGTCACTCAGGTGTGTTAAACCTTTGTGAATTGCACTCGTTCATTTGTTCAGGGTTTACAAGGATTCCTCCTGTGCCACAAACCCATCAATCGCACAGATGAAAACAAAAATACTAAGGAGGGTAGTAGCTAAGAAGGTAGCGGGGGTAGATAAGTGCCTAAGGAAAATCCGATACCAGGTGTTTCGCCTACCAAGCAGGCCCCTTCAGAGAAGAATGAAATAATCATTTGGAAGAATCGGTCGATGGGAAGGGGGGAGTTGGGGAACCTCGTGGTTGGACAACGGAAGAGGGGTGGGGGAGGAAAAGTACCACAAAGTACGAGTATAACAGTATGTAACGATGAGGGGAATCAAGGGGGGGAATTTGGTGGTTGGTTCACCATGGAAGAAAAAAGGGGAGACTGGAGCTAGGGGCTAATGGGACGGTGATGTATTTCAAAATTTCTATTTCAACGTTCACTAATGGGAAGGGAAAAAAGTGGGGTTGGAGCTAGGGGCTAATGGGATGGTGATGCCCCTCTATTTCAAAATTCCAATTGAAATAGAGAGGCATCACCATCCCATTAGCCCCTAGCTCCAACCCCAATTTTTTTCCCTTCCCATTAGTGAACCAATTCATTGCTTCACAACCATAGGTACTTTCATTTTAAATTGATAAATACTTTGCTTCTTGAGATTGGATCGCGAAATTTCTTTAATGAAGTTATAAAAAGTTCTAAAGGTAATTCACAAGGTGGTTGAAGATAGCAAGAGCCAGAACAGTAATGATTAAGGGCAGAAATTTAATTTGAAGTGGGTCTATTTCAATTGAACTGGCAAATAAAAAAAATTACAGCCAAACACCATTTTATTCAATCATTTAGCCTGCTTACCTACTTGCCATTCAAATAGTATAATACCGTTACAGTACTGTAACATCAATATAAAGACAGAGGTGCTGTGTCTAGTAAGTAAATAAATTAAATTTGTTAACAGGGTAGTTTTATTAATAAAAAAGCACAAGAGCTAGAGGGAAGTAATCCAAGAAAAACAACACTTTTTTAAAGTTTTATATTGAAATTTGAAAAATTATTAGTTTTCAACTTCAATAAAGGATTCATATTACAGAATTTGTCATTAGCAATTAAAAAATCAGGGTAGTGACACATAAAGCAGATATCAGATTAAACCAAAGATGAAGACTAAATAAAGTAGAACAAGTTAGAAACATATCCTTAAATAAAGAAGAAAATACTAAAGGCTTAACTATAAGTGCAGCCACCACAGTCAAAAATGAAAAATGAGTCCCGTTCACATCTAGCTAGAAATGCATTTAGCATTTTTGGCATTCTTGACTTTCACAAGTAATTTTGTCCTATCAATCACATTTCAAAGAAGCCAGGCATGTTTCTGCTTTTGCTTCAATTATTGCCATTCATGCTCCATTGGAGTATTGAATGTTTGAAAATCCCTTGTAAAATCTTTGGAAACTGTCGCCTTTTTTAAGAAAATTGTTTGTGGCCAGAAGTGCAGCATCAATAATTTCCATTTTACTTTCTTTTTTCTTCCATGCTTCACTTTCTACTCCTCTACTAAGTTGTATTTGACTGAAATGTGAAGTGAAAATGTTCTAATAACAATGCTTAATATGCATTTGGGTTCATTCAGCACCCAAATTCTACATTCCCACCCATTTTACTCTCTTGATAAGATATTCCTGGAGAAGAGAAGCTTCCCTTTTCTCATCAATTCCTGTCTTTACCAAGGGTGTCATAGTTTTAATGTGACAGGCTGCCAAAATAAGATGGTACTAAATTACTTCAAATCGCAAGCAATCACCAAACAATGATTGCAGTCAAATCATAATCAAGTAGTTCTGTAGAATAAGGTGACAGATACCAAATAATTAGACAGTGGCTAAAAACAGAATTGGCAGGTACAGATCCTAAGACATCACTGTTACCTGGATGTACCATGATTGCCCAAATCCACCCAGAAAGCGTGAGGGAACTCAAAATTAAGTTGTATTTCCATGATGCAGTGAAAACACACCATATGGTGAAGACAAAACATGGTGGAATGTGAGAAGAGCTGCATTTGAAAAGATTTATTTGAGAAAAATTAATTTGTGATCATATTGGTAACATCAGAGCCTGGTTTTTAATTTCATCAAATATTGTATGGCACATGGTCACTCAACTTGCTGGAGGAAGCATGCTACTAAATCTGAGAACGAATGTGCTCACAAAAGAAAACTGTTGTAGCAAACCAAGAAAGCTCAAGTTGTAGCCACTGATATGCTAACTCCCAATTGGGTTGAAAAATACTCATAATTTTTTGAATCCATAACAGGACCCCAGGAGATAGCCCAACCCACAAAAATCCCATGATTTGGCAACCCTGGCTATCAGACGAACGTAACAGTTAAAAAATAACAGCCAGGAAAAAAGTAAAAGCCATTGGGTGGGCATTTCAATGGTGAGAAAACGATTGACCAGGGACAAAAATTAATAATAATTTTGTTCCAATGGTTGCAGGCATAATAAAATAATATTTTTTCACAAGACAGATAAATGTTAGGAAAAAGTGACAAATTGTATGAATGGTGACATTTATGTGATATGTTTTGAGGACTGATCAGGGAAGAGCAAGCCTGTAATATTAGGTATTTTTTAATTCACAATATAATCAAGAGACCCTCAGTGTCCAACTAACCCATCAAATTTTTTAGGAAAATTATTCACTCAATTTTCATTCATAAGCATACTGTAATTTGTGACAATGTAGGTAGAATTGAGCTACATGATATTTTTTGAAGAAGTGGACATTGGGGTCTTGAATCTTCTGCAAGAGACTGTTTAACATGCACCACACTTTTAATAGCAGCATCAAATAGCTGCTCCCTAGGATTGCTTTATTTGCCAATGAAGGGCTACCCAATATGACAGAATATGACTCCAAATTGTAGCAGCAATTAACAGAGACAACTGGCATATTATAACAAGAGTAAAGACTCAAAATTTCAATAAAGTATTGGTCAGCTTTCTGATCACAAACATTAAAAATTATTTTATTTCTTTAAGATTCCAGTGATTGCTTAGCAGATGTGAAATATTCATGATTATAATTCAAAAGATAATCAGTGATGTGATAACAAGTCTTAGGACTTTCCATTTTTATTTATACAAGGAAAGTAATTTCCTCCCATCACTTTTTCAACATTGAACCTTTGAAACTCCAGGATGTAAATTGTGTAATCTATGCTACATAAAAAAATAAATAAGCACTGAGCATCCTCTAATTGGTATCTGAAGTGAAATTCGTACAAATTAAGTAATTCCGAAAACAATGGATTATTTTATGGCATTTTGAAAACATTTACCTACATATTCCTCTATTTCTAGACCACTGTTGTGCCACAAATCCATGCAAATCATCATCAGACACTCTCTTATTAGTACAAAACATTTCTTATCCCCTATTAAATATTTTAATGAGCTTCAACTGGAGTAGCATAATTTACCTTAAAATAGTTTTAAGCATCAATTGATGAAATTTAGCTGAGAAGTATAACTGGAGGAATTCAACATAGATGGTAACTGCAAAAGCTGAGAAGCAAAGAAAGTGCTGACAAAACTAACCATTGTTCAAGGGGGAAGGTATCCTCATCTGCTGCTGCTGCAGAAGAATTTGATGGATAAAGTCTGTGTGAGGAGAGGTTGCACGTGGGGAGGCTGAAGCAGCAGCGGCTGTTGCAGCTGCCACTGCTGCTGCTACCTGCTGTTGCTGAGTCGACATTGGATTTTGATGTGAAGGAGGGGGGGCAGTGCCTATGCCTGAAGGACAGGTTGGAGGAAAGAAATTAATCTTGGATTTAATATCCTATCTACAGGGGTACACATTGTAGACCCAGAAGGGCACCTTTCTAAGTTGAGGAGGACACACAAACTACGTTAGGAGATGCATGCCCTTCTAGATAGAGCCTCCATTGTTACCAAACTAGAAACAAAAGTGATCTAAATGAACCTCACATCAGACTGACAAAGACATTGTCAATTTAACAATTCCTGCGGGACTTGTATGTGAATTATCAGATAAAGTCAGAACAGTCAATGTAATAAGACACAGAAATATAATTTTTCCCTCATTGGAATTCAAATCATTACAAATTATTTTTAAATGAATGCTGATGACGTATTGCTAAATTTTATAGCTTGTTTTTCAGACCTCTGGTAATTAACATGTATCTAGTCTTTTATTATATATATATTTTTCCATCTCTTGTTTGATTTAATATATAGCTTTGCACTTGATATTGTAGTTACGCTATCTAATTATGCATAAATATTTTAGTAGTGGAATACTGACAGGAGTACGGCATACAATGAGAATTTCAATTCAACAAGTAATGGCCAAGGTACAGTTTATCGATTTCTCAGAAAACTGAAGTAGCGATAAAAAAACCAACATACTACACTAACAGTGGTTAATTGATATTATAATATATTCAGAAAAACATTTTGGTCATGTACCTTCAGTTTTACCTTTGTATCTCCAAATAAAATAGAGGCTGACCAACAATTAAGGTATTTAACCTAATATGGCAGATTTAGGATCGTCCTCAATTATTTTCTTCTACACTTCTGATTTATTTCTGGCACCTTCATGCTATAAAAAAACTCCATCCTCTTCCTTCCTCTACCCTGCTCACTCAATATTCTCCCTCCCATGACCTTCAACATCCCAATGCTTTTCCTCCATTCACTTTCTCTGCCCTTTTCCGATTTCCACAAAATTTCTTCATTTGCCTCCCTAATTTAGAACTAATTTTTGTCTAACTCTCCACCTAACCTATTTTTTTCACTGCACCCAAATTTCAGAAGCATCCAATCTACACTAATACTCTTGCCTCAAAAACCATGTTTCACATCCATTCAGTGCTGTGCTCCATATTAAAGTTTTTACTAATTTTTTCTTAACTTCTTTGTATACTTACCATGAGTTCTCTTTATATAATTTTAATGCAATTATTCTTCTAATGTCAAGACTGCTATGGATCCTTTTTTCTAACATACTCTCCAAATACATATTGGAAACACCAAGGCAAAATTAATGGTTATATTAATTAATCTCCGTCAGTCAGGGATGTGGTCATGGATGGGGTATAAACATGGTCATTGAAACAAGGTGACAGGGATACAATGTAGATATTTTAAATGTGGGCATGGAGAAAGATGGAAAAGGTGAAATGGACAAAAAGGAAAACAAATAAGGAAGTAGTATGGTGGGGGAGAAGAGGAGATTGCTGGGAGATATCTTAAGGAGGCAAAAAAGGTGGATGCAAAGCATATTGATCGGCAGTGGGATGTTGAAGACTGTGATAATGGGGAGAATGTTAGGCAAGCAAGGAAGGCACAGGAATAGGATAGAGATGTTTGACAGAATGAAGGGAGGAGGGAAGTACACAGAAATGAAGAGGGGCTTCTTGTAGAGTGGGGTGCCAGGTTGTGTTTTTATTAGGAGTGGCAAGTAAATGTATTATTGTATTGTTGTATAGGCTCTTTGCATCCAAAACCTACCTTAATTGGTATATTACCAATAATAATAATAATTGATTAATGGTCACTGCCACTCACCAGATGGTGACTTTCAAGAAGCACCTACAATTGGTGCTAGAGGACAATAATTATGAAAATAGTGAACAAAAAGGATCAAATAATTGAAAAATTAGAAAACTCATGTTTCTACTTAGTCCACAAGGGTTCACTATTTTTATGGTTTACTTCTGCAATAAAAAAGCTTTTCCATTAATATTATCCTCATGTTACAAAATGTAGAAGCAGTAGGTAATTCCATGTTGAAAATTCCACGTTGAAAATTCCATGTTGATTCCATGTTGAAAATTTGAAAATAAGATTGCATATGTGACACATCATCTTCATTGCTTATCCAAAATAATTCATAATTTCAAAGTCTTAGCTGCATAATATGACATTCTCAACTCATCCCAGGATGTCTTATACTACCCGCATTAATTTTTTAATGTATTTGTGAATAATTACTATTAATTACAATTGATAAAGAATAATTATAATTAGAATTAGCAAATTATTATGGGTTCCTGGAAAAGCCTACAAAACACTTCATAAAATTTCTTGAAACAATAGTAATCATTAGATTGGAGTTGAAATATACTTCCATTAAAATACACAAATAACTTGGTGTTGACTAACTTTTACAACAAAAATGCAATATATCATATCCCTAATATGATGTCTTTAAAGATAGACCTTTCTATTGTCATAGTCAAAGAACTGCAGGCAATTTCACATTTACTTGAACAGAATCACCTCCTCATGAACATTGACATTCAGGAATTTCAATGTGCAAAAATTATTCACCTTGGCCAGGATCTCGGTCAAGTTGAGTATTTTAACACAGTAAAATTCCTGGATTCTACTTCAAAATAGTTAGATGAAATTACTCAAAACATAAAATGCATCCATGTTTCCATTACACCTCATTTTTCATTGAAAACATAGCAATGCAAAAAAGACAAGCATAATGTTTGTACCCTCTTAACAAGCAAATATACAACTGTACTGATTCAATTTTCTATGATTAACACTTTTGAAATGGTAGGCCTGATAAAATGCCAGAGAGAAGTGATTTAGGCAAAGCGTTCTATTCTATATGAGCCCATTTCATATTCTCACCAAAAACATTGCCACTAATTCATCTTACACAATACTTTCCCAATTTGCTTGTATTGGAAAACATTATCAACATGTCAGACAATATACAAGCTCATAAATATCTAACTACATCACTAAATTTTAATTTATATTCAATAAAGTGGAAATAACAACTTTCAGTTTGATCACACAACCGTGCTCATTATGTTTTTTAACTTCATGATTTTCAGTTTTGCCATCCTTCCCACTCAATCATAGGGAAGGGGAGGAAAATGGTGGTAAGCTCATCTTTTCCCCTTCCCAACTTCCTCCTCATTGCTGATGGATTGGAGTGGGCATTTTCCCCATTGCCCACTCAGGCTTTTGAGTTATTTTGAGTAAATATACCAGAACTAATCAACTATTCAAACCTAACAGAAGGGATTTCACTATGCACATATTCAATATTGGACTGCACAATCACTAATGCATTTAGTAGGAAAGTAAAGAGGGAAAGAAAATTATATTTTATAAAAAAGAATAAAAACTTACCTCTCATGATATTCTGGGATTCAGGTCTTTGCAGCAGATCTCGTCCAGTCTGAGATTGATTGATGACCATCTGGATCTCTGGAGGAAGGGGTGAAAGTGAGGTAGATGGCGTTGGTGATGCAGGTAAATTTGAGATGCTGTTGAGGGGACCCAACTGTCCCTGCACCCGTTGGGATACCCCTTGGGATGCACCATGGTGCAGGTGAGGAATGTGGGTGTGGTGAGGAGGCTGCATGTGAGCCATTGGCTGCTGGTTTGTCTGCTGGCTCTGGGCACCAGCCAGCTTTGAAAGCCATTCTTGTTGATGCCTCTGCAACTGCTGATGATGTTGCTGCTGATGCTAGCCATTGTCGTTGTGTGACATTAAAAGATAAATAAAAATTAATATCATTGAAAACAGCATGGAAGATCATCTCCCACAGCCTTAAACTAATATATGACACTTTAATGGCCATTAGGTTTTGAAGTGGAAAGAAAAAAAAATGCTGGAGATTAAAATCAAGAGTCTAAAAACTAAAATAATTGGTCTTCGTGTAGCCATGATTTTGACTGGGTATTTATAAACTCATCAGTAAACTGGGTAGGCTTATTTCCTAGTTATTTACCACAGATTACCTGATTTTTTAATGATTTGATTCAATGGAAATGAACTTCTCTAGTGTCTTAAAAGACTGTGCAATAAGTTTCAGGATCACATATGTAAACGTCCAAAATAAATCACCTGTTGGACTTGAAGCAGCCTCATGACGAGGTCGGGAGGAATCATTGACTGCTGCAATGGAGATGGTCTGGCTGCAGCTGCTCCACTTCCTACCTGTGCTGGTGATGTTGCAAGACCTCCACTTCTACATAGAAGGCCTTCAGAAAGAGAAAATGAAAAGAATAAATCAGTAATTTCTGGCAAAAACACATCATTTATTGTGTCTGATGTGGGTAATATAATTTGGTATATTGATTCTAAGCTGATTTCATTATCATGTCATCATCATTATCAGTATTTTCAATCCTCGGAATGGTTTACTGCAGCCCTCCATTCTCCTCTATTTATGTCAATTCCCTCAATCCTTGATACCTTATCTGTTTTATGCCCTTTTTAATTTGTCCTATGTACATGTCTCTTGGTCTTCCTCGTGGAATCTTCCCTTCTATTTTTTCTTCTTTTTTTATTCAAAATCAATCCATTGTGCCTCAATGTGTGTCAAATGCATCTATTTCTTCTTTGCCGTAGAGTTCTCCGTATGGTCATATCCTCTTCTGCTCTTCTATATACTTCCTCGTTCCTCACTTTGTCAGTCCATTTAATCTTCATCACCATGTTTCAAAGACTTCTATTCTTCATTGGTCCACTTTTCCAATGTTCCAAGTCTCGGAACCATACAGTGCCATGCTCCACACGAAAGTCTTGATGAACTGCTTCCTTGTTTCCAGCCTTAGGTTCTTTGAACATATTAATTGCCTCTTCTTCATGAATGGGTTCTTAGCTTGGGCTATTCTTCGCCTGATGTCGGTCGAACTTCTTCCATCCCATGTTATGCTGCTGCCCAGTTAGATGAAGGTTTCCACTTGTACTAGTTTCATCCCTCGAGTTATCATGTATAGCCGTTAAAAACTGGTGTAAACCATAAATATAATTTACATTTAAATACTTTTTGCTATTAAAACAAAGATATTAAATATTAGCTAAAATTAGGAATGGAATTTGATAGCTCCCATTACCTCTGGAATGAATAAATTATATCAAGTATAAACATATTGTCGTAATACTATTGGCTTGATAACAAGTCAAAATTTCTTTATCAAAGATAATCTTCCATGGGCAACCCTTGAATAATACAATGTATCACAAAAATTATCTTGTTGGCCCTACATTATTTCTTTCTTCAGTTCTTCCTCCATCCATCCTCCTTCATGCCTTCCTCAAAAAGCCTATCTTATTTCCCCACCCTGCTTGCAGAATCATAAAACTTGGTGGTACTTGGTTGAAGAACTTGTCCAATGCAGAAGAGAAAGTTTGCCATGTGTATCCACTATGGTAGGTAACTGCTTCTTGTTCTTTGTTCGCTGGAACTTCCAAATTCTCATTCCCCATTACTGAAGTGATAATAATAATATCTTTATTGTTCTGTTGGTCAAGTACATGACATAGAACATGGTCAGCAGGATACGGATAAGAAATGAAATGGTAATAGTACAAAAAAGCATAACTACACAGAACCCAACATCACACAAAAAACATCATTGTAATTACAATTTGTCAACTAAGAATTCATCAACACTGTAGTAACACTTGAGGAGTGTAAACTTCTTTCCTTTAATTTTAAAGGCAGTCACAGTGGACTTATTTTTTTATGTTCATTGGCAGTTTATTATAAAAATAAGTGAGGTTGCATCATGTGGGTCTTTCTTCGATATAGTGAGTGGTTGATTTTTCAAGTGCACATTCTCCCTTCCACATGTCAGGTGATCATGCACGATAGAATTTGGTAAAAACAAACATCGATTCCTTCTTGCAAGTAAAGAGCAATGAAGGATGCATGTGCAAGACAAGGTCATTAAGTCTAGTTCCTTAAGCAGTGGCCTTCCTGGGGTCCTCATGGGAGCATCCACCATAGTTTTTACACAGAAGAGTTATCTTTTTAAACTTAATTACTCATCTAAATACAATAATGGCAGGTAACGAAGAGGGACAATTAAAATGAAATAGAAAAATTAATGGAATGACAGGACATGAAATCCATAACATTGATATGCAATGTAAGACTTGTAGCAAATTTGAAATGCAATTTGAAAGCAAATGAAAATCTGCACTATTTCTGAGAGTTATAATTTTAGCTAATCTAGTGTCATGATTTTTGTGCATAAATATTAATTTTGGGAGGCAAAGGGAACAATGAAAAGAAATAAGACAGCATGTCTTCACAGGGAGGCATAATACCATGTCATCATTTACAAACATTGCCATGAGCAGGGAATATCCCAAGTAGTCAACCATATGTCTTCTTCAGGGATAAGGCATTTAATTTGGTAGCTACTACTCCAATATGCTCTTCCCTCCCCTCTGCTCGTCTATATAAACACATATATGCTAGTAATACACAATACATGGAAAAATTGGTAACATGCAATCATAGACTTAAAAAATTTACTTAAATAGTTGATACAAAAGGAATGCTATGAGTTGACCAACCAATAAATAGCAGCATGAGAGACTAGGGCTGGCATAACAATCCTGCAGCAGCACACTGCTTATGCCATGCAGCTTTTGATGCTTAAATATTCACAGAATATTTGATTAATTTATAAATTACAGAAGTGCTTTACATGTGACACTTGCTTATCCAATGGGGGAGTTATCCATTGGTCCCTGCCTCCTCTCCCATTCTCTTCCGTCCAACTTGCATGTTGCTCGCTATTGACATTGAATCAAATCTAAAAGTTTTTCCTGTCGCACTCAACTTCCTCAACCTACACATATACAGGGTTCGTCCGGAAAATAAGTTTATGATGCTCATTGTCTTTTTTGACAAAAGGGGAGTCGTCCACTACGAATTTGTACCTGAACGACAAACTGTAAATGCTGCATTTTACGTCCAAGTGCTCGACAGGCTTCGAAAATGAGTCGCCTGCGTCCGGCCAGCGATCAAAAACTTCTGGCGGCTGCATCACGACAATGCGCCGTCTCACACCGCGCTTGTCGTGTCGGACTTCTTGGCCAAGCACGGCGTGGCAACGCTGCCGCACCCGCCCTACAGCCCGGACTTGGCACCACCGGACTTCTTTCTGTTCCCGAAGATAAAGAGGAGTTTGAAAGGAACGCGATACGGGACTTTGGACGCCGTCAAAGAGGCCGTGACGACGTGTCTTCGAGAGGTTCCCGATGATGCCTTCGGGGGAGCATTCCAGGAATGGGAACGCCGCTGGAACAAGTGTATCGACTCACAAGGGTCCTATTTTGAGGAATATTAGCTTAAGATATGTAAAAGTGTAATAATTTTTTTTTCCTGAGCTCAGTACACTTATTTTCCGGACGAACCCTGTATGATTAATTTTTAAATCATTGCCCTGTAATTACACGACCCAATTAAATGATGATATTATTATTAGGTAATCTACCGGTTAAGGTAGGTTTTTGGATGGACGCAACTATCAAATAAACATTTTGTAACTCCAAACAAAACCCAATCCAGCTACCTAATCTACATCAGGTCGATATACACTACCGTAACTGAAAATCAATCGAACTTATTTCCTGTAGAATGATGGAAATAAATGAGAATCAGTGCTTAGTTTGGCTTTAAAAATTTGGAAAGCATTAATTAGAGTAGTACACATAGACAAAGACAAATACTATCAGTGCTTACTACAGGAGAGTAGAGGAGGTCATTGATCTTGAATTTTATCAACATGGGAAGGGTAAGGATTGTAGTAGAGTGGTTTGAATTTCTGAAAGGTCATCTCAAAAAATAACTACAAGCCACAATCAATTGAAACAGGAAGACCTGCTCTCTGATACTATGTTTGTGTGATTTTCACTGACCTCATTTATAAGATGTCAGGATCATCGATGACCAAACAAATATTTAAAGGGAGCCATACTTGGTTCAAGAAATTAACGAGAAGAACCAACATTGAAGGCGGTGTGAGGTATGGCAAAGCAGCAAGCTGGAAATCAAGGGCAGCAGAGAACTTCATCCATGACTTCAAAAAGCTTATAGATTCTGAGGGTAACCAACTGGCCTTAACATTTTTTTAAATTGTGATGGAACCTCTTCGGGAAGGAAATGCCGAAGCAAACCTATATTTGTGCACATAATTTGTTATATTTTTCACTGTGAATTGGCGCTACTGCTGTATGTAAATAATGTTTTAAAATAAACAAATGAAATAACAGTATAAGAGAATGGATTGCCAGACCATGAGGAAATGAAAGACTGTCTCACGCTGCTATTTTGCACAATTGAGAGAGGCGATTTGAAAATGAAACTACATGCGCAGCATATTCAACACTCATTCTGAGTAGCATATTTACCAAATTTTGTAGCGCCAGTAAAAACTAATCTCTCTAGACAGCTTTCTAGTAAAAAGGAATTAGGCATGCATCATAAATAATTAACAATTTTTTTTATGCTTTTACAAATTGAGTTTGCATTCCCAGTTGCTTCATTCTGTGATTGAAGAAAAGATGAATATGATCAATGATTCTAACAATGTAAGCATATTTTTTTAAATAAATATTTAACATAATTTATTTTTTTTCCTGCATGGAATTCATTATTGTATTTTACAATATTTTATACACAAAAAGTTGTTTCACTGAACTAGTGTTTCGCTTCATGAGAAGGGTCACAGAATGGATTGTGCTTGTACGAGGGTCATCCGGAAAGTAGTACCCGTTCGTGCCGCATGAAGTGCTGACGACGCGAGTAGCCGCTGGACGAGGTCAGATAGCTTCAGTGGCTCGTCTGCCTTCTCTGAGCCAAGTTGCGTGACGCTAGCATTGCCTGTGTTGTTTCTGTGATTGTTTACAATGTTTAAAAAAATTGAGAACGCCGCCAGTTGTGAAGTGAGGGCAGTGATTAAATTCCTCAATGCAAGAAACGTTCGCCCATGTGATATTCATCGCCAATTAAAGGAGGTGTATGGAGACAATGTAATGGACGAGTCGTCTGTTCGGCGGTGGTGTCGCAACTTCAACATGGGGAGGGGGAACACACATGATGATGAGCGTTCGGGGAGACCGTCTGTCATTACAGACCAACTGGTGAGCTCAGTTGACGAATTCGTGAGGAACGATCGGCGCGTCACAATTGATGACATCTGTGAGCATTTTCCCAATGTTTCTCGAACAATTGTTCATGAAATTGTTAAACACCATCTGCATTATGCAAAAATTTGTGCAAGATGGGTCCCTCGCATGCTTACAGATGAGCACAAAACCAAGCGTATGGCTGCAGCACTGACGTTTTTGGGACGTTATTCTGATGAAGGAGACTCTTTCTTGACTCGCATAATTACTGGTGACGAAACATGGGTTTGTTATGCATCACCTGAGAGTAAACGACTGTCAATGGAGTGGCATCATGCTCATTCACCAAACAAACCAAAAAAATTCAAGACAGTTCTGTCCACCAGGAAACTCATGGCAACCATTTTCTGGGATCGACGAGGTGTATTGCTTATTGATTTTATGGCCCGTGGAGACACTATTAATGCCAATGCGTATTGTGAAACATTAAAGAAATTACGGCAGGCAATACAAAATCGGCGGCAAGGTCTATTGTCTACTGGTGTCATTCTCGTTCATGACAATGCCAGGCCTCATGCAGCTGGGATAACACAAAAACTTTTGCAGCAATTCAAATGGGAAACTTTCGACCATCCACCGTATAGCCCGGACTTGGCCCCTTCAGATTTTCATCTCTTTACAAAGCTTAAAGACTTTTTGGCAGGAAAAAGATTTGACAGCGATGAAGAACTTAAAGAAGGAGTGACCCTGTATCTCAATGAGCTGGCGGCGAAGGACTATGCAGCAGGAATACAGAAACTTGTCACACGTTATGACAAATGCCTTAATTTGCTTGGAGATTATGTTGAGAAGTAGTTTAAAGTATCCTCTTTCAAATAAAATTTTTTATGTTTGTTAATATTTACTTTTGTGTCTTTATTTCACGAACGGGTACTACTTTCCGGATGACCCTCGTATTATGAGGTACCACTGAATATTGATTTTCCTTGGGGGCATTGTAAAACTGTATTATCAAATAATCATTATTGATGGGGTCAATATATCAGTATCCACTTTTGTTATGCATACAATGAGTCATTTAAGTTCATAGCTAATGTACATATTGCTGAAATTTGGGTGCATGATTTAGTTGGAGTGTTTTCATTAATGGAATGATGGCTATAAAGGGTAGAAAAGTTTGACTTAGTACTATTCTGTATTTATAATTATTAATTAATTTATTACTTGTATTAAATTTATTTGATGGCAAACTAAACCAATGCAATGAAAGGGTCAATTTCACTTCAATATCAAAGGTATCATGTATCAAAAAGATTATACCATTCTGTGAGTTTTTAATTGAGTACAGAGTAAGTATATAAAGTATCAACCCATCCATAAGTTTAGTTAGCCCAATAAAAGTGAAAATTCATTCAACATCAATCTGACTTACATTATTCCTAATAGTAGCTTAATGATATTATTATTAGAAAAATATCCTAATAATAATTTGTGCCTAACTTAACTTTATACATATCTCACCAACTTATAAGATTTTTCCAACCCCCTGGTCATTTTTCATTCCTCTCAGTGGAAGCAAATAATTAGGCTTTCTTGAGAAAATGAATTGTATTCCAATGCTCAAATATAATTATCACGGCTTCAAAATCAATTTGCATTCTTTATGATTTGAACAACCTTTTAATGGAATATCCACTTACATGGCATGCTGCCATGTTTAGCACTGATATTAGGAAAAAGAGATGTAATTTTACATGAAAAAACATGACGAAGACATGAGATGAGAATGCAAGCAAACACAAAGGGCTGATGTAGAGTTAAAGTCAGGGTTTATTAAAACTGTTTATGAACTATCAAGTTCCCAAAATGAAAGTAAATCCCAAGTGCCTTCCAAGAAGGCTAATTGAGTAACCCTAACTCATATTAAACACTAACCCACTTTTTCAACAGTGGTTTTCATCGCATGGTCTCATCCACTTCATATTTATTTTTTGTTGCACCTAATAATTACACTTAAATGCTTTGAAATTTGTTGGAGGAAAGATTTTAACATTTCTCCAAAAATGATCAACATACTAAAAGGTCAGGGGAAATGCTAGAACAATTAAAAATAAGCTATTGGTTTTCATAAATGGATTATTTGCATATAGTTCTGCTATTTATAGTGAACTAATAATTATCACGTGAAAAAATGTATTACCTCCTAATATATTTGGGTCACTTGGTGTAGGAGCACCAGGCCCTGCACTTCCAGCCTGAGAAGTTAAATTACTTGATTGCTGAGAATTGTCTTTGTTGCCCAGCATCTGAAATCAGAGGTAACATCAATGTTAGACTATATTTCTGAACAGTTCACAAACAAGATATGCCGAAGCCTGAAAAAGACATTTAAATGAAGAGGATATCAATAAGTGAACAAATAACACAAAAAAGTAGGAGGTCATGAATCTTCAAAATTCAGCTGAACTTAATAATTCACATGAATTTGGGTAGGCAAGTATCTACTTTAAAAGTATGCTAAAACATTTATATTGCAAATTAAAATGTATGCATATAAAGTCTCAGTACTAAAAGAAATCTGATTATTCAAAATAAATTATTAAACATTCATGTTGATTTAACACCAAAGTTGAAAACTTTTGAAACATGTAGCTTGAAGGTGGATCACATTTTTCCATTTTCATTTTAAAAATCAGTGTTCCATCATGGCACAACAAAGGTATCTATTCATCAGATTGGAATCTCTTTGAAGCTGCATGAATATTCAAACTTATTTAGAAGTCTTCAATCCTCTACATTGCAGCAGCTTCAAAGGCAGAGTTATAAGAGAAAGTAAATAGCAAAAATGGATGGGACTAAATGTGAATCCCAAGTAGCTTAATAATGACAATGAATCTTCTTGTCTACAATGGTTAGGGAATCTGTTTACAATAACAATCTGAAGAGATCTTTAAAATTTTGGAATATAATAACAATTAAGAATTACTTCAAAAATGAATTTATGAACTAAATGAACTTAACATAAATGAAATGTCTAGATCATTATCTGTAATTGTCCGATCACATATATGATAAAAGACAGCAAAAACTGTGGAAAGATATCAAAAACCACTATGAAATGCTACACAACAGGACAAGCAAGATTACCAATAGCTAGCATGCTATTAAACAATCGATTACAATAACATTTTACTAGAGGCATTCCACTAATTAAGCTAATGAATTCACAATTGACCTAGATTTAAGTACCAACAAGCTTAAACGCATGTCATTTTTCAGGCTTATGTGGAACAATATAAACACTGAATTACCTCCATTTAATAAAATCATAACAAATATTCATAGAAACTTTCTGAATATCAATAACATGGATCTCAATACTGAATTGAAATTCAAGAAAAAAGCAGTCATTCCACTTGTGCTAAACTGAAAAGCTAAAAAATATCCACAGGGTGACCTATAAATTGAACAAAATCTCCCTTCAATGAAAGTAAGATACTTTAGTTGGCCAAATAAAACAGAAATAACCTTTTAAATTACATATTCAAAGTGAAAGAGTGTGTCTATATATGCTCAAATGTTCCTTTAGGAGGTGGCATCCTAATAAAATGCCTTTGCCCAAATAAAAAAAATGCATTAATACCTTTACTATCACAATTATTTAAAAAATTTCACTTTATTTGCTCAATGAAAAATCAAATTTTCCTTTGCTAAAAAATAAACTTTAAATACACAAGCCAAATAGTTGGAAAATGCCTCATTTCCCGTGAACTATATTCATAAAAACAAGTGACTTTACAATGAATAACAGTTATCACTGTCACAATAACATAAGATGTAAATATATATATGTGAAAACATCAAACCTGTGTATGGTAGCTCAAGGGCCAACATCAATTTGAACAAAATTGTTTAGCAATCTGCCTAACCATTTAAAAAATGAGACAAGAATTTCACTATTCAAAAAGAATCTATTTGTATATCTGGTTGATGAGTGTTATCAGTGTAAATTAATATTTACGTAAAACTTAAGTGTATATCAGTTTCCTGTCATACCTGTATTTTGTACTTATATTTGGGAATAATGTGACCTATGTCCCATTGCCCCTCCCATGGACTACAACCTTGTCGTGGTGGAAGGGCTTGTGTGTTCCGATGACCCCTAGAGCTGTGCTGGCGGGAGTAATAATAATTACTCCTGGAAGGGTCACCCATGCCAGATAGGTCGAAGGTTAGGAGCCAGACGAAAGGTAGTCCACGCAGCGTCTGTTCCTCAGTGAGGCGGCTGCAAAGGCGTCTGACCCCAGTGGGGCGGCCATTAAGTGATGGTGTCACATTAAAAACACTATTGAGGAAGGCAACGGGAAACCACCTCAATTATGATTCCCAAAAATATAATGATGGGCACTATAGATAATATGAGTCCTGGCAACTACGGGACTCGGCCCAAGAGGCCGTGTGTTGTGCCCGGCAGCGGGAGAGGCAAGGCTTCCGCGGTCGTCATCCCACGAAACCCTTGCAGGGAAGAAATAACTGCAGCAGGACAGAAGACTCAGAAGAAGACGAAAGTAGTTAGAATAGGAACCTGGAACGTCTGGACAATGTTGAGCAGAGGCAAATTAGAAAATATTAAGCAAGAGATAGAAAGAGGTAATATAGATGTTTTAGGTCTCTGCGAGGTGAGATGGAAGGATAGCAGGGATTACTGGAGTGACAATTATAGAGTGATATACAGCGGCGGGGACGAGAGCCAACGAGGGGTTGCCATAATTTTAAATAAAGGGGTAGAAAGAAGCGTAGTCAACATAGAGCAAGCGACAGATAGAATTTTACTCGTAGAGATTAAAGCAGAGCCGACGAACTTGGTCATTGTTCAGGTATACATGCCACCGAGCAATCACAAGGAGGAAGAAGTCAATAGGATGTACGATGAGTTAGAGGATATAATCGCGTGTGTTCCTGCAGGGAAAAATTTGATAGTGATGGGGGATTGGAATGCGACGGTAGGCCAAGGAAGAGAGGGTGGTGAGGTGGGGGACTATGGGTTAGGCACGAGGAATTAACGCGGGGAGAAAGCGATTGAATTCTGCAGGAGACACGGGTAAGTCATCACCAACACATGGTTTAGACACCACAAAAGGCGTAGGTATACATGGAAAATTCCAGGTGACTCAGAAAGGTAACGTTAGATTATATTATGGTTAGGCACAGGTTTAGGAACAGTGTGATAAATTCGCACAGTTTCCCAGGAGCGGATGCTGACTCTGACCACAATTTAGTTGTTATGAAATGCAACGTCTGTTTCAAGAAGATAAGGCAAGGGCGGCGGGTTAGGAAATGGAATTTAGAAGCATTAAATGGATTAACGAGGAAGGAGTATCAGCAGGCAGGCTGTAGAGAAAATAATGGATGACGGTAAAGAACTGAGTACAATCGAAGAAAAATGGGAATGTATCAAGCAAGGGATATCGGAAGCAGCAAAAGACACTATAGGAACCGTTAAGGGGAATAGAATAAGGAAACCATGGGTCACAGATGAGATGATTGCAAAGATGGATGAGAGAAGAAGATGGAAGAATGTAAACACAGAGTTAGGAAAAATGAAGTACAAAGAGTTAAACAATAAATTGAGAAGGGCCACAAATAAAGCAAAAGAAGAATGGTGGAAAACGCAATGCGAGGATATGGAAAGTTTACAGCAGAAGGGTGAAATTGGTGCTCTATACAGCAAGGTTAAGTTATTATCGGGAAGTAAAAAGGCAAGATCTGTGCTAACAGTTAAAGATAAGTGGGGTAAGATAATAGTTGAACCAGGAAAAATCCAAGAGAGATGGAAGGAATATATAGAAACACTGTATGGTAAAGAACTTAGGCCGACAAGGTTAGACATAGAAAAGGAAAGTGACGTAGAAGAAGACAGCTTAGGTCCAGGCATACTCGACGATGAAATAGAAAGGGCATTAAAGGAGATGAAAGCAAATAAGGCCGTGGGGGTGGACAACATACCTGTAGAACTGTTGAAATGTTTAGGAAAATGCGGGAAGAATGCCCTATAAGGACTGATTCGTAGTATCTATGAAGAAGGAATCTGGGCAGAAAATTTTGTGAGATCGGTGTTAGTTCCTATTCCAAAAAAGGCAAAGGCTTCGTCATGTGAGGATTACAGAACAATAAGTTTGATATCCCACGCAGCTAAAGTTATTCTCAGGATCATCAACAAAAGGATAGAGAGTAAGGCAAATGATTACTTAGGGGATGATCAGTTTGGGTTTAGGAAGGGAAGAGGTACGCGTGATGCCATTGCAGTAATGAGATCACTAATTGAGAGGAATATAGAATACAACCAGGACGTTTTTCCCTGTTTTGTAGATTTCAAAAAAGCGTTTGATAGAGTGAATTGGGAAAAATTAATGCGTGTATTGCAGAAAATAGGAATGGATTGGAGGGACAGGAGACTGATCCGCAACCTGTACATGTCTCAGACTGCTCAGGTGCGAGTGGGGAACGGAGAGTCTGGATGGGCAGTGTTAGGAAGAGGGGTAAGGCAGGGTTGCCCATTGTCACCAGTGCTGTTCAACGTATATGTGGAAGAAATGATTAAAGAGGCATGGGAAGAACTGGAGGTAGGAATGAATGTCGGAGGGGAATTCGTAAAATCGGTTAGGTTTGCTGATGACCAAGCATTAGTTGCTCAGTCAGCCAAGGGGGTTGCAAGCATTGCTGAGTGAATTGGAGGTTCAGTGCGATAAATATGGGATGAGAATCAATATTAATAAAACAAAAGTTATGCGATTTTCCAGAAAGAAAAAGGCTAAGCTAAATATTAAAATAGGCGGGGAAAAGCAGGTAGAGCAGTTTACATATCTCGGAAGTGTTTTGGACCAATACGGCCAAAGTGGTAGGGACGTAAGGAGAAGAATTGCGCTAGGCAAGGAGGCTTTCTCAAGGAGGAGGGAGTTGATGACGGGGACGTTGAGCAGGGATGTTAAGACAAGACTCGTAAAAACTCTGATATGGAGCGTAGCTATGTACGGCGCGGAAACGTGGTCACTGAAGCAGGAGGATAGACATAGATTGGAGGCTTTTGAAATGTGGGTGTGGAGAAGAATGGAGAAGGTGAAATGGACCGAAAGGAAAACAAATGAGGAAGTACTAGAGATGGTGGGGGAGGAAAGGGGATTGTTGAGCGAAATCGTATTGAGGCAGGAAAAATGGATGAAAGGCATATTGAGCGGTAGTGGAATGATGAAGAAGGTAATAGAGGGGAGAATGTTGGGCAAGCGAGGTAAGGGCAGGAACAGGATAGGGATGTTGGACGGGATGAAGGGAGGAAAGAAGTACACCGAGATGAAGAGGGACCTGATATAGATTAGTTTGATAGGTGGGGAGCCACAAAATGTTTATTTGATAGTTGTGTCCATCCAAAAACCTACCTTAAATGGTAGATTACCTAATAATAATAATAATGTCCCATTACCATGTCCTATACACCTGTCATGTACTTTCAACAATATACACTGTGTCTGCTGGACAAATAAATATAGTATTATTATAAATGCATTCAGCACTTGTATGTAGTCTCATAGCTCCTCATGTACCTAGTCCCACAGGCATCAAACTGAATTCATTAATGTAATCCACTGAACAAACAAGAGACAAAATATTAATACTGGTCTCTTATGAGGTTTATATTTTCAATGTGGAACAAAATATGCGTAGGGTAAGGGTAGAAAAGACTATTTGCACTTCCACATAAAGATAACACTTCACACGACCATGGTTTTGATGCTGAGCATCATCCATCAGGCGAAAAAATGCACGCATGAAATTTTGTCTAATTATATGAAAATGGAACTACTAACGTAAAATCACCAACGTAATTTTCATGAATTAAATAAGCCATATTAATTTATGAAACTATGTTTATTATTTTTTCACAATGAGATTCTAAACTAATTTCAGAGGACTACAAACTTGTAAGCTGCATGAACAAAAAGAGAACCAAGGTGAGAATCACTTACTCCTTCAAATTTTGTCGAACAATTTTTTGAAAGGATAGCAGTGAAGGAATACAGTAAGAAATTAGATAAATTTGCAGAATTGAGTTACTTTGCCTCACAACCACCTTGTTGGCTACAATTAATTATCTTCATAAAGTTGTGGGGGTCCTTGGGAGTAGAACTCACTTCAATCTAGATAGACTACAAACCAAAATGTATACTGCACCAGACAACAAGTCTCATCATTTGTTCATTCATGATTTTAAATTCAAGAGTGGTGGTGTGAAATTAACCTTCACTAAATAAATGTTGACTTAGTGTAAAATACTGTGGTATGGTGGTACTATTACTAAGGCTATTTTATTAATTTGAATATAAGCAACAAATATTTGGGAATGTCTGATGAATAGACTAATAACACTGAGTTTATTGGTCTGAAATCAGTTATCAGCCAGCACCCTTATTGGTGCATATCTGCATTGTTGAAATGAGCATATGGAAACAGTAACAGGGCATGAGAAAAGCTTCATGTAGAAATAAAAATTGCTAGGGGGAGGTGAGATTTACAGGTGAACAAGCTTTAGGTAACTAGTCGCCCAAAGGATTTCAGTCGTTGCACAATATTTAAATCCATAGGAGAAGTCTGGGATGAAGGTAAATGCTAAAAGAATGGTATTAAAGAATGCTGTTTATTAAGAATTATTAAATGTAGTATGTAGCAGACTTCTCTAATTCAGAGAATACTTTACTTGAAAATCAGACAATAAAAAATTTATTAACAAGTATTCATGTTTTTGTAGGTAGTATAGACATTAGGAGAATAATTGCTTAACAAAAAGAAACATTTTTGAAATGGAGGCATTTATGACTTCGAATATATGTAAAAACATCATTTTTAGAGAAAATTAACAAATTTTAGCTACACTCAAATTTGTAGAAAAGATTTTTTGAGCTAAGATTTCTGGCAGGAGTTTGGTCAGAAGAATTCATTGACTAATTTTAACCTACAATCTAAAAAATAAGGGAAATAGTTGACATGAAGAACTGAGGGACTTTAAAATTTAATTTAGTTAAACTTGATTTCCATATTCTATGTAACTACATCACGAAGTATTATGTCATTAAACAAAATCAGCAGTTCCAATCACAATCATTTGTCATATTCATTTGAAAAACTTCTTCTGCATGGCTTACAGAGATTTAATAAAATAAATATATCACTGGTTTATTAGCTCATTTTTTAATCCCACTGTATGTCAAGGGGTAATGCACATGCCATCTGTCTTGCTGAATTAAGTTTTATTGTTGTACTAAAAACACAATACCTTAATATGCAATTCCATCTAAGATATGACTTTTACATAGCCCCTTGAACTCTCTTAGAACAAGTAGTTAACTTTCTGTGATTCACTTAAAGTTAGCCAACTTCCCTAGCAAGTATCTTGCAAATGGAGTCAAGCATTGTTCCTAAATTCATGTAATTATCATTTCATTTTTTATTTTCCACTGTAACAAAAACTTGATTAATTCCAAAACAGGGGAGGCAGACACTGCCCTCTGAATTTCCCTTCAAGATGTCAACTTCTAAGATCATAGTTTGAGGAGGGACAAAAAATAACATCACAAGTTGCTAATTTTTTTGTCACAGCATTTGCACTGGACACACTAAGCATAGCCCAGAGCAGCAGTGCAGTCTTTGAAACGTGTTGGGTTCTTCACCTAGGAAGTATCCGCTCTGCAATCATAAAACAATCCCCTACTCCTTGACTACGGTGCAGTATCTTTTCAACTAATGACTTGCCATTAATTACTAAAACCTAACTCACAAACTCCCTAGCTGTTTTAAGAGATGCAATGTAGACCTATTTTAGAATAAATAGGAAATAAAACAATTCACTATTCTTTTGCACAGAGTAATTAATGAACAGTTGCTATATACCACCCATAATTATTTTGCTCATTAAGTGGTAATAAGTCAATTTCCTCAAGAGCATCTTAAGTGGGTATTATTGTAGTTACAAATCTTAAAATCCACATGCAGACTTATATTGATAATCAAATGACAATATCTACACACTGTCACATTAGCAACGCAAAATAGGTTTCTCCAATCACTCTGTAGTCATTGGAGAAGATTTATTTTCATTACAACAATCATAGTACCTTCTTCACAGTACTGTCATAATGTCAATGACTCATAACCTAATTATTTACTAAGTTATACGCAAGCACCACTAACTATCAGACATTTGAATCAGATGAGTTCTATTTTTTCAAGCTTAGTTTAACATTACTTTTTAACTTTTAATAGGACAAATTCACTATTATTTATTAAAACTGTACTTAAAAACTCCCCTGACATCATTAACTTGCCATGCACTGCTCAATGTTAACAGAATAGGTTTACTATACAAGTCAGATGAACAATTATGGTAAAATGAAGAATTTGGAGGCAAACCCTTTTTAAATGGTTAATGCAGAGTAAAGAGGCAGTGATAAATAGCATAAAAGTAATCTTGCAATAAAAAGCTTTGATTTCACATTAAATCTGGTTCTTTTAATTTCATATGCATCACTCGAGAAAACATTACCTGTAGAATACCAAAATGCTGACCCACTCCATTTGCGGCCGGAACGGCCTGACCTCCAGACATTTGAGCAAGCTGAAAGAAATGCACACCAGACACATCTCAACTGAAAAGTATTTCTTTGCTCATTCTAGCTTAAAATGCAACTTAATGATTAATGTCAAAATGTAAGCATAAAAAGCAATGCTCCAAAACATTCACCTAAGCAAAGAAATACACCCATGCTAGGCATGAATTTCCTCACAAGATGCTGACCATAAAAAATGTAAAAAAACATATATAAAAATCCGGTGGCATTTCACTATACCAAGAATGGATCCCTCAGCAGTGATTTATCTGAATAAATTTCTCATTTTGATTTGAAGAAGTCTTCTGCAATTTAAAATCTCCCAATTTTAAATCAATCAAGAAACTGAAAACAATGTCAAATGTATGCATGGTTCTTAGCTGTTAATTACAAAGCACACTTAGATTGTATGTTTTAGCCATTGGACACAGAAAATATTATTTAAATAATGTAAATAAATGTATGAATATTTGAGAAAATAGGAACATAGATACAATATTAAATAGCAAAAATCTTTAAAGGATATAAATGTTTCCAATTACAATTCATTTTAAGGAACTCTTTCATTACTGGTAACAGAAAAGTATTAAAATTTATAATTTTACAAAAAATTTAAATTAATTCAAATTTAGAAATACTCTTGTCAAATTCCTTTAAGTTTTTCTCTTAAGTTTATAATATTAAATATAATATAGATGCTCAAAATTCACTGTGCAAAATACATGGTAATACTGCAAACAGAAATACTATATATTCACACGGGTCTAAAAAGCAAAGCTGAAGTTACTACATATCTATCAACAGGCAAAATTTTTATTGATTAAAAAAATAAATACTTAGAAAGCTGCATAAGTTTTGGAAAGAATTATCCCCATCAAATTATTTCAATGTTGAATTTTTACGTTTAAGAGCAAATGCAATCTTATCATATATTTAATTGTTTCAACTTTCATGATGGAATTAATAATCTAGTAAAAAAATGAAGAGTACCCCTAAACATATCTGTTTATTTGCATTTGGCATTTAAACTTGCTTTCGCTTGTTTGTTTTATAATTGCTTGCTAATACAATTTTCAATCTTAAGCAACAGTAATATTTTCACTAATCCAAAATACATGTAAAGTATGGCAAAAATGTTCAATTTTCCTCTACATAGATATACAATGAAATGTTTCTTCTGATACATGCATGATAAATTTCTTTGGAACTAAAAACCATCTACGGCACAATTATTAAAAGTAACCAATATTAAATTCCACATCCTTTCTTGATACAAAGTTTAATCAATAAATGACTCGCTGAGAATCAATTATGAATAGGTCTTGAATGAGTCAAGTACTTTGTGCATAGCCTTAGTTATAAATCTCTCTTTTTACAAATAGATATTTAGGACTACGTGGAGTAAATGTTTCGGTTTTCTTTTAGCCTACTCATTTTTTTCATTCACAATGAGTAGAAAAGCTTTCATTTCTTCGAACACTTTTGCTGTTTGGCCTCTCTCTTTTCTTCCTGGATACACAAAGTTTGCAAGATATTTCTGACTGCATCCTGCAGCCCTGTAGGTTTAGTGATCTTAATTTTATTAGGTCTTTCTCTTTGCTTGTGCCAATTTGGTCAAGCACAGAATACGTAATGGTATACTGAGGATCAGTTTTAAATCATATTTATAAGTATCTAAATGTCATGCAAGCATGTTCCCTTCAGATTAAAAGTAAATTATAGTTATTCTCCATTCACAAATTATTTGTTACAAATGGAAAAAATCCATAATATGCAATAAGAGCTTGTAATAGATATATTATTAAGATTTAAATCATAGTGGCAATAAGGGTGTGTCAGTAATATCTGTTATGTGTGTGTGGTTTCACTATAGTTCATATTGGCTCCAATACAGTTCTATAAGCAATTCCTGGGAAAGACTAGGTAATGTTAAAGTATTATAGTCTAAGCTCAATAGATTCTATCTAAAGTTTGCAAATTCTGTGCTGATCATTCACAAAATAGGCTTCAGAGAATAATGCAGGTGGTCCTGCTGCTTGTAGTATGCCATAACACTCATTTTCTCCTAGGGCAAATAGGCTGATGATACTATTATTTTCAATTATTATACTCTATTATTTTTTAAAATGACCTCAGTCACCTAGGAGCCTAAAAGTTTTTAAAAATGTTTTTCTTTTCCTTAGCACACAAATTCACACTTGTAACAACCTAATTAAAGAGTACTGTTCCATAAATCCTTGGTAACAACTTCATGGTTGCTTGAGGAGTGTGCTGTTTATAAATACTTAGGAAAGTACCAATAAATGTCACACAAAAATGAACTTCAGCCACTGAATTAAAAAGACAAAAATACATTTAGAGCTCCAGAAATACTCTTAGACAAAAATCTAGAAAAATGACTGTGATCACATGGTCCAAATCAAGATTAATCACATCATATTAAAAACAATAGTTTATTATAAAACTTTATCCAAGTATTTCCTTGATATTAAACACCTCTGTCATCATTTTTCTGATTCAGTCAATCTCTTTCACTTGAATGTATTGTTTTCATTGTTAATCTGGTTCTCTCTTTGGGCATTTATTTGGTACTGTAAAAATATTTTCATCATTAATGGTTAAAAAACTAACAACAACATCACAATAATATGATACACATACACAATATTTTCATCCAGAACATTAATTTATTTAGAATAGAGAACTTAGCTCATTGACTATTTCTTACGAGCTAAACCCATGAATTGCATTGCAAATTATGCAGAGAAATAGTTACAAATTTCAACTGAAAAGACCTGTTTTCAAAAATGGGTCTTAGGGGAGATGGATGGTTGTTGTGGTCATGGATAGCATAGATGGTATGCTGGAGTTTATTTCATAGAATACTTGATAAAATTTTTTTACTGTGTGCAGTGTCCAAACAAGAATTGCACAGCTTTTTCTTTCATGGAACAGTTACGTGCATTCGCTTCCATTAAAAAATGTGCATAATTTGGACATAACTAACAAAAAAAATAACTTGGGACGCTGTTAAATTAACACTCCAAATGTATACAACATAACTGCAACAATGGAGCTGATCAAGAAGATAGTTTATCATAGAAGTGGAACTTTCACAACATGAAATTCCTTTCCAAAACTTAAAATTATTGCGTACAGAACTCACTACACATATTTAAAATAACTGCTTAATTAAAATGATACAATTGACTAACTAAACTGAATTCCAGTTAAGTTTTCATCTATCTACCATCCAAAATTTTAAGGAAAATATAAAGAAGAATTCAAATTCAGCTTTTCGACTTACTAATTCAAATACTGGATATCACACTCTCCAAATGAAGAAAAGTAGAACTACTCTACATTTCAACTACTACAAAAAGGAAGATGAACTAGATAGCAAAACTAGAGAGACAGAAGGTGTTATTCACATGAGTAATGCTATGGTGCAAATGCATCTAATGTCAATTGCACAAACATACCAATTTCTTGAAGGCAGTTAGTTCCTCATCAGACTGGTTGGATGCAGAGGTGTCAAAATCTGTTCCTTCTGGTTTTGTCCTTGTCCTGCCACCTCCAGGTGCTACTGGTCTGCTGACAACGGTACTTCGGCCTCCACTACCAACTGCAGAACTTTGCCTCAAACGAGCTTCTAGCTCCTCTACACTGTGCAACTTACCAGCCACCTCTGGAAGATTAGCACCAGAATTAAGTTAAAGACGTGAACACATTCCATATTGATATCTAATTTTAATGCATATTCCAACATTAAAAAAAAAATTGCTGCATTTAACACCCTAGTATATGCCACAGTGGGTCATTTTAACCCCTTGCCCTGAAATGATGAACCTAGCTCGTCATGAACTTCTGATGCCAAATCGCACAATGATGAGTGTAGCTCGTCATCAGATTTTCATAATTTTAGCATTATTCAGGGGAACAATATGAATATTTTGAAAGTTGAACAATGTTAAAACATCCATAATGTACATAAAGAACTCATATTTCATGAAATATGATGCATTGGAAGTAATAAAATGATATTCTACGAGTAGCGCTAGCTGTGTTCTCGATGTTCTTACGGGAAGATGGTTCGTTCGTCAACTTTTAAAAATCCTACTCTGGGCAGTAGATTTTAAATCATACTTGCTCAGGAACTACATCCCCAATCGCCATGAAATAAATAGAGTTCTCTTCCATACATATTACAAATTAGAAGTCTATATGTTATTTTAACACAGAAATGTTTAAAACTAATTTTTCATTAGCATGATGAAACTATTGGTAACATTATTTGTGAAACGCTGTTACAATTTGGAATCCTTGACAAACTGTTAGTTTAGCCATCCTTCTGTAATATTATTTTCTTCTGTTTGCGTATTGGGTGTCCACGTAAAAGTATCAAGTTTCCTATCCACTCTCTTTTATGTCTACGAGTGTTATATGCTGACTTTGCCTTCTTGAAAATGGTGTTCCTATTACACAATGAGTCATCCCAGCTTTTCTCGTGGTGGCTATGCAGTTCCTTCACGATAAACTTAGTTTGAATGCGAACATTCATGTGATTAGACTTAGTGTGTTCCAGGAGAATATTATACTCGAAAGTAAACAAAAAAGAAGAAAAGTATAACTAGTTTTCATTTGGAGGTTGAACAGGCCTTATTGGCAAAGGTCACTCAGCCAAATTACAATGTGCATGGACGACCTTTACATGGTGACATACCTGGCCGACTGCAAGCTAAAAAGTGGGCTCATTTTCCTGAACACATCCCATAAACAGGGAAGAAACATCGTCCAACTAAAAGATGTTATCCTTTATATGCTTCAAGAATAATGTCAGAAGTGACATAGCCTAGCAGTGTAAACTCTGCCAGGTACCCTTGCATTTGCGAGAGTGTTTTGAGAAGTATCATACTTTCTCTGATTATTAATAATGTACATGTATATGATATAATGTATTCCAACCTATTCTATAATAATGTTGTCTTACTTTGAACATGGATATTTCCCAATTTTTAACTTTATGTAGAGATTTTTCAACGATATTTATATTTAATTTTCTTTTTTCTTAATATTTAATATTATTATTATTTAAGTTGTAGTTTATTAGAAAAATGTCTTCATAAAAAATGAAGTATTAAACTAGATACTTCACAATATAAAATAATAATCACTTTTTATTTCACTGTTCTCCGTTGATTACAAGCTACAAAATATCATTTCATTACCTACCGTTCCAGTTAAAAAAAACCACAGAAAAATTAAATAGATGATAGGAGCACGATATTCAGAAAATAAATTGAAGTGGAAGGGGTTAATGCCCAATTTGCACCACATTAAATGGAAGACAAATTGACCTAAAATGTCTCTCAATCTCATTCAATGATTTTCAATTCCCTAGCATAAATCTTGGTCAAGGCATGCCTTGAGCAGGATGTATTTCCTCTATCCTGGGATGAAATTTATTGATAAATATAACTTTTTAGAGTAATCCTGTGGGAAATCTGAAGGAAAAATTCAGGATTGTGGAATTTAAAGCAGGTAATGCCTTTAAGTAGGATTGCCCCAAGGTCATTTACATATCCTGTAGAATCCTGCATGGCATTCAATAGTGACCACTTTTTATAAAATATAGATATGAAGGTTTAATGAAAAAATAGCTCCATAATGTGTTGAAAATTTTTCATAACAAAATGTATGACTTTTGTAGGATATTGACCATGAAATGTAGATGTCTCAATAGCACTTTCAAAAAGAACTTTAAATATTGTACATTGTATAAGTTACAAAGAATTATATGAAATGTATTGACATACCAAGTTCTTTGATGCTTGGAGGTTTCATCATTCCAGGGGCCAGCCCATCAGGTTGCTGAGACTGACTCCTTTGCTGGTTACTTCCTCGATGTAACATTTCCAGGAGCAGAGATGACTTGCTGGATGAGTCCTGATCTTGCCCCCTGATCCCACCACCTATGGTGGTACTTGCAGCAGGGGATATAGGTGCAAAGTAGGAGTCTGGGCCACCCAAAGATGGGATTACAATATTAGGCTCAGTGATTTCTGTTGGTTAGGTTAATGGGGTTGAAGGGTTAGACAGGGTAACAAGGTGGCCCAAGGGGTGGGAGGAAGAACAAGTAGTCCAGTTTAATGTTAATGAACAAAAGACAAACAAAGCTTCACTGTAGAGAAAGAGAACCTGATTACTCCAAACAATCAAGTCTCTGGCTGCCGACAGCATGCAAGTGAGTAAATGCTGCTATGCATGATGAAATGGAATCACTAACAATCATGATGAAATATTTAACTGATTTTCAAAAAAGTAAAACTTTTGTTTGTCCAAACATTAACTGACTTTACAACCTGCTTCTTAATAATTTGGCAATCCATGCTTTTTTGGAAACCCTTGGGATAAGGTTGCTCAATATTTACTTGTTATCAGCCTACTTCAGCTGAGTGCTTGAATCTTATGAAAAATCACACCCTATTCTGAATTATTCCCCATCAATACATTGACAAAAAAAATCATCACATCTGTAATAGTTTTTGGGCGATGGCGCAGAGTATACTAGGGAAAACCAATTTAGAAGTTCTGCCAAAGAGTTTATCAAGTACAAAAATTGGTCCATGAAATAATGCAAAATATCTCTAATCAGTCAGACCAATCAATAATCTTTAGTAGCACAACAACAATAGTCTTCCACCTCAGAATTTTCTACTAAATCTCCTACATTAAGAATTCCACATGGATTTTTAATACAGAAGATTTCTAGAGAGTTCCAGAGCTGAGAGACAACTTAGTATTACTGAGTCTTTTCGGATAATAAGAGAACTCATTTTTGCATATTTAACTTTTCCAATTAATGATGCACTTTATTTGTAAATTTGAAACACCATTAACACATTCATAAGCAAAGTTACAAAACAAGGGAGGAAGTTTGAATAGTTTTTAAGTAAATATATTACTTAAATGACGTTTCAGTTGAAATATATCTTTTGGTAATCAATTTCATTATTTTAGCATTCATTGGTAGTTTGAGGTGTGACTTTATGGAACAGATTCATTTAATAACACTTTGTAATTCCAGTATTTTATTTAAACACGACTTCAGATGCGATATTCAATGTCATCATTGTCACACATCTGATATTGAACATTAATACCCGGGCCTTGTCTAAATAAATTACTACGGAATTACAAAGTTATAGTATTTCATTCAACATTCATTTTCAGGCAATGCATCATTTTTCACCAAATATTTAGAAAATCAGAACATTATGGAAAACAAATAAACAGAATTACTTTTACAGGACACTTGATCCAATCATTAAACAGGTTATAAAGTGGTTGAAATTTTAAACTAAACTACCAGCCATGTCATAAGGTACACTTGAAAAAATTTTATATTTATAAAACTCACAATCAATACAGCTTAGAGCGTCACAAATGAAAATAAAAAAAAAACGCAATTAAGATTAACATCTAAGCCAGAAAATAATATGCACAAACTAATTTTTAAGTTTAATTTTCAGATTAAAATCATTCTGTTTTTTAACATCCAAACTAAACTAATGAGTCTTAAATGAAATATTATGCATTTAATACATGAGGTGAAGGTGACAAGGAGACATAATTAGAAATAGGGAATAAATTGCAGCGCACATAAATCATCCTATTACCTCTGCTGTTTAAATATTTTACATCTAGATTCATACTAAACGCATCCCATGGAAGTATAAAAAAACTTCTCATTCTCTTATATAACCCAGCATAATATTTTACTATGATTATTAGTAATTTCTGATGATAGGAAATAACAATGAAGAATAAGTCCAAACAATTGCAAGGAAAATGTGAGGAAGAAAAGCAAAAGCCTCAGTGTTGGTGCTGTCGAGTCACATGAAGTTTTGCTACCAATTTTTGCATGCAATTACTGAATGACTCGAGACGAGACTGAGCATTTGCCTTAAATGACAATTGCAGATGCTTTGAAGGTGAGGAAAACAAAAATTCCGGAAAATGGCAATGCTGAGAAAAATAGTGAGTCATCACCGAAAACTTACAATTCAGAGTGTACTCAATAATTTTCATTCTACTTCACACCACGCTTGACATTTTGGGTGCCATTGGATCAATTCCCAAAATTCTTGGGTTTTATACGTACACTCTAATGATATTAGACATGTTTGACCAAATTTGGCCAACATCCTCTTAATCAAGCTGCTTACACAAGTGCACATGAAGGCATAGAAATATAAAATAAGAATAAAATTAAACTTACCATTTTCTTACATAAAAAAGTTAAAAATATTCATAAAAAATTTTGGAGCAAATACTATGGCTATTGGTTGGTTAAAACTGGTAAGTATGGTGAAAATTCAATGCAATTTAAAAATGAATGAGGTAAATTACACCAAATCCACAGTAGTACAAATTTATAGGGACATTTCAAGTTTTTAGTGTCCATTGCATTACTGACCCAGCAAAAAGATCACTTCAAATTGTGACATTATTCAAAGTTGAAATTGGCCTGCAAAAACAAATAATTCTCAACATATACTGGATGATCAGCTGAAGTTCATTAGAAAATGTAAAGGAGTCAAAAGTATGGGCCGAAATATAGCTACATAGTGGTAAGTGCTGTCAATGTTTCATGCAATGCCAAGATGGATTTTGCTGTTAAAATGGCTAACTGGTAAAACTGCTAAACCTGATAGATTATGAAGTGATCTTTAACCCCTTAAGAACATTCAGGCACTCAATAGAATGCCATATTTAAACCATATCTGTTGAGATGTGTTAAACTAGCAGTTCAGGAAGTCTCCCAGTTCAAAAAATGCAATTTTTGACATAATTATGTTTTATATTAATAATTGCACATTGGCTGTAAATGGTAGGAATGTTTTGCATATTTAACCTATTTTACAGTATTATTAAATACATTTAAATTATTACTATGCAATGTGCATACTATCTATGCCAGTTAATATCTTAACAGATGGTTCAACTACAATCATCATTGTACGTGGGCAGTTCAATAAGTACCCGTGTAGTTTTTGCAGCAATGTTTGCACCCATTCTAGATGGAACTGACCGATTTTGTGTCAGGATTTGTCACTATGGATGAGATATGGGTCCACCACTACATGCCAGATACAAAACAGCAGTCGAAGCAGCAGGTGGAAGCTGGTAGTTCAGCGAAAAAGAAAGCAAAGTCAATTGCATCTGCCAGAAAGGTCATGGCCAGTATGTTTTGGGAGGCAAAAGGGATCCTGTTAATTGATTACCTTGAAAAGGCAGAACAATTACAGGTGAATATTACTCCAACTTTCATGACCAGCTGGAGACCAAAATTCGTGAGAAGAGGCTTGGCTTGAAGAAAGAAAAATCATCTTTCACTAGGGCAACGCACTTGCTCACAAAGGTGCATTGACGATGGGAAAACTACTTGATTTAGGGTACAATTTGCTTGGCAATCCCCCCTACTCTCCTGATATTTTGATTCTTCTTCAGACTTGAATATGTTCCCAAACTTGAAGAAATTTGTTCCTGGGAAGCACTTCATGTGCAATGAAGTTGAGAGGGCTGTAGATGGATATTTCCACAGCCTTCCAGGCTCTCACTTCCGGGAAGGAATACTGTTGTTAAAGAAATGCTGAACTAAGTTTGTTGAAGTCAAGGGAGGTTATGTAGAAAAGTGAAATCATTTTTTAACTGAAAATTGCAGGCTTTCACTGCCAGGCCGAGAACTTTTCACCTTACTTTTGAATTTAACCTCTTGGGACAACATCAAGCTAAATTTTATGATGTAATTTTAATTTTTAAAGTTTCACACAAACTGATAAATGAAAATAATTACCTAATTTCAATTTTAACCACCAATGATCAACCAAAAAAATGAGTTTTTAAAAACATAGGTCTACAGGATCCATCCATAGCTTTGCCCTTCTCTTGAGAACAAAACCACTGGGATTGCCTATTCCTATGCAGGAAGGTGAAAATTTACAATTATAGGATGAATATTGGTGGTGAAAAAAGAAATAAGAAACTCATGCAATGCATTATGCAATCTAAGATGATGCAGTAAGCAAGGTAAATAATTTTCTTGAACTAGATAAATATTGAAGTTGGGAAATGGAAAAATATGAGAATGCAAGTAAATATGGGAGAAATTTCAAGAAACTGCGGGAGATGCCGCAACAGTAACTTTTGACAAAGTCATCCGCTATGTGTAGCATTGCCTGTGTAGCGTGTGTCCGTGACATTGCGTGTGCACGGCATTTCGTCAAAACACCTTGTTCCTTTAAAAGCCCACAAAATTCAGAGTTTAAGAGGACCCCTCGGAAGCTTAACTGGCTAAAGCACTCGGTCGGACATCGAGGGATCCGGGTTTGAATCCCAGTCAAGGCGAATGATTTATACAATCTGAAATTGTTGCATTGTAAACATGGGAGGTTTAGGTGGCCAATATGAAATCTTTGCAACCCTAAAATAAACAAAATGGGAAAGATGAATCACAGCAAAGCAGAATACAAACTGCAAGCAAAAAATTTTCTTTACACTCTGCATATATTAAGTGCATTTAATGTTGTTAAATTTGATACTCAATTCAAGGAATGGTAAAAAGAAACCCTGCAATTTTCCAATTCACAATTAGGTTTCACTGCCATGTATCAGGTTGTGAGTGATGATAAATGGTGAATTGTGGAATTGCAGAGCTCCTCATTACCATTTAAATATGGAGGAATTCGATATAGTTGAGCCTGAAACAATATCCAATATACTTAATGAGAGAAAACAAACCATTTATTATATTATTGAGCAATTCGTCCTGAAGAGATGACCGCCGACTGTCTGGCTGCTGCACCATACCAGCCCCAGGAGCTTTGTTGATGACATCCCCACTCGAACCACTGCTCTCAATTGATTGGCTCTGCTGGTTAGTCATCATTAACATGGTGGCAGCAGTATTAGGTGGGGAGCTTTCCCTGTGAAACCACTGACTAAACCTTGAACCACCTGCATTAAGTCCTTCTGCAGTGGCACCATTCTGAAAAATGTTACCTTTTCTCAATCTCTAGTCCTCCAATCATCCAAAATCATACAGAAAATTACAAATTATGGGCTTCAAGAAAGTGAAATTATGCCATCTTGCTCTTACTGTCAGAAGTCCTTGGATGGAATCCATTGGATCCTTGAAATCCATTCTCAGGAATTCATCTAAGTTGAAATCTCCACCCACTGACGCATTGGCACCACCACCTTGTGTCTGATTAGAAGTACTTTTGCTAGCGGGATGGTTTGAAACTGGGGAGGATGATTTGGAATTATTGGGAGAGTGCGGAGCACCCTTATCACTCTGCTCTTTTTCAGGAGGCAGTGGTGGAGCTTCAGATGTTGATGGAAGAGATGGTGATGTTTTACCAGATCCATGGGGTGACTTCTTGGATGCTGGGATACAAAATGAAATGATTAATAAGGTTATTTATCAGAACCATTATCACAAGTTCAAGACAAAGGAAAAAAAAAGTCATAGCAAAACCACAAAACCTCCTGAAAGAATTCACCAAATATTTGCAGCTTTAAGCATTTATATTTCTATGACAAAGATGCACATAAAATTGCTTTAATCTTTTGTTAATTTTTATTACTGCTTAGTTAGGTCAGTGCACAGTAGGCTGCATGGTATTATTTTCTACAGTGAATTATTTCCTATCTCCAGTAAAGAACTTTTTTTGAAGAGCATTAAAAAAAATGCAAGTTAACAAAAAAATACTCCGAAATTTTGATTCATGAGTAAAGAAATGCAATAATAGCCTTTATAATATGCAAGATGAACCACAGTGAAAGCGGATTTTATTGCCTAGATCTCGATTAAATTTAAATCTAACTTCAGAGATATGAGTAGCCTCATTCTTTTTTGAATTCAAATATATATATATTCTATTCTGCCGTCCAAAAGTTATATTGCTCTCGTGAGTACTTCCGCATCATCGATATATATATATATATATATACACTTGGAAAAGACGCTCTCCGGCGACGCACAAACACACAAACACTAAGACAACAAACACCACACACATAGAAACATAAAAGAAGGATACTTACATTGGATATTTACGTTTCGACGGCACGACGTTTCTGATGACGACGGCCGTGCCGTCGAAACGTAAATATCCAATGTAAGTGTCCTTCTTTTATGTTTCTATGTGTGTGGTGTTTGTTGTCTTAGTGTTTGTGTGTATATATATATATATATATATATATATATATATATATATATATATATATATATATATATATATATATATATATATATATATATATATATATATATATATATATATATATATACATATACATATACATATATATATATATATAAAAAGAAATATATATATTTCGATGATTTCTTCAACGTAACACGGAAGTGTGGAATAAAAAACCTTAGACAGCAACACAGCACATTCACATGAGTCATGATATACATGAGTCATATCTTATCTTCCAAAGAAGACTGAGTTCGAGTCCGTCAAAATTATCAAGATATTATTGTGAGTGTTCTTTTTATGTGTTCTCATGCTGTGTGTTGCTGTCCAAGTTTTTTCTATACATATGTATGAATGTATATATGTATAGACATGTATTCAATATTAAGCTTTTACCATTTGATTTCTGGCCCATCTTGGAACTAGATGCTTGTTTCTTTGAACGCTGACCAAATTGCCCTCCACCACTAGGAACAGCTGAGTCTTCCGGAATATCCTCAAACCCTCTTAGTTCAATGGTATCATGCTGAGATGTCGGTCCACCTATGCACATCATGAAATCCAATATAACTCATCCAATTGTGAGCAATGAATCTACCAAATAGTTACTTGTAGGATACAATGAGAAATTAAATTTAAAATAACTCCACTAATTGTAATTACTCCAACAAATATGTTACTGCAAATTTAAAAATATGCCTTAAAAAATTTACTAGCATAATCATATTACACCACATAAGGTTCTTTTGGCAAATGCACCATTTTCTGAAATTCATTTTCAACATAATTCGAACCATAAACATAGTAATCAACCCAAAGGTCGGTTTGGTAGGTGATGGTCGAGTTCGCCCAGGGCTAAGCCCCACGGTGTGTGAAATTCACACATCAGGGTAGGAGGGCCAGTTCCTTTCCCTGTGCCAGTTATGGTTTCCCAGGAAGATCTTGTACCCGAAAAATCACAAAGCTTGGGTGGAGCTGAGGTTGCCCGGGAATTGAACCCGGGACCCTCTGGTCAGTAGTCCAACGCTCTACCCATGGACTACCACGACTTTCTTTCAACATAGTAACATACTGAAATAAATATACAATACAGATTCAGATCTGATGCAACATAACCATTTTATAATAGCAAAAAAACTTGGAGTTTTCCAATTATTTAACTTCAATCACAACTAGTTTCAATTTCCTACATCATCTCCAAGTGAATCTGAGTTTGAACTTTTTCACATGAATATGATTTTAAGGTACATCAAAATTAAGTGTGATGTAATAGTACAAGTGTTTTCAATTTTGCTAAACTGAAATGACTTCACAAGACATTCTCTGATAAATATCTCAAGAACTGGCATTACATTCTATAAACTCGATGGTTTCAGGCTTCACTTGGTGGAAATCCATTCTAATAAATCAAAAGAGAGATGGTACTTTTTTCCACACTTTATTATTTAAAGTCGACCGGTTTCGTCGCATAGGCGACATCATCAGGTACATAGATTCAGTGAGTTCCAGAATATATAGTTTTTTTGAGAGGGGGGGAAAGAGGAAGGATAGGGGGGAGGGTAAGAGGCGGTGGAAAAAGGGGGGGGGGGTGTGTGAGAGGGAGCGTGGTACTGGGCGTGGGTGACTCCCACTCGTGGTCAGGTATTGTGGTCAGTGAAAGGCAGGAATAATTGCCAACGAGAACATTTTTGTGAGCAATTCCCCCCTTTTGGATACTACCTTGAACAAAAAGTTCCCGGAATAACCACCGTGTGGCGCTCCCAACATTCCGATTTGAGTTCTGTTTTTTTTTGTTAAATTGGTACATCTGTTGTTGATATTCCCTTTAAATCTTAGTGTCATAACTTGACATTTGCAAAAGTTACGTAGCCAAGAGTACATCTATCTCTGTGTGTGTTGGCGATTTTTTACAATTGCAGAAATGGATTTAAATTTGCAAAAACGAACTTGTATTAAATTTTGCGTAAAAAATGGATTTAGTGGCGCACGGACGTTGGAAATGTTGGAAAAGTGTTTCGGCAACGATTCTCTAAAAAAAACGGTCGTTTACCAGTGGCACGAGCGGTTCAGAAGTGGTCGTGAGTCAATCGAAGATGATGAACGCAGTGGCAGACCATCGACATCGAAAGTCGGTGAAAAAATTGATAAAGTAATAGAAGTGTTGGTCAATAACCGCAAATTAACCATCAGAGAAATAGCGGAGGACTTGAACATTGCCTATGGATCCGCCCAAGACATTGTGGTTAATGATTTGGGTTTCCGTCGTGTAGCAGCAAAGTTGGTGCCAAAATACCTCAATTTCATGCAAAAAAGAGACCGTGTTGACGTCGCAAAAGACATGATTTGCGAGGCTGAATCCGATCTCACATTCATCAAAAGGATCATTACTGGAGACGAGACGTGGGTTTATGAGTACGACACGCAATCCAGACATCAGGCAAGTGAATGGCGTTCACCAAATGAGCCGAGACCAAAAAAACCACGTCGTTTTCAGTCAAAAAAGAAGGCAATGCTGACGGTTTTCATGGATTACAACGGTGTAGTGCATCATGAATTTTTGCCAGAAGGCCAGACAGTAAACAAAGAGTATTATTTGGGCTTTATGAGACGTTTGCGTGAAGCAATTCGCCGAAAGAGACCAGAGACCGTCGCACAGTGCTATCATTATTCGTAATTTTTTGACGAAAAATGCAACAAATACCATCCAACAGCCACCGAATTCACCTGATTTGGCTCCCTGTGACTTCTTTCTGTTCAATCGAGTTAAAAAACCATTACGGGGAACGCGTTTTAGCAGCCGAGAGGAAGTAATGGAAAAATCGCAGGAAGCACTGATGGACATACCGAAAACCGAATATAAAAAATGTTTCGAGGATTGGATCAAGCGCTGGCATAAGTGTGTTGCAGTCGATGGGGATTACTTTGAAGGGGACAATATAGATTTAGATGAATAAACTTGTATTTTTAATTTTCTGGATAAATTCCGGGAACTTTTTGATCAAGGTAGTATTTCACTGACCACAATACCTGACGCCCCAACCCCCGCCGTGAACGGCATACCTAACCAAGCTTCCACTTAGCCCACCCCTGCCTTGGAGTCACCCACGCCCAGTACCACGCTCCCTCTCACACGCCCCCCCCCCTTTTTTCCACTGCCTCTTACCCTCCCCCCTATCCCTCCTCTTTCCCCCCCCTCTCAAAAAAACTATATATTCTGGAACTCACTGAATCTATGTATCTGATGATGTCGCCTATGCGACAAAACCGGTCGACTTTAAATAATAAAGTGTGGAAAAAAGTACCATCTCTCTTTTGATTTATTAGAATGGATTTCCACAAAGTGAAGCCTGAAACCATCGAGTTTATATTATCAATGCCAGTACAGCAAAGAAGGCTAAACTTTACCGGACTTGGACCATAAAATACCGAGTGGCGTCTCTAAACATTTTCTTCAATAGTAGATGTCTCGCTCTCGGTGTGACACCGAAGTATGTGACGCTAACCACCGCGTCCAAGACTCCAGCGGCCAGAGCTGCACTAGAGACTGCACGCAGAGTATGGATCAAAAAGGAACTCCAGACCTGGTACATGAGGAGGGACAACATCGCTCAGTACAGATTCCGCCTACACCTAGACCTCTGCAGTGAATTAAGTTGGACGGAATGGACAATTTTCGACGACTACGTACGCCAACGTAGCAGCGAAATCGCGCATAAAAAGAGGTTAGTGATTGTGAAAAAATTGGAAAATCTCACCAAAGACATCCTAGTTCCACCGCTGAAGTCCCGCATGAACGTACCAGCCAACAGTTTTTATAATAGAGTGGTGAACTTATCCAACGTTCAATTGAAAGAGCAAGACATCCGTTTCTTGGAGAAAGGTTTAAAATAAGTCCCCAACCTTCCCTTAGGCATAAAAGAGCTGGAAAATTTAATCGTGGACTGTGACGCAGCCCTTTTTAAAAGTGATAGAAGATTGAAAACTGTCTTTTCCCATAATATTTCCAAATTAATTTAGCGAAGTAACCTCAACGAAAAACATTTTTCGAACGATTTAAAATCCTTAAAGTACGTACAAAAGCTGTTAAAGGAAGAAAATTTAATTTTAGAAAAAGCGGATAAAGGCAATGCAGTGGTAGTTATGGAAAAGACCGAATATGTTAACAAGTGCAACGAATTTACTGACAACAACCCAATAGTGGAGCTACCATGTGACCCTACAAACAAATTCCAAAAATTAGTGAAAAAGGCCCTCACTTCTGCCCCGAGTATCATCAAGCCAAGTGAGACGTACACAGTGACAGTGATGAACCCGCAAACTCCACGATTCTTTGGTCTCCCAAAGATACATAAAACAAATGTGCCAATAAGACCAGTAGTCTCCAGTGTTGCTACTCCATCAAGGAAACTAGCCTCCCATCTAAATTTACTCTTCAGAGAAGTCACAGGTTTCAAGCCAAGATACGGGGTTAAGAACTCAACGGAACTATGCCAACATCTTACCCAGAGAGAACTCCCGTCTTCCAAGCACATCCTAGTTTCTTTCGACGTGAAAGACCTGTTCACCAATATTCCAATTTCCGAAGCCGTTTAAGTAGCAGAAGGAGCATCGAAGAAAGCTGGAGCAGAACCACCCTTCCTCGACGAGTTTCTGGCACTACTAAGAGTGTGTGTGGAAGAGAATTACTTCAAATTCAATGGCAAATTCTTCCAACAAAAGGACGGCTTAGCAATGGGGTCATCCCTTTCACCACTTTTGGCGGACTTATATATGAACGACTTCGAAGAAAGGTTATTCAGTGATCATTCAGGGAACACCAGTTTTATACAGTGTTGGTACAGATACGTGGACGACGTGTTTGCAGTGTGGACTGGTACAATGAGACAACTGGACATATTTTTGAATAAGTTAAATTCCCAATCAAAAAATATAAAGTTCTCTTGTGAAAAAGAAACCAACCATAGTATTAACTTTTTGGACTTAACAATTACAACCGCGGAAAAGGGCTATGAATTCACAATCTACAGGAAAGAAACTACCACAGACCATGTCATCCCCTCCGACTCCCGCCACCACCCCTCCCATAAGATGGCCGCTTTCCACTCCATGCTAAACAGATCTCTCAACATCCCCCTGTCCGCCGAGAACTTCGCCAAGGAAATCAAGGTAATCAAAGACATTGCAGTAAAAAATGGTTACGAAGAAAGTGTCATTAGTAAAATGATCATTAAAAAACGCTCCCTCCGAGCACAGAGACTGTTTTATAAATCATCGGTAACTAGTGAAGATAAGAAACGATGGTGCAAACTTAGTTACTACGGGAAGATTACGCAGTCTATTGCCAACCTTTTCCCGAAGGAAGATATCAAAATTGCATATTACAACAAATGTAACTTAAGGGCTGTGTTAAACAAAACCAAGGACAATATTGACATCAATGATAGAAGTGGCATTTATGAACTTCAATGTGGTGACTGTGAAATCTGTTATGTTGGCCAGACTGGACGGTCGTTCAGAGTAAGAGCAGAACACAGAAGACATCTACGAAATGGTGAGTTAAACAGATCCCATTTTGCAAAACATCTATGGGAAAGTGACCACAGGAGCGACTTTATCCCAGAGATTCTTCACCTCGAGAAAAAGGGAAGAAGAATGGATTGTCTGGAGGAGCTGGAGATTAGGAAGCATCGAAAGGCAGGAATAATTGCCAACGAGAACATTTTTGTGAGCAATTCCTCCCTTTTGGATATTTCACTGACCACAATACCTGACGCCCCAACCCCCGCCGTGAACGGCATACCTAACCAAGCTTCCACTTAGCCCACCCCTGCCTTGGAGTCACCCACGCCCAGTACCACGCTCCTTCTCACACTTCTCCCCCCACCCTTTTTTTCCACCGCCTCTTACCCTCCCCCCTATCCCTCCTCTTTCATCCCCCCCTCTCAAAAAAACTATATATTCTGGAACTCACTGAATCTATGTACCTGATGATGTCGCCTATGCGACGAAACCGGTCGACTTTAAATAATAAAGTGTGGAAAAAAGTACCGTCTCTCTTTTGATTTATTTATTACATTCTATGCTACGTAGGAAAACTATATCATGACTTATGTGGTAATGGCATGCAAAAGAATAATTATTCCAGCCAAAATAGTAGAGTAATTAAGTAATAAAAATAATGATATAACTTCATGAGAAATTCTCTGTTGAAATAATATGAATCTCAATAGATGGGTCATTTATAGCCACTTCATAGACTTTGGGTCAACATTTTAACCTAGATATAGGAAATGAAAGGTAGAAAGGATAATGAACTCCCAAGGAAGTCCCACGGGTAATACAAAAACATAATATTTATTAGGACCCACTTTATCTCTTTCTCAGATTATTTACTACATGCTAAATTGGTCTTCAAACTTGCTATCATTCCTTAATGTTCTTGCTTATAGCCATGACTCTCTTTGAATACCATTGCCATATCTATCTATCCATTATACAATTTTCCTCTGTAACATGGCCTGTGATTAGGGATCTTGAGACACAGCTCTAACGACTCATTGCATCACCAGAAATCGCGATACTACATACTCTCAATTAAAAGAGATCAGATCAATTTGGGTACTGATTATTCAGGATGCCACAACTAAAGTTTATCTTGCACAACCACATGATTATTTGGAATTGAAGATGGCTCTTTCAGGAAAATGATTCAAAAGAGTCAATCGTTTCAATTACCCTGAGTTTGACAATGCTACATGTCAAGATAAAGTCCATAAGATCTTGTGGACTGTCCATAAATAATTTGGAATTAAGTTGATGGCCACACTCTAAAAAGTGAAGTCCAAAAGCCAATCATGCTTACAGTTTCATCTACTATATGTTTGAAAGAGGTCCATTTGACTTACCACATTACTTGCATATGCACTTCATGCATAAAAATATCCCTAAGACTGCATGAAAGTAATTTGGCATCAAAGAAGGTGACTGCTGAAAATCAATGCCTAAAAACAGCCGTACCTAGCTGCACTTGCCTACACTGCATTCAGGTTCATAGACATATTTATCACAACATACGTAGTCACAGGTGTTGCCTTGGACACAAATTAAACTGGGATCAAGAGCTGGCAGGTTAATTAAATGCCCATGAAGTGAAAACTCAATCAAGTCCAATTGCTTTAAAGGTGCCGTACTTCCTGGCTCATTAAAGAGACTTTTTCTGTGTGTTCTAAAATTAGCCTGCATCTTATGGGCTGAAGGTATGTAATAAGAAGTTATGATCATCCTGTAAAACACAAGCTGACTCAAAGGAAAAAATACCCATTTTCTTCTGCATCAGGTATAAATAATGGCTGCCTTTGTTAAAAATGTTGATAATATCACTGTTTTGAGAAAGTGATAGGCAATAGTTTTAATATTTCCTTGAAAGTACTTCCTAAAAAATCCTGAATATATTGTAAATGTATACTATGTAGCACGTTTAACATCAACTCACTTGTGGTGCCGCTGCAAAATTAATATGCAATGCACTAGCAGGGATGCCATCTCCCAGCTATCACATTGTATATCTACCGTTAAACTAGAGAATCTACAGGAAGTCAACCTTAAGTAGTATGAGAGTGTTGTAAAGGAATGTAAAAAAGTTAAATTTAATTTAAATTTCAATAATATCAAACAAATGATAAGAGACTAAGCATTACATAAAAATATTAAAATGATAATAACCTTATGGGATCTAATGAGAACAGATTGTCATTCAGTATTGCATTGCAACAAAGGCATGAATAAAGTTTCAAAAGATGGGAACAGGGCAGCTGAAAGGCATTTTAATGCACCCCTGACTGAGAAGATTATACGAGAATAGATGAAACAGAAGATAGATTTAGTGAATGCAGATGGAAGTAAAAAACTTTAGACTCATGTGCTCTTAATTTGGGCAAAGTTTGCAGTTCTGAGTTTACACATTTAAAATGAATAATAAATCACAGGAAGAATGGGAATATTGTTTCAATAAAACTTACTTTAATTGGAGGGTGAAAATTAGCGATAGGAATTTCTATTGCCCATTTTCTCTTCAGGTATCTCATGGCTCATGAGATACCTGACGAGTTGAATTGGTTTATGCCTACCTACCAGAACTATAATAACACAAAAACTGCCACTTGAATTTGAAAGACAGTTTAGAGAGTACAAACTCATGATGTCACACCGAAGGGAAGAATGAAGCGACCATCGATTTCTAGTGTTTGCGACTGGTTGAAAAAGTCCTGGCAGAAAGTTAAAAATTATACATTATATATTTGATTAATCATAATATATTTTTAAAACTACAGAATTAACAGCATGCTATATGATTGAAGATAGCATGGTACATATAGAAAGTGGCAACCCCAGTGAAAATAACTGCTGGAATGATTTATCAGCAATGATGATGAATTTCTAGGATTCCACGACGAATAAACGATGATTTAACTGCTAATTTTCTCAAGTAAATATTAAATTTTCTTCAAATTAAGCATCACATTAAAATGCTTAGATCCTTCAATGTCTGATCTAAGTATTTTTCATAAATTCTAACCTGAAAAATCACAGTGCAGCTTATGGGCCAGGTAATATGATATAGGAAAATCAGTTTCTTGCAACATAGACAACTTGAGATCATGAGTTGTGTAATTTATTACACGAACAATTTTGATAAAAATCTTTAACTTTAAATGCTCACTAGGTAGAATATTCACCAATCAGATGACATCTGCATCCTGTCAGCAGAGAGTGCTTGGCCTTGTTTCAACAATTTACATTCTACATAAAAAATCATAATGCAATATGTTCCCTCTAAATTTTTTTAAGTGGAGAATGAGTCAACTGGGATTTTGATTACACAAGATAATTATTTCCCTTATCCCAAATAATCAGGAGTCTACTTCTGACATGCAAAGCATGAATAACAATGATACTGCTTCATTACCTATTTTATCAGTTTGATAATACATGCATTACAAACACTCATCATCACAATCCTCATTAGCCAAAACTGAATAGATAACAATGATGTAATATGATTACAGGACATACCTGAAAACCATTCTGGCTCTTCTTCCCCTCTGGAGTCATATGACCTTCTGCGATCATTTCCATAGCGACCTGATCTCCCAGAGCTCCTCTCTGAGGATCCCTTGTTGTTCACATTTCCCCTGTCCCCAGTTCCTCCATTACCACAGCCCCCAAAACCATCTCTGTCCCTATCAAAATCACGCCCAAAAGGCCGCCTCTCAGATCTTATATTCCTGTAAAATTGAAAATTTTTAATATTAGCTCACAAGACCAGAGTTAGAAAAATATTAAGGTTTCTTAATGAAGGAATGCTTAGTCTCAATGATACAACTCTTTAACACATCACTCCATATGTGAAACAAAACTTGCCCTGTATTATATTTATTTATTGACTTAAGTGGGTGAGATTGAGACTTATAATCCCCAAGATTGAGAATTATAGTTCCCTCTTCCACCTAATCCTTTGGATTTATGCAATGAATACAAAGGTCGGTTTGGTAGGTGATGATAGAGTTCACCCAATACTAGGCCCAAAGGCATGTGAAATTCACAACATTGGGGTAGGAGAGCCAGATCCTTGCCCTGTCCCACCTATGGTTTCTCAGGAAGTTCTGGTACCCAAAAAATCACACAGCTCGAGTGATGCCATGGAAACATGAATGAATCGTAATGGCGACTTCCGGTAATACTTGTGATAATTGCTCCAAGAATATCCCTGAAAATCAGGTATATTTGGAATGTGGATTCGGCTGTAAGTCATTTTTCCATTACGGATGTGTTGGCTTAACAGAATCAGTGGCGAATTCCGTAGCTAACAGCTCGCAATTACTCTACCGATGTGAAAAGTGTTCGTTTGGCCCATGTGACGCCATCAAAAAAATCGAGTGTAAACAAGACAAAGTTCTGCAGATAGTGACAGATCTACAGGTCAAGCTAACGGACTGTCTAAACTTAATAAATAACCAGTCGAAAGAAATAGCCATGCTAAAAATGTGTCCACTGAAAACGCAGGAGAAATCGAGGGAATTTCCGGGTGACGTTAAAACACCGAGTGCTAATTCAGTGGAAAGTGAGCGATTCCAGCATCTTGAAAAAACTGCAAAAGAGAAGAAAAGCAACATGGAACGATTTAATTATCCCCAAGTCGTAGCTACTGATAAAAATATAAATTATAAAGAGCATGATCCGAAGGAGACGCTGCCGTACTCTTTCGTTGCTCGCAATGGAAATTTGCAGCCGCCGCCTATGGAACTGCATACCACTACATGGATCATGAGGAAAGAAGACGATGAGGGCTACACCATGGTCACAAATAAGCGGAAACCTCGGCCGAAACAGATTGTGGGGACGTCGAATTCTGACAGTTATTTAGTCGGGCTACCGAGAATGGTTCACATACACGCATGGCGTTTCAAAGAAGACACGACAATTGAAGCAGTAAAAAACTATATATCAAGTAAAATACCTGGCAAGCACTTTGAGATCGAGCAGCTGAAGGTATCTAGAGGCACCTACACCTCTTTTCGTGTATCCGTTGGGGAAGACCTAAAAGATGTAGTGGAAAGTCCCGGCTTTTGGCCGAAACATGTTTGTGTGAATAGATATTTTTTTCTGAAACCCCGCCTGACCTCCTCGAAGGGTTAGTTAAAATTAGGCAGCGTTTAACAATCGCGCAAGTTAATATTCAGTGCCTCAGGAACAAAGTGAACCTGCTTGAAGTGGCCATCAACGAGTGCGAACCAGACATCCTGTGTATTACTGAGCATTGGTTAAAATATGACAAACTAATGGTTATCTCACTTTCAAATTACTCACTAGTGTCCTCATTCTGCCGCACCACACATAAAAATGGAGGTGTGGCCATATTCGTTCATAGTAGAATAAAGGGTAATATTAAATCAATTAACGTGCCTGAGATGGAAGAAAAAACTTTTGAATGTGCAGTGTGTTTCCATGAAACTCCAGTGGGACTGCTCGTGCTCATTTCCATCTATAGATCACCAACCGGGGACTTTCATGCATTTATTAAAAAACTTGACCAACTCTTTTGCACTCTATATGCAAACAACCGGATACTTGTGTTGAACGGCGACCTCAACTGCAATCTCCTAGTTGACTCCCCTCACAGATCTGAATTGCTGAATTTATTCAAAACCTATGGCATGGAATGTTTTAATAATAATCCCACTAGAGTCACTCCCACATCCGCCACCCTAATTGATTATGCTGTGACCAATGTCAACCAAGAAAAAGTAGCAACAACAGTTAGTGACCTAGGTATATCAGACCATAGTATGGTGAAAATAAGTATTGATATTAACCAACCAGTGGCGAGCTTAAATGATAAAACCTACCTAAGGCGGTCCTTTACCCACGGAAATATGCAGCATTTTCTGCTCCTTCTACAGTCCCAAAACTGGGACAGTGTCTATGACCTTAAGTCAGTAGACGAAGGTTTCAATTACTTTTATTCAATTTTCAGACACAATTTCGAATTGTGTTTCCCAGAAATACAGCAGAAAATATTCCATATAACAAAATGTAAGCCATGGCTAACTGACGAGATCCGTTACTACTCAACTATCCTTAAGAAACTTGCTATCTCCAGTAAAAGTTCTAACAATCATGAGCACCGGTTACTCTATAAGGAATTTCAAAAGTATTACCGTAAGCTGATTTCTACTACGAAAAGAACTTACAATGACAATAAGTTACTTAATTCCAATAATAAGTCCAAAACCGCATGGGAAATAATTAATGAGTGTAGAGGTAAGAAATATCCACAACTTGCTCTCCCCAAACTTTGTAATCCTGAAAATAACATTGCCATAAGCTATTCATCTCTAGCTAATAAATTTAACAAACATTATGTATCAGCTCCTTGCCCAATTACTTCTCATGCTAATGTGCTTTTTGCAAATGCACCATCATCAATGTTTGCTAAGCCTTGTTCTGAAACCAATCTAAAAACCATTGTCTCCTCACTCAGAAACAAATTCAGTACAGGCCCTGATGAAATTCCTGGTAAAGTTGTTCATCATTGTTTTGAAGCCATAAAAGCACCCCTTTTATTCTTAATTAATGAATCATTGACACAAGGGATTTTCCCATCCCAATTAAAAGAATCAAAAGTAGTGCCCATATATAAAAACCATGGCTGTGTAAACGATTTAGACAACTACAGACCAATAGTGGTCCAAAATACATTTGCTAAAATATTCGAAAAAGCCATGTTCATGCAAATAGCACCTTATCTTGAAAAAAACCTCCTACTTTCAAATTCTCAGCATGGATTTAGATCTGAAAGGTCTACCACAACCGCCATATGTCAGGCTATTGATATTATACTTAATTCATTAGATGCTAAACGCAAAACTCTTGGAATGTTTTTTGACTTGTCAAAAGCTTTTGACAATGTAAACCACGATAGACTACTAATTAAACTCAATAGAATAGGGATTAGAGGAACTCCTCTAAACTGGATGAAGTCCTACATTCACAATCGGACTCAGAAAGTAGTGTTATCAGTAGATGGGTCAAAATATTCATCCATAGCATACCGAGTCAACAAAGGCGTTCCACAAGGCTCAACCCTTGGGCCACTCCTTTTTCTGATATATATCAATGACCTACCTAGCTGCTTACAGAATTATGAAGGAATTACACCAGTGCTGTATGCTGATGACACTAATGTAATAATATCGACAGAAACTTACCCCAGCCTTGTGGAAAAATCACAGTCTGTCACACTTGCAATAAACAAGTGGTGTACAGACAACTTTCTAGATCTAAATGTAAATAAAAGTAAAATAGTATACTTTACACACAATAAAAATGCGACTGATGATCTGCTGGTAAAAATTAATGATCAATCAATTGAGAATGTGACGGAATGTAAGTTTTTAGGCATTTCTCTGTCTGCTAATATTTCTTGGGATATGCATGTAAAAGCCCTTCAGCATAAGCTCAGATCAACTTGCTATTTATTAAGACACTTGTATGAAACTACAAGTAAAAGTATACTACTGAATTTATACTACGGGGAAATTTATTCAAATATAACCTATAGTATAATATTATGGGGATCAGCTGCTATCTCTCAAACCATCTTTAAAATGCAAAAGAAAGCCATTAGAATAATTACCAGGAAACCTCACAATGCCCCATCAAGGCCTATTTTCCATGAATTAAAATTGCTACCACTCCCGTGCATATACATTATGTTCTTAATTTTGTATATTAGAAATAACATTGGAAACTATTCTCTTAACTCTGCCTATCATCATCACTACACCAGAGGAAGGAACAACATCCATTATGGGAATGTTAGAACTAAAGCATTGAAATTAGGACCCAATGAAATGGGCATCAGATTATATAACAAACTACCCAAAAGTATAAAGGAAACTAAGGGAACTGCTGCATTCAGGCATAAATTAAAAAGATATCTACAACGCAATATGTTCTACTCGGTTGATGAATATCTCAACAACATTCCTGACTAGAAGGTTTATACTCTTTGTTTATAGCAATTGTCATGGTCTGATTCATGTTGGTTATTCAATTATTGCCTTAATTAATATTTCATGTGCATGTAACAGCCAATGTTCATGGCGTTATGTCATATATTATGTAACTGTGAGCACCATTTCATTTCTTTGTATCTTAATTAGAGCCTGTGTCTTTGCTCCTTATTGACGTGCCTTATATCATGTACATACACCATCCACCCGGTATTTTGTATTGTGATCTCTGGGCAAATAAAAAGTAATAATAATAATAATGCCGAGGGTGTCCATTATTCGAGCCTCTGGTCAGTAGTCCAACACTCTACTCCTGGACTACCACATCTCCATATACAATGTACATCCATGAATAGTTAACCATGGTTATCAGACTCAAAGGGAAGAGGTAGTCCAGTGGCTTCCCAGGAAGACCTGAGAATCTACTCATTAAATTACACAGCTTGGATGAAGCTGATAGGGACCAGTGGGGTCCCCGGGAATCAAACCCAGGCTCTGCGATCAGTGGCCCAGTGCTCTACCCTTTTGGACAACTACATCCCTAGAATATAATAATATAAATATGGGACCCACTCTTCTATTATTTTTCAGTCTAATGCCATTGAAAAATAATGATATTTTGATGCAAAGGTAACCCAGTTAATGGAAAACAAAGCACCTTTCATCTCTATCACGGTCCCGCATTCCCCGGAAGCCACCAAATTCTCCATCAGGCTCCTTCTCACGATCCACTCGAAAATCAACCCAGTATTCCCGGTCTCGCTCCCGATTGATAATGCGGCCACTTCCTATACGCCGGTTTGATGTTATCTCACGGTGTCCTTCCCTGAAAATTTTTATCACTGCAATGATGACTCCAAACACATTTATAACATACAATTCAAAATATTTCATGCTCAACAATATATTATACATACAAATAATCCTTTTATTAAACCAACAAAAAATATTTATCCAAACCAATTACAGAACTAGCAAGTGAAATAAATAGAAATGTAAGAGCATACCACAGGACGGAGTTGCCAAACACTGATTGACTATAGTAGCTATGGAATATTCATTGGTCAACATTTACCATAACAAATTGCACAAAAAAACTAACCAAATGTTTTTACCTTCATTTAGAGCCATATTCAGTGATTGTTAACTTTATCTTCATCGACCATGTAAGGTATCTGTCAATTTGGGAACATTTCAGAATATTGAATTTGATTTAGGACTGTTCCTTCTTTTCACTACTCACATGCCTTCTCTTTCTGATTTTATCTTCATCAATATCATGCAATCACACTGACGATGACATTTCATGCAATGATATTTTGAATTTTACCAGAAGCAATTCCATCAAAAGTCACATTCACCACTCATCCCACATTCTGATGTCAGATCCCAATGTGCTGAGATGAAGATCAGTATGGGTATTTCCTACATCTACTTAGAGGTGATATATTGACATTCTCCTTTTCACACACCACAGAAGTGAAGGATTCAAGTAATTTTACAACTAATTTGATGAATTTTACACCAGTTTCTATAACAATAACCATAATTTGTGGAAAATTAGTAAATGAAAATTTAGGCAACAAGCAATTTTATACTTTTGTCAGTAAATATATAATAAGTAAATAGCTCATGATGACATTTTGTCAAACCCTGAATGGAAAATATAAGGAAGCCAGATTGAGTGTAACTGGCAATTATTTTGTTCACATTTACCTAAGTGATAGAAATCATCATGGGCCCAATCACAATTTCAATCTAAAAATGATATCATAAATAGGTTGTCGAAATCACATGACAGAATGCTGTGCAGGTTTCGATTTATAAAGCAAAAGATTGTACACAAGTTATTGGCATTAAGTGGCATTAGAATAATAACTCAACTTAAAAATGACAATCATAAAATGATTTGAAGATTGGTCTCTCGGCATGTTACCTTAATGGCATTCCATGTTGAACCTAATTCAAGTTCATCCAGATACTATCCACCATGAAATGCCTCTTGCTACGGGAAAACACACTTTGTTCTAGTACCAGGTGAGCAGAATGTTTCAGCAGAGTTGATGATGTATAGTCATAGCATTCGAGGGTCCTTAGTGAGAATGTTACAGCAGAAAAAAGTGGGAAATTGAAGGAAGATGATAGAATTTTCCACTTACATCCCAGTTCTTTAAACTAGATTTTTCCAACCATTTCCCCTGTCAGCACTTTTTCCACCTTACACTGCTTTACAGTAAACATGTTCTTGTTCGGTATATCATTGCACTAGTAGTGGGGCAGTAATTCCAGACCTATGCACTATATTGTCAACAAATAAACACCCATATGTCATGTATTCCATCAGATTCTGAATTCTGGATACCTGCAAGACCTGGGATTCAAACTGTTTTAGCCATACTGATTTATCCTTCCTAGGGGTGGTGACTTTATGGGAAGAAACCAGTATTTTGGCTACCCCATGGACCATGAAATTTACCACCCAGAGGCCACTGCCTCATCTCAGAAGCCATTCATTGGAGAGAACTGCTTTTCCTCGCAGAAAAACATGGGGCTCATGCAGTAGAATAATGATAACAATTGACTGATATGATGATATGCCAGAAATTAACTTGGATTACTTTATTTTCCATTCAATATTTAATGAAAAGTCTTAATTAAGAGTACTTAACTACAACACTTTAACCTTAAATATGCAAATATAAGACTGTAGTGTTTTCTGCAGATATTTCAAAGAGGTACATATGTAGTGGTAATGGTTTATTGACAATGGGTGAAAAAAATAATAAATGAGTTATAATGTCATTTGAAACCTTTTTTATAGAATTTGAAGGCAAGAATGAAGCATAAGCATACAGACTAAATATCTCCAAAGTATCCTAACACAAATTTATTCTTTAAATAGGACAACCAAAAAAAAATTAGCTTACTTCAACTATGAAAAGCAATTCAATGACCTTTTATATAGTAACTGGATAACTATGGAAAATTACTTATCCAAAATATGCACGTGATTTTGAGAACTATACAATGAAGGCACTTCTTTGAATTTTTGCAAAAATGTGAATGAAACCTTCCCAATTATCTAGAATTTTGGCTGATTCACTTCAAAATTAATGCTTAAAAAAGGTTCAGACATCCCTAATCGGCAATAATGAAGTGAGTAAAAAACAATTATGATACTTTTTTACTTTGCTTCATTCAAGGTTATGACCAGAGTAATGAGGTTCCATATTTCATCCATTTACCTCTCCCCTTTGCCCAGGGGGCTTTCAGGGCGGCGGTTTGATGCAGCCTGCTGGTGCTGAGACGACTGCTGTTGCTGCTGTTGTTGCTGCTGTTGCTGGGGTGTCACCATGACAAAACAACCAGAGTTGAAATTGCGCCGCTGAGGACTGAGGACAATGCCATCTTGCTCTTTCCTTAGTCGCTCTCTTGGATCTCCAGACCGCCGCTGAGGAAAAGACAAGAAGATGCACATTATCTATTGGTTCGATGCAATTTAGCAGTTGTTGAGGAAATATTTTCATTCTTGAAGAGACCATCTTTTACAACCACCCAATTCATTACATTAGTCTCAACTGGAAATTATTTATGACTTAGCACTTCTCATATTTACTGTACCAAGCGTGGTAATGGAGAATAAATGGAGCTATCAATACAAGACTCTGATGCTATATCCTCTCATGGATATTAATCTAGAATTTCATCACTTCATTATCAAAATGACAAAATCTTTTATTCATTCTTCATATAAGAATACATCATATGAGGAAATTTCACCGGTTCAATTTTTCTTAACAGCTTCCATGTCTTGCTAAGTCTTAGTCAGTACTTACATAGTCTTCCATGCTTCTCTTAACAAACATACTGACGAAGTGTCAAAGTTTTCCAGAGCATATCCAATGATTATGTTCTTTTCATATTTTATATGCCAATTTTGAAACAACTTTTAAGATGCGACATTCAAATACTTTAGTTGATGCCACAGTGGTATCAAACATTATTTTACTTCAAATACACCATAAAAGAGCATTTACTAGAAACTAATATTAACATTTCATACGATAACATTCATCAAGGTGATATGTTAATGCCAATACAGCAATTTCTGAATTGCAAAAAAAGCTGAAATTGGCAATCATTTTTGGCACATCACGAGGATAATCATGGATGTCAAAAACTTTAAGTGGGAGTGAAATAATACTACCCATTAATTTTCACCAAACCATGGTGATTGCAGCATTCAATTCAGCTTAGCTTACCCCAACAGCATTTAGCCTGATGAATCCTTTTGGAGGCTCATGGGGCGCATCTCCATGCCCAACTCTTTCATCTTCATTGGAATTCTCATGCCTGGAGCCATGATGCCATTGCCCTTGGTCCCAACTTCTTGATCGATGAAACGGTGGAGCATCACTGAACAAAGAATTATTTTATGGTGTTGAAACATTACGCCTCAAATAAGATAATAATGGTTTCTAATATCTTAAAAATAGGCTATGTGTATTAAACATCCATAAAAGTAAACAATTCACTACAAAAGTCATACATTTAAGTTCATTCATAACGAGAACCATAAAAAGATCTTGGCAGATGTATACAAAGAGAGGAGAGATGGTTGGAAAATAGGCAATTTATGAACAACATATCACGATTGAGATGACCAATGCAGTAAATATGGATATATGTCCATATCCTTGCCAACAGCAATTAGCTAAAATTTTAAAGATTTTTGGACAGCATTCACAGTGATTTCAGAAGTTTCCTTTCTCAGAATGTTATTTCTCTTAGTTAATTTATCCCAAAGAGCAAAGTCCTCATTTCCATGGTACTAGGGTTATTTCTAAAAACCCAACCCTTGAAGATGCCTAGAAAATACCTAAGATATGTGCCATGAAATTAATCGAGGCAGGAAGCATGAGGAATTGAAAAATATAGTCCATGGTTTACAGTATTTATTTAGTACCACGTTAGGTGGGGAATAGCTATATAACTGTATTTAAGTAGTAGATTCATTAAGAGCCTAATTTGACAGGAAAGCTACATACTCTTTTTCATGCAGAGGAGAAATACTGTACATATGATGTTCAAGGCAAATGATTTTTATGCTCTGAAGTTGATACATTGTAATGCACAATTAGCGGATGACTCCGTTAAAGTTACTGTTGTGGCATCTCCCGCAGTTTCTCATAATTTGTCAAAGGTAAAACACTATTGTGTTTAAAGTTGGCTTTAACCTCATGGACTGTGGTGCTTTGTACACAACTATGAATGCCTGTGAAATTGTAAGTACGGTATTGCATCACAATGTATTGTTCCTATAAAGCTCCCAAAATTTCAGATTTTAAGAGGACACCTCGATACCTTAAGTAACTGGCAAAAGCACCCAGCCGGATATCAAAGGATCCGGGTTCCAATACCATCCAAAGCATAAGATTTTTACATACTGAAATAGATGCATTTTAATGCTTTGACTTGTTTTAAAGGAGCTTGAAGGCGTCCTCATTCAAAATATTTACATTTAGATGAACATAGGGCGTTGAAATGTTTGTTAAAATTGAGAAAAACTCAACAATTGCCAAAGATTATTGCAAAATATTTTTAAAATGGTGCATTTTTGTATGTTTTAAATGTTGTTGGTTTTGCAAACATATTTTACATTTTGCAAATAATTTGTACAAGTGCTCTACTTTGGGGGACAAGATGATCACAGGAAATCATCTCATTTGTAAGTCAGGGGTCAGCTTAACTGTCACCTCCATGCTCACTAATCACACCTCATGTTCATAGCAATGACCATCATTACTGAAGTGTCTACTGATGCAAGCTTTGTTAGGCTACATACTACTTTAGATTCCATTTTATATCATTCACAAATATTGTTTGGAAGAAAACACATCTAATAAAATTATGCATTGTCATCGATGAAATTAAAACAATCATTACACTGCTCTGTGTGATATGTGCACATTGTTATTTTCAATTAATATAAACTGACTAATGATGCATCAGTTTCACCATTTTTCCAGTTTATATACTGTTTTAAGTTTTCATCTTTGGCCCTTGGTTGTAATAAATATAATGTTATTATTATTTAGTTTTCAAAATTAAGATGTGGTTACAGAATTTTTAGATACCCATGTCCTACTACACAATAAATTTTACCAACAGATATAGTTAGGTTTCCCAACTTTTTATAGCAGTGTTTAAAGGCAAAATACGAGGCATGCTCATAAAGTACGAGCCGTTTGGTCACAGGAAAAATATACTCATATGAAACACATTTTATTGGTACTTTTAGTTAGCTACGATCCTGCTTCACTTCTCTACATAATCGCCATTCACTTCTAAGCATTTTTCGTACCACTGCACAAGCTCCTTTAACCCCTCTGCATAGAAGCTCGCCGCCTGAGAGTTGAACCAATTGACAATGCCATTCTTGAGTTCCTCTTTGGTTTCGAAAAGTTGTTCACCGAGCCACTGCTTCAAGTGCAAGAAGAGGAAGTAGTCGCTAGGTAAAAGGTCAGGACTGTACGGTGGGTGGTTTAAAGAGTTCCCAACGACCCAAAAACTCTCGTCCACTGGACATTCTTTGCTCTTTGTGGTGGTCGGTGAGCATTTTCGGTACTCACCTTGCACACAATTTATGGTATCTGAGGTTTTTTGTGACAACATTGTAGACAACAGTGCGTCCAAGTTGAGGAAATTGTTCAGCAAGGCCTTTAATCGTCACTCGATGATCACGTTGCAGTGTTTGTTCCATTTGCGAAACTATTTCATCGGTGTGAATACTAGGCCTGCCACTTCGCTCTTCGTCATGGATATTTTTTCATCCATTTTTAAAATCACGGCACCATTGTCTAACCTTTCCTTCATTCATAACTGTAGGTCCATACACTAGGCATAACTCCTGATGAATGTCATGTGAGTCATAATGTGATGAGAGTCATAAATTATCATGAGAAATCAAGGGCACGAAAACTTTTTGGAACTGAAATCCTTCTTGTCAGTTTCTTCTTTTTCAATAAACTGAAATAAATGGGCATTACTGATTTTGAATCTAACAAGCATTGTGTGCACAAAATCTTTTTCCATTACAATGTGCCTAATGACTTTTGCACAGCACTTTTTGGATTGAAAGAAGCTTAGTTTAACTAAAAACTAAGAAGTGTTGAATTACTATTGCTACTTGTCTTTATACAACTACTGACTTTTAATAATCAAACCACTTTACTTTTCCACATAAACTTTTTAATTTTTACTACCCAGGTTTCGTTATAGCATAACATCATCAGGTAAATTTACCTGATGATGTTATGCTATAACGAAACCTGGGTAGTAAAAATTAAAAAGTTTATGTGGAAAAGTAAAGTGGTTTGATTATTAAAAGTCAGTATGAAGATTTTCCACCAAGTTACGCCAGAAACTGTTTTATTTATACAACTATTTAATATAACCTAAGCTCTCAACTCCACATACATTGGAATAATGGTGAATTTTTATGGGACCTGATAAAATTATCGTAAATTGTGGGAAAATGTTTATCCTAATAATGCAAATACAGGGTTTAACTGTATCGATTATAATCTATACAAATACCAACCTAACAGGGTTAAAAAGCATGATCAAATGAGAAAATGTGCAGATAACTTTGTAGTATTGTAAACAGAGCATCAATAAACACAAATAATAAATGAAAAAAAAATACTTGTTAGGTATAGATGGTTTCTGTCGAGACAATGGGTGGTTTCTCAGTTCCATCAGTTGTTCCTAAAATAGAAAAGTATATAACAATTAGTCATTCATAAACACAAAAAATATCATTCATGTAAAACTAATATTGACATTCTTGGCATGGTTCAACCCATATTAGCATAGCAAAGTGCTTCTTGGTAAATAATTACCTAAATCACACTCAATAGGTTAAAATATGGTAAATAAATGATAAATTATTTGTTTAAAATATCTCAATTAAAGATGAGTGATTTTGTAGTGCATTTATCTTTTCAAAAAATGGAGAAATCCTGCTTGTGACTTCATCTTAAAATCCTTTGAATGATTGCCTCCTTATTTCATCATGAATATTTGATTTATTCAAGGAATGTAAATACATGAAAAGTGTCAAGTTTTCAATCAAGTCAGGAGGAAACCAATTGGGATAAGCAATTTAGCTAATCGTAGCTAGTCGCATGACATTCCAGCACGATTTTAGTGTTATTCTCTTTGGTTGAAGTTAAATCTAAGGGAAGCATTAATGTGATAACTGCAATTATACTGATATCACTGAGACTACTTTCATCTATACATACCCTCGTGTACTGGTACTTTGGCTTCTTCCCAGACGATGTAGCAGTCTTTGGTTCAGGTTCATCCTCTGAGGGCTGTGAGTTGTCAGCTTCTCGGGACACAGTAATGCTATCACTTCCCACATCATCCTCACCTGGTTAAAAAATAAATCAAGTCTTAGTTCTAAGAGTACTGCAAATACCATCTAATGATGGGACATGGGCAAAAAATCATGGATATCAAGGCAGTCTCCTCAGAGGTGATGCTAGCTTGTTTACTTATGTAGATAGTGAGCTTGAAATATTGGTAGGCTTTGGTTTTGTTAGAGACAATATGAGTGTGTGCTGCTCCAAAATTGACTGGTAGAGTGCAGCAGCCTTCAGCAGGCCAGTAACCCTGCATACTCTATCTCCCATTATTCATAAAACTCAAAAGGCCTAACATAACCAAAGTCATGAGAGCGATGTAGGTCTCATAGAATTAGAACAACGAGAGATGGACATGGCAACCCTAAATAGACCAATGGTACCCGGCATACAGAATTTATTTATTCTTCTTGGTCTGAAAACAGCACTTTTTGGCCTTTACATCAGAAAACAATGACAACACAAAAGTGACAACAACACAAACACCCAAGCCCTAGGTGGAAAAAAACCCACCCGAAGGGAATCAAACCCACGACCCTGGATTGGCAGACATGAACGTTACCCTGCCACCACCGGGGCTGGCAACCAACCTTGAATGATAGGTGAGCATGGGAAGCATCTAGAGAAGGAGAATTAAATGATTTCAAGATGAGTGCAAATTCTTTATAATACTTGGTGGGACAAACTTTGCTTTCCCAAATATACTTATTTTATCATGATCAGAATTCATTACATGGTAACATATTTAGGTGCTTTAATTCATTATATATGTTGAACAAACATATGTATGTACTGTTATTGATATTAATGATATAGTACTGTGATCAGGTGTTTATGTCGTGGACAATCGAGTTTTCGTCATGATTCTGAATGAAAAGACTAAAATATAACGAATCACAACATAGTACCTCATAAATTACTTTGAATTCAGACCCAACTTGGTATCCATAGATGATTGTAGCTTGTTACGCTACAGTCAATATAGACACTTGGGATTGGTTTAGATTGAAGTCACCATATGTCTTGAATGAGTGTGATTCTGGAGAAAGAAAGATATTAGGAGACATGAATGGCTGGGTTGGAATAGAAGGGATGCCTCGGTGATAGGGCCATTTGGGCATGAGTGAATAATAATAGGGCAAAACCTGAGCATGTGCACAAAATATCTATTTTGTATTGAATATATGATTTCATAATGATTAAAGAGGCATGGGAAGAACTAGAGGTAGGGATGAAAGTCAGAGGGGAATTCGTAAAATCAGTTAGGTTTGCTGATGACCAAGCATTAGTTGCTCAGTCAGCTAAGGGGTTGCCAACATTGCTGAGTGATTTGGAAGTTCAGTACAATAGACATGGGATGAGAATCAATTTTAATAAAACAAAGGTTATGTGATTTTCCAGAAAAAAAAGGCTAAGCTAAACATTAAAATATGGGAGCAAAAAATAGAGCAGGTAGAACAGTTTACGTGTCTCGGAAGTGTTTTGGACCAATACGGTCAAAGTAGTACGGACGTAAGGAGAAGAATTGCGCTAGACAAGGAGGCTTTCTCAAGGAGGAGGGAGTTGATGACGGGGAGGTTGAGTAGGGAGGTTAAGAAAAGACTCGTAAAAACTTTTATATGGAATATAGTCATGTATGGCGTGGAAACATGGCCATTGGAGCAGGAGGATAGACGTAGATTGGAGGCTTTTGAAATGTGGGTAGGAAGGAAAATGGAGAAGGTGAGATGGACCGAAAGGAAAACAAATATGGAAGTACTGGAGATGGTGGGTGAGGAGAGGGATTTGTTGAGAGAAATCCTATGGAGGCAGGAAAACTGGATGAAAGGCGTATTGAGCGGTAGTGGAATGTTGAAGAAGGTAATAGAGGGGAGAATGTTGGGCAAGCAAGGAAAGGGTAGGAACAGGATAGGGATGTTGGATGGGATGAAGGGAGAAAAAAAATACACAGAGATGAAGAGGGACCTGATGTAGAGTAGGTTGCTGGATTGGGTTCTGTTTGGAGTTGCAAAATATTTATTTGATAGTTGTGTCCATCCAAAAACCTACCTTAACCGGTAGACTACCTAAAAAAATACGATTTCATGAGAAATCTGCGAGGCATTGAACATGGCAACTAAATACACAAAAGAAGGCATACAAAGAATTTGAATGGCAGAAGCAGAACAAATGCAGAATGATAACAAACAAATGACAAGCGGTGAGCAAGACGAAGCCAAAGTTAAGTGCCCCAATTAGGTTAGATGGTACAAATTAATGCAGGAAAGTCAATTTTATGATTATTATTAAAATGAAAATGTGCTTTTAACAGCATAAGTCTTTAAGAATTGTGAAAAATAGAGAAGGCAAGGGAATAGATTTTATGCATGCATTCAAAATGCTCATTTGTGGATGAACATTACTTTACTTATTTTTTCAAATACAAGTTCTGTTCAAAAAAGATAAGACTGTTTGAAGAAATACTTTATTTTATCATTTACCCTTAAATCCTGCTGATTGCCTTCAAAATACAGCCCTTGGCTGACAATTCAACGCTCCCACCTTTTTTACAGCTGTCTTTTTTTTACATTTTACAAAACAATTTTGCTAGATGTCTTCAATAGTTTCAAATCAGCATCCTTTCAAGGTGGATTTCAACTTAGGAAATAGCAAAAAATCAACTGTGTCCGCGCTAAGATCTGGAGAGTAGGGTGGCTTTGGAATTTATCATCATGGTGTGCTGTTTTTGGCCAAAAATTCTCTAACAATCAATGATGTGTTCATCAGTGGATTGTTGTGATGAAAGCACCATGACTTGTTTTTCCACATTTGTGGCCTCTTCTGTGACATGCCATGTCTTCAACTTCCCATAACCTCTATATAGTGCTGCCCATTCACCATTTGTCCTTTAAGAACATATTCATAATGAATTATTCCTTCCCAATCAAAGAAGACAATCAACATCACCTTCAAATGCAACATTCACACTTTTCTGAGTCATGGGAAAGATGGCCCCTTCCACAATCAAATGTTGTATGAAAGACTGAATCTTGCAGTATCAAGACATTTTTGCCTTTGTTCATCCATCATCACTCCTGGCACAAATTGGAATGTGATGTGCTGAATGCCCAAAATTTGTCAAAATGGTGAAACACAATCCAACACTAATGTCAACTCGATTGGCAATCTCCCTTACACAACTTATGGCTTGAATGTACTAAATAATTCACACCGTTGATATGACATTTGTTGACATTGATGGTCATCCACTTCTCACTCCTTCATCGATCACGGTTTGTCCACACTGGAAGTGGTCGTGCCAATGAGAGCACAATGCCTGACTAATGCATTCATTGCCGAATGTCTCCTCAATCCTTGCGTAAGTTTCAGTCGCACTTTCCCCGAGGTCAAACAAAATTCAACGCACACGTACGGCTTCTCCAACACCTTCATTCCCACTGACGCAAAGACTTGTATAGCAAGCGTGTGCAATGGTCGGACAAGAATCAATGTTTTGCAGAGACAAGTTGAGATAGGGCCACGAGGAAGGCGGTGTTATTCTTTTCACAGACGCCACCTCACTGATTGTAATTCATCGAGCAGTCCACGGTTGGTAAGACCAGTCTGACCTTTTTTGGTACAGACCTTGTAGTTTAATTTATGCTCTAACATAATATGTACCAATCAATAAGAACAATGTAATAGTTATCGTTTTATAACAAGCTGTAGGAATTACATGGAATGTAACCGGCTGTAAAAATAACATGGAATGTAACAATTAGATCAATTGTGAGAATTTTGAGTATGTACCAATAAAAGTGTTCAGTACTCATTCAGAGAATATGAAAGGTATCATCAAAGAAAATCACAATAACTCATCGTGGATTTATGCCCGAGAGGGCATGCTGAGGACAATGCTGAAATGTGCAAAAGATATTTTATTTTGGAGAGGCATACAGTTGAGTGCAAGGGTAATTGGGATTTCTGAGCAACTAATCTTTAAAAAGGCACAGGCAAAAGGTACAAAAACAAGGATGTATAATATCACGAAGACTGCATAATGAAAAAATACACTTTGCTTTTCTGCATAGAATTTCTATGTGGAAAAGCAATGTGTCTTCTTTCATCATGAAGCATTTCCACCATGTTATAACAGAAACTGTGTCAATTATCCACAAGGCTGTTAAAAATGTTTTTATGGACAATTGTATCAGAGATGGGATGAATGGATTGGGTAATACAAAGGATCAGAAATATAAAAGAGACCATTTCCCTGCATGCTGACAATGCAGTTTGGCTGGCTGAGAGCCTACAAGATGTACAGGGGACCTAATGGGTTATTCTGCAATGGTTAGCTTGCCTGATGCCATTCTTAGAACTGCATCTGAAAACGGCATCAATGGCATATTTTCCAGAAGCCCTCAGCATCATTAAGGCTTGTCGGCAAAAGGTTGTAAGTGTTACGTAAAACCTTTTGTTGCAAGTCTTTTTCCTTCAGTTCGCTTAGGAGGGCTACATTTTAGCTGAAATACAAAGATCCGATGCACACTCTCATCTTTCCCAGTTCTTTTGCTAACTTTGTTCAATTTGAGTAATATTTTCTCAGTAGTGAGGCCCCCTTTTAGAATGTGTGGGAATGATTGTTTTCCTGAGTGCTTGTGAATGTGTCAGCTCTGTGTTTTTCCCTGGCGTGGAATTAATTCCAGTAAACGGTCACGGATATCTGCTCATAAACCCAGATATTCTCAAGAGGGGTCCCTAGAACTCTATCAATGATCCCAATTAGGTATGAGTGTTTGGGTCTGTAGTTGGGCCCTGACGAGGAAGTAACATTCCCGCAAGCTACTGCGGAAGTGCTTTCTGGTTGAGAGGTTATGGTTGGCCACTGTTGTGGAATTTCTCTTCCCACAAAACATCGCAAAAATATTTTGTTTTCACTGCCGGATAGTGTTACTAACTTATTATGGCGAAAAGAGTTTTTATTTTGTTTCATTAATTCACAAGGCCACAGAGCTCAATTTCTTTTAGTACAGAGTATTGTTAGTATGGGACCCAAAAAAAGCAGGTAATATCTTTGTCACACACCTTGAAATCGCATGACTGATGCCATAACCTTCTCTTTTGAATTACTACAACTCATCTTTTTACTTCCTGCAACAAGTGAATAAAAATCAGCTGCATTAACTCTCTGAATTCATATGCATTTTCATATTTCATGTATGGGCAGATGCTATTTAAGGCATATTGCCTTTTTTGTATTTTTGTATTTCCATATTGCATTTCTTGTAGCCAATGCCATAATGGCATCCTTTAAGGAAACAGCAATGGGTTTTATTGTTACAGAATAATCCCTGGATAGTTGAGAGAACAAAAAGAGAAATGTATTTGAGGTTAAATATGCTGAAAGTGTAAGTCATCATACTTAATATAAAGAAAGGGATGAACAATTGCATTGTGTTTGCATATAAAGAAGGATCTTATACTTTCCTGCCACATGCTCAAGGTGAATACTTCTTGGGATTTACTGGCAATATAGAACTCAGTGACCTCCTCCCATCACTCCACACAGTAGTCACCAAGAGGAAATCAAATCTGGGGCACTCATACTACCGCTGCTGCCAACAGGGCCTTTACATAAGTTATTTTATCAGACACTAATGGAGAGGATTAGAATTTTACCTTCTTTGTTTTCTTTTTTTTAATGGTGTTTCTATCAAGTTTGATGCAGGTATTACATTCAGTTGCATATGAGGTAAGTCTGTAAATAGTCTATTGGAAGGGTTTTTAGTCTATTGGAAGAGTTTTGAAATCACCATGAGTTTGGTTAAAATTAGAAAAAGAAACAACTTTAACAACTACATGTCCTTACTGTAATTAAGGAGTATGTAGCATTTGCTATGCAGAGTTGCATGCCATAATATAGGCCAGATATTTGCCAAGAGCTCCAATACTTTCCTGATTCACACAGTTACCTTCCAAAATCAGGAGTACATCATCTGAACTGATGAAAATGAAAAATAAGGAATTTGTGTGGAAACAAAAAGAAATGTTCATAACCCACAAAATTCTGTTCCAAATAAATTGAATCTCAAGATAATGCCACTGCAGGAAAAGTCTGAATCTAATTATGACCATAAGGATAAAAAATCTAAAAATCCACAGAATTAATAGGAATGGACTCAGATCTTGCAGAGGTGGTTCTCAGGTTACACTGCGTGAGAGACATTTTCAGCTCAACGTTTCTCTCCCATTGCAGGGAGCGTCTTCAGGAGCGAAGTAATCTTGCGTGCTCATCCCGGTATATATACCTCAGTTTGACCGTTAGGGTCTAACGGCCAAAAAGTGAAAGGACCGAGAACTGAGGCATATATACCGGCGGAATGAGCACGCAAGATTACTTCACTCCTGAGGACACTCCCTACAATGGGAGAGAAACGTTGAGCTAACAATGTCTCTCACGCAGTCTAACCCGAGAACCACCTCTGCATCTCTCAACAGCTGCGAAAGCCTCCGATCTACGAACTCAGATCTTATTGTCCTGAAAAGAGAGCTTATCAACAGTTATATTGGAGATAATGATACAATATCTCAGAATTGTTGTGTTATCACCGAGCTTGGCATTGGAAAGTAAGCATGAAAAGTACTATCAGCTTATGTTTGCTCAATGGATTAACACTTGAAAGGCTTACCAGGAATTCTGTAACTTTTGGAAATTACCTTAAGAAAACCATTTGAAATGTTTTCCCAAGGAGAAAAAAGAAATAGTATGAAAAACTATTCAAAAACAGGCAATTTAAAATTGCCAGCATTTTAAAAATGTAAGCAAAAAATGTATGCATCAACATTAAGGCACGAAAAATAGTTTTTTCAGATAATTTCTTTTGGAATGGAGTCAGTACTTTTTTTTACCTCAGTTCTTCCCTGAAATATATGGCAGAGAAGATCATTTTTGAAATTTGCCTTTTTAAAAATGGCCTTAAATATCTCATACTCTTGATATTCACAATGTGCCAACAACTATATTTTCTCACAACATGGACCTTAAATCTTCAGCAAAATCAGAGAGGTCAAGGGTTGGTCTTGACCTGGTAGGACCCCAATTTATCTAAGATTTTTACGTAGAAAACATAACATTATACTCTTTTACTATTAAAATTTTATTTCTATCTGAAAGCTTATATCGTAAAACCGAAAGGTATGACACAACAGCATGAATTAGAATTAACTTCCAGCAGTGGGTAGATGAAGACGTAGCATGTAAAAGAAACTCAAAGATGCTTTGTACTGAATTTCATGTCAATATAAAGCATTTTTCCTGGGCATTTTTTAAAATCTTAGTGCAGTTGCATTATACTTTAGGTCTTTAAAAATTACTAAGAACTACCAACAGATTTTTAAAAAGTTGCTTTCAAGCATTCTATAGACATAAGGAGAGGGCATACTAAAAATATAGATGCCTAATTACTTACTCTGAACTGAAGATATTACTGACTATGGTTTCTCCAAGTAAAAGATGAAACAAAATTCTTGGCCACAATCAATCAAACAATTTTATGTGGAAATACTGGATTATTTCCTTGTCATATTAGCGCCATGGCACAGCACCAACTGTTCTCCACATGCATACATTTGAAGTGTCCTGACAGTATCTAGCCATGGGATATTTTGAGATAAAAGCCTACCTTGAGGTGTTAGTCCCATTCAAAGTACTCCCCTTGGGACCTCACACACTTAGCCTAGCATCTCTTCTACTTCCCAAAACAACCAGCAAAGACCTTTTTTGGGAGTCACCAGCTTCTGTCGCATTCTCCTTTATCTCATAAACTGACTGTTGCAAAGACTGGGCTTTTATTTCAGGGTCATAGCCATAGACCCATGACTCATCTCCAGTTATGACCTATGCAAAAAAACCTGGGTCATCGCTTGTGTTATACATATTTTCTCTTAACCAGACTTCTCAGTTTGATTAGGTTTTTTCAATTCAGATAGTTGTCAATTAGCAGATAGTTATCAATTAGTAGAATAGCCATGAATGCTGAAAAGTTTCAGGCCAACTAGCATTTAAATATGTAGATCTGATCAATGTTCGCATTTTCTTTGTTCATGCTAATACTCTATGGAGTGGAATTTGAGCTAAAACATTCTGACATGCTGGGGATGCAGAAATTAAGGCAAATCACAGCATAGTTTCTTACACTACAATTTGTGGCAATTTCTGTCAAAAAATATCATGTTCCTTCTCCTTAGCCTTTGTACTGACTGTCTGTGCCTACAAGACAGAAGCTTCAGAGAAGGAGAAATGAGTTGAAGGTCATTGAAGAGGTCCAAACATTATGCTGGCATGTGAAATGGCATATCATTACAAGTACTAACAGTGACAGGAAGAGAACTAAGTTCACTATATGAACTCTAAAGTACTGAATGTGCTGCTAAATCAGTACAGTCCAGAATCTTTTGGATCAAGTCATATGCTATTTATACATGGTTCAAAGAATAATGAATTATCTTACCAGAACCTTCACCTCCTTGCTTATTAGTAGATGGCTTATTTAACTCCACAAGTTGCTCCTATGAGGGAAAAAATCATTATTTCAAAAATAAATAAATGATTTAAACACAACATAAAAAATGGCATTGGCAAACATGATGGTACTGGAAATAAAAAAAAACTATTCCAGATGTTTGGAGTTTTTAGTAAAATGATAGATTACCTATTGATTGACCCTTCCGATGAAAGTTCATAGCAAAAAATTACAGCATTACAACAATTTACAGTAGGATTTTTTCACAAGTATTAGATGAACTACTTAGGTAAACATAATTGAATAAAATGAAGTTTAGCATAATGCATTTCAGGATGTTACGTTTGACTTTAGTGCTGAATATAAAATATGAAAAATATAAATTGAAGTAACAACATTAATGAAGTTTTGCACAAATTTTGCTTTCTTCATTAAAGATGATTAAAAAAGACACCTCAAGTAATTGAGAAAATAAAATTTACAATAAGAAATTTTCCCAATACACTGTAATATGTTTAGTTAATGCATATTTCAACAAGTGTTGTATTTGCTGAAATTATTAACAAAGTGCGCCAAGTGGGAAGTATAATATAGCAAAACCAATTAAAAATACTGTGGCTTTTGTATTCTATTTTTAATTTATTACTATGAACACACAGGCAAATAATTACCCACAAATAATGTGGATAGTATTATTAAATATTGGTTCACAGATGGGCATAGCATTAAAATACTAATTTGCACAAATAAAATTACTATGATGGAATTCCACATTTTAAGATTTTCTAGGAGGAAAAGTTAATATTAAATTAAGGGGAAGGAGGGAAATTCATGTAAACATTTTTCAAATTTAATGGTTCAAAGGAAGAACCATGACAAATAAATACACTGTGATAACACACAGACATATATTTAAATAGCAAATACTAGATGTGTATTAACTGGATTATAAATTGGTACAAATCAATGCCCAGAAATATTGTTGGAGTATTTAACAAGCATTCATTCAGAAACTTGTTTTTTTCGAAATTGAACTGACAATCTTGAGGGTAATATTAATTATTTCTGCATTACTAATAAATTTGAATAATAGAGCAAATAAAATCGACCAAGAGAAATCTAACTCATGACCAGGAATTGCGAGAGGCACCCAGGTAACTTAAAATAACCCAGAAATGTTTATTCCCAATACTTGCCGATTTCTTATTTTCATCTGGCGATGAGCGATTTCCTTGGGAGACCGACACTGTCAGACCTACCATTTCTTCTTTTTCTGAATATAAAATAAATAAAGATACTTTTAGAGAAGTACATATGTAAATAACGTATTTATCAAAATAATAAGGCACGCTTTTCACTGCATCCAAAATGCATTAAACTTCGGGTAATGAATTCTCATAACAGGCATGCACAGCACCAGATTTAAAATATCAAAAAAACAACAAACATTTAAAAATAGCTCACCGTTCTCTATAAATTTCTAGGACAACTACCGGGGTGTTTGGAAATACACACTTGTCCTTGTAACTTTAATAGGTTAAACTTAATAACACCAACTCGCACACAAAAGACAACAATATCCACCAAAAAACGAATAAAAATATACGTCAAAAATCAAAATATGATCGTCACATGCACTTGTCACCGGTAAAGGTACTCATAAAATAGACAAGTTAAATCGCCCTCTCAACAACTCATGAGAAAATTCCTAGTGGGCATTAGAACGGCAGTCTCAATCCCTCCAAAACTCATTTACCGTGCTCAATCGTAAAATCTGACATTTTTAATTTAGAGAGTCAAACTTACTTTGATAAAAAATTAACACACATTTCAAACGTTTGCTAATATTACTGCTTTTATTAGACATCATTCTAGTTTTTTTACAAATGAGAAAGCCTTCCGATACCAGCTGATCAAAAAGAAGAGCGATATACGTAAGCTCTTGGAGCGTAAAAATTCAAATCCTATTATTACCATTGCACTAAAAAGATACATTTTCAAAATAAAAAGTGAGGATTTAAGTTCGAGGCGCTAAAATAATGATATTATTCGCAAATAATGGAAGAAATGATTTGTATTTTGTCATCAGTAAGCCACATATATGTATTATCGAAATTATTACCAATAATGTAGTAAGATCAAAATTAATTTCTTTAACTAAAAAATGAAGATATTATAATAACTTATTTGTACACTTTTCGACACATTAAGAATTGGGTGTGAGCAGAGAGTAATCAACTTAACATCTCTATAACAATGGAATTAACAATAAAAATTAGTCATGTTAGTACCAGGCCCATAACGTTATTTTCCAACGTCTAAAAATTCTGTGCTCACTCTTTTAAAAATTACATTGGGCCACATAAGAAGCTTATTAACTTTTAACGCTGACTGATGATCATGTGTGTATGCTAAAAGGTGATTACACTCGCAGATTTACCATCACCCATTAAACCGACCTTCGAGCTGATTGTGGTTTTTTATACTCTCTAACTCAAATAAAACCGTTTATGGCTTGACTTTCTAACTCACTTGATTCCACCCAACAATCCTATATTTTTTTGGCGTTGATTTTTTCTCTAGAGATACTAATAATACAGAATTTCAATTAGCATACCTCTTTCACTTTGCCTTCATTTTGTTTTGAATATGAAGAGCAAAATATCTCTAATGTTGCAAAAAAAACGTCTTCGGGTGATGAGGCAAGGTCGAGGCGGCGATCGAATGATGGCTGATGATATCATGCCAACGATTAAACGTTCAAAGTTAGAATCACGAGTTAATATTTAAAAGTGCAAAAACTTGTAGAGAACTAATGTATCAAAGGTAAAACACGGGAGATAGATAATGGTACTGAGTGGCATATAGTATGCATTTTACTTCATTCACGAGTGTCTGAGTCTGCTTGTCAAGCAGGGTACCACGCTGCACTTGGGCGCCTGTTCTACCATTCTGTGATCGGAGGAAACGGAAATTTCACAACCAACAGAAATCGGTTAACATGGCGTTGCTATGCCTTCGTTAATATTTTTATTACATAGCACACTGCAGACCACCACTAGCGCGTGTGCCGGGGGTGATCAAACACCAGACTACTTTACCCCACTAGCGCGGTCGGACAACGTTATTCTGGTCCCTTACAGTTCGTGGGAAAAAATGACATATTGAATTGTTCTACACTTAATGTCTCGAATTTTATTTACACGATCTCTCCGACCGTAGTACTATGGGACTAATAATACATTATCGATATCGATACTTCCGATATTTGCTCGCACGGAGGATCTGTTAACGGTAATACATTTCCGCAAAAATTCCATTCCAAGAAATTTCAATTATGAGCATCAGCCGGTGGGAATAGTTTGATAAACCATCGGAGGCATTCGGTGAGACATTGATGAAGACGCTTTGACAGAAGGATATAAATAAGTACGCCTTTTCTTAACTGATGGTTACCCTTTCGCATTTATCGTTTGATTTGTCGACTTGGTCCCCAGAACTTCTCTGACATTCGAACAAAATACTTTTGGAACCTCTTTTAAATTTTCTGATTATATTTACCGTTTGAAATCTCTTAAAGCTTTTCATAATCCTTTCATGGCATTCGCCCTAGGTATCTCATAATTATAATCGACAGTATGCAAAAATCATTGGGGTAGTTTAAAAAAATTGAGTCCAAATAAATGCGTGTGTCTAAAAAAATCCGCGGTGATCTAAACCTCTGACTCAAACTGGAAAGGAACTAACGTCAATCACAGTCGATCGGGGTTATCCGGCTGATTTATTAGGTAATCTACCGGTTTTTGGATGGACACAACTATCAAATACGAGGGTCATCCGGAAAGTAGTACCCGTTCGTGCCGCATGAAGTGCTGACGACGCGAGTAGCCGCTGGACGAGGTCAGATAGCTTCAGTGGCTTGCCTGCCTTCTCTGAGCCAAGTTGCGTGACGCTAGCATTGCCTGTGTTGTTTCTGTGATTGTTTACAATGTTTAAAAAAATTGAGAATGCCGCCAGTTGTGAAGTGAGGGCAGTGATTAAATTCCTCAATGCAAGAAACGTTCGCCCATGTGATATTCATCGCCAATTAAAGGAGGTGTATGGAGACAATGTAATGGACGAGTCGTCTGTTCGGCGGTGGTGTCGCAACTTCAACATGGGGAGGGGGAACACACACGACGATGAGCGTTCGGGGAGACCGTCTGTCATTACAGACCAACTGGTGAGCTCAGTTGACGAATTCGTGAGGAACGATCGGCGCGTCACAATTGATGACATCTGTGAGCATTTTCCCAATGTTTCTCGAACAATTGTTCATGAAATTGTTAAACACCATCTGCATTATGCAAAAATTTGTGCAAGATGGGTCCCTCGCATGCTTACAGATGAGCACAAAACCAAGCGTATGGCTGCAGCACTGACGTTTTTGGGACGTTATTCTGATGAAGGAGACTCTTTCTTGACTCGCATAATTACTGGTGACGAAACATGGGTTTGTTATGCATCACCTGAGAGTAAACGACTGTCAATGGAGTGGCATCATGCTCATTCACCAAACAAACCAAAAAAATTCAAGACAGTTCTGTCCACCAGGAAACTCATGGCAACCATTTTCTGGGATCAACGAGGTGTATTGCTTATTGATTTTATGGCCCGTGGAGACACTATTAATGCCAATGCGTATTGTGAAACATTAAAGAAATTACGGCGGGCAATACAAAATCGGCGGCGAGGTCTATTGTCTACTGGTGTCATTCTCGTTCATGACAATGCCAGGCCTCATGCAGCTGGGATAACACAAAAACTTTTGCAGCAATTCAAAATGGGAAACTTTCGACCATCCACCGTATAGCCCGGACTTGGCCCCTTCAGATTTTCATCTCTTTACAAAGCTTAAAGACTTTTTGGCAGGAAAAAGATTTGACAGCGATGAAGAACTTAAAGAAGGAGTGACCCTGTATCTCAATGAGCTGGCGGCGAAGGACTATGCAGCAGGAATACAGAAACTTGTCACACGTTATGACAAATGCCTTAATTTGCTTGGAGATTATGTTGAGAAGTAGTTTAAAGTATCCTCTTTCAAATAAAATTTTTTATGTTTGTTAATATTTACTTTTGTGTCTTTATTTCACGAACGGGTACTACTTTCCGGATGACCCTCGTAAATATTTTGTAACTCCAAATAAAACAATACAGCAACCTACTCTACATCAGGTCTCTCTTCATCTCCGTGTCCTTCCTTCCTCCCTTCATCACGCCCTATCCTGTTCCAGACATTTTCTCGTTTGGAGAAGGATTTCCGAGGATATAATGATGTAGATTAGAGAATATGAGACCAGGCAACTGCGGGACTCGGCCCTAGGGGCCGTGTGTCGTGCCCGGCAGCAGGGGAGGCAAGCCTTCCGCGGTCGTCATCCCACGAAATCCTTGAAGGGGAAAACCGGCAACAGCAGGGCAGAAGACGCAGAAGAAATTAGTTAGAACTTGGAATGTTAGGGCAATTTTGAGGACAGGAAAATTAAATTGAATGGAAAAAATGTTTTTTAATTAAATGGAAAACTAATGTGTATATTGTGGAAAATATTAATATATTGGAGGGACAGGAGGCTAATTCGCAACCTATACATGTCTCACATTGCTCAGGTGCGACTAGGGAACGGAGAGTCCAGATGGGCAGTGAGTGTTAGGAAGACGTATATTTTGGGTTGCCCATTACCACCGGTGCTGTTCTACGTATATTTGAAGGAAATGTTTAAAGAGGCTTGGGAAGAACTGGAGGTAGGAATGAAACTTGGAGGGGAATTCGTAAAATCAGTTAGGTTTGCTGATGACCAAGCTCTTATTTGTCAGTCAGCCAAGGGGTGGCAAACATTGCTGAGTGCATTGGAAATTTAGAGCAATGGTTATGGGATGAGAATCAATATTAATAAGACAAAGGTTATGTGATTCTCCAGAAAGAAAAAGGTTAAGCTGGACATTAAAATATGAGGGCAAAAACTAGAGCAGGTAGAACAGTTTACGTATCTCGGAAGTGTTTTGTACCAATACGGTCAAAGTAGTATGGACGTAAGAAGAAGAATTGCGCTAGGCGAGGAGGCTTTCTTAAGGAGGAGGGAGTTGATGACGGGGAAGTTGAGTAGGGATGTCAAGAAAAGATTGGTAAAAACATTGATATGGAGCGTAGTTATGTACGGCGCGGAACCGTGGTCGCTGAAGCAGGAAGATAGACGTAGATTGGAGGCTTTTGAAATGTGGGTGAGGAGAAGAAGAATGGAGAAGGTGAAATGGACCGAAAGGAAAACAAATGAGGAAGTACTAGGTATGGTGGGTCAGGAGAGGGGTTTGTTGAGAGAAATCCTATGGAGGCAGGAAAAATGGATGAAAGGCGTATTGGGCAGCAGTGGGATGTTGAAGGCTGTAATAGAGGGGAGAATGTGAGGCAAACGAGGAAAGGGCAGGAACAGGACAGGGATGTTGGACGGGATGAAGGGAGGAAGGAAGTAAACGGAAATGAAGAGGGACCTAATGTAGAATTTGTTCCTCGGTTGTTTTGTTAGGAGACACAAAATATTTATTTGGTAGTTGTGTCCATCCAAAAACCTACCTTAACCGGTGCCTTCTTTCGTGTATGTAGTTACCATGTTCAATGCCTCGCAGATTTCTCATGAAATCGTATTTTTTTAGGTAGTCTACCGGTTAAGGTAGGTTTTTGGATGGACACAACTATCAAATAAATATTTTGTAACTCCAAACAGAACCCAATCCAGCAACCTACTCTACATCAGGTCCCTCTTCATCTCTGTGTATTTTTTTTCACCCTTCATCCCATCCAACATCCCTATCCTGTTCCTGCTCCTTCCTCGTTTGCCTAACATTCTCCCCTCTATTACCTTCTTCAACATCCCACTGCCGCTCAATAAGCCTTTCATTCATCAAGCTTTTTTTATGATCACTTAATCAAAAATAATTATTCGATTGACGTCGATATAGTTGAAAAATTATTTGTAATGACAGAAAGGGTAAGTGATGCATGTACTTCCTGCCATGCTTCATTGAATGACTTGAAGATTATTCGTAAGTGGAGAAGAACTGGGACAGGGAAGAGAAAAGTGATGGGGAGGAAAGCGAGATATGGGGCATAAAAAGTATAAAAGAGAGTCAGGTGCATTGGGAACCAATGAATCAATGTATATATGGAGAGCAAAAGAAAGTGAAATTCTCATGAGGAACATAATAAGAGAATTCCGGTGGTCAAATACGTTGGCCATGCGAATGGGGGTTACGGAAGAACTCCCTGACGCAAGGGAGTCATCAGAGTTAGGCAGAGAAGAATGGACGATAGCAGTCGAGGGATCTTCGGAATGGAGCCCTGGGAATGAAATGAATCACAAAAAGAACAGCCCCCACAGTTTTCTCGTCCGCGTAAAACGCTCGTCCACTTGCAATCAATTCAATTTAAATGTGCACGAAAACTGATACACGTAATGGTGCATAAGGGCAGTGTTCGATAACTTACGTCCCACAGGTCAAATTTGGAACGTGGCACTGGATAAATAATACGAGGCCACTTTAGTATCCTGGTTAAGTTAATTACCGAGGTTTACGGGACTCCGCGTCAGAACGCGACAGTACGGAGAGAGGAGAAAAAGGTTGTTGACCTCTGATCGAAGGTAACATCTCAGCAGGTATACTTAAAATAGATCTTTCCTTTATTTTTTTGAACCCACAACTGCTTCGGGGAACCTATCGAGTATCAAAAATGTATTCAATAAGTTTACGCCTTCTTTTCCGCAATTTTGTATTCTCCTGCTCTTCGCAGGACTTCGGTCAATTTTTAACCTTCAAACTTCGGCTGGAGCACAACATCCGCAATCGCTCCCGTTTTTTTTCTACTGCTGTATTTTCCCTACATCGTTGCACAACCATGCTCCAAATACATGCATGCCGCTTCCTTAACTCCAGATTGTGTTGTTTTATTTCGGTAAAATTTTTAGATTGGTAAAATGCAGTATTTGAATGTGCTCTGTTCTTCGGTATTTTACTGCTGATCTTTGTACTCAAATGAACTCACTGGCCCAATTTGATATTTAAGCCACCTTCGGCTCCACCTTAGTTTTTCATCATTAAGTCGCACTATTTTATCGCATCATCCACATTGATAAGCGTTCTTTTCAAATCAACTTTATCAGATGCCTTGAATCAGAAAAGGGGAGCTTGCAATCTTTTTTCTCCGTGGATACGCACTCCAGTTGCATGTCCTCCATTTTTCACTTTCTCACACCTTGCTTAGAAGTTCAGACAGCTCAGACTCGAAGAAAACGGATGACTGTACACGTTTTTTGCCTATTTTCTTTAAACTGCCCACTTGACACCAGGGTTGTGGTGTTTCGCCTCGGTCCATTGCGTGACAGCGGCCTTTCCAACCGCCAAGGCTACTTAGGCTGAGGCCCTTCGTGCTTATATGAGCTCCCTGGCAGGTGAATCACTTCGAAATAATAATAGAACTCCCCCTCAACCTTTTTTCCAAATCTAAATTTTCAAACCAATTTTTCAATATACTCGTATCCCATTAATCCCGATGACTTATCTATTCTCTTCAACGGAAGTAGTCTCGTGGTAAAAATAGCTTCTCAATATGTCCCCATTTTTCACGAAGACTAATTGGCCTGCATTTCACGATTCCTTAGCTGTACTCAGTCTATCTAATCCACTACTATTAATATAATCGTATTAATCTTCTATAAATATTCTCATCGAGATCATGGATACCGTCAGATTTGAGGCACGAAAATCATTACGTTTCTGCTCCATCCTTCGCAGTGATGAGTGCTCCAGCATACCCATAACAGAATTCAAAGGCATAAAAACATGAAAATGTTTCTACTAAAATACCTTACATATACAAGTTAATTTCAACGTTTTTTTACAGTCGCCCGGATTCAGAAGTCAAAACAATATAATAAATGGGGAAGCTTATTTTAAAGAATTAAATATAATTTAGCCCTCATGACTTTGGAAGGAAACAAAAAATGAGTGGAGTAACAATTTCACCATCAATTCCTGTGGAATTAATCCTCGAATTACCTTAATTTCGTTGAAATTCGTAGGGGGGGGGATATGAAAGACAATGAAGCTTCGTACTTCAATACTTCCGCTCTCGCCCCTGATCATTCTACAAGGGTGCTTACATGTCGATCTAAACAAAATAAACCATGACGCACTTGAAGTATCTAAGAAAAACATAAAAATACTTAGTGCCTCAAAACCCAGGCGGCCTCAATTACCACACTAATCTTCTGGGCTACCGTAGCGGGAAGGAGAGAGAGGGAGCGCGGAGACGGGGCAACTTAGCACCACCATTTCCATCCGTAGGCACCATGATAGTCAGCAGTTATAGGGGAAAAACCAGCAAGGTTTCCGAAAGGACGGATCACGCGAGAAACCTTGCGCTTATTTATTTTTCTTTATTTTAGTAGCCAACAAGCAATCGCTAGGATGTGTGGCAGGGGGTGAATACGTACACAGCAGACTAATTTTGACCCGAAGATGACCTTACCGAGGTGGGATAATGTTATTATTTGTGATCCCTCGTCGTCCGTGGAAAAAATGGCATCTTAAATGCATCTGTTTTACACTTAATCGCTCTAATTTTATTGACATGATCTCTCCTGCAGTAGTTCGATGGGAGTAATAATACATTTCAACATTACTGTTAAAGAGACGTCCTCCCAATTTATGTAAGAGATTTAACCTGTAATATAACTTTAAAAAAACAGTCCCTGGCGTAATTTGGTGCAAAATCTTCATTTTTATGTCAATCTGTAATATAACCTTCGTGAGTGATCCCAGCCTAGGTGCTCTAATATTTTGGATGAATGGCTCCTAATTTTTTTTGGCTTATTCACATATTCCCCGATTACGTGTTTCACCCAGGAGAGATCGTGAGTGAGGGTAACGCCTAGGCATTTAATTGAGTCTACACATTCCATTTCGGTGTTCCCGATGTGCAAGTAGTACCCTGTAGGCGCTCGGAAGGGAATTGCTCTTTTTCCAAAAATGTATCACTACGCATTATTATAAGTTTAATTCTAATTGCCAAGTGTCGCACCAGAGTTTCATGACGTTAAGGTCATCTGACAAAGCTGCTGTGTCCTCAGGATCACGGATATCACGGTAAACCAATCCATCAACGAAGAATAAATGTATCTTACCACTGAATACGGAATCAATGTCGTTAACGTTAAATAGGAATAAAAGATGTCCGATAACACTTCCCTGGGGAACACCCGAAGTAAGTCCTACTGCATTTCAGCTAACTGTATCTCTGCAATATTGGTGTTGCGTTAGCCCTTTTTCCAATCTCTGGAAACCTTGTGAACTACCAGTGACTTCTTCAATATTATTTTTAGATACGGCGAATTTTCTGAAGCTAGATCCTTAAATATATGGGCAGGTATTTCATCGGGTACGGAAAATTTTTTGGTGCAATATTTTTCAGCAAACGTTCTATTCCATAACATGAAATTTCAAATTTTGGGCATCGGTTGACCGACACAATTTGGTAAGTTATCTAGTGTATTCATCTACATCTACATAAAAACCCTGCGAGCCACCAAAAAAGGTGTGTGGCCTCCACTCATGAGCCAAAACCCCTTCCCAGTAATCATCCCGTGGAAATATTCATACGTCTCCTTCTCCAAAAAGTCTCTAATAAATCCTTCACACAATCTCTAAAACCAAGAAATAACCTTTCCACAAACGAACGTCATGCCCTTAAAACCCTACAAGCCAATCCCGACATCGTGGCCACCACCGCCGATAAAGGCTCCTCAGTCGTAATTTTAAACACCCAAGACTATATTTCCAAAGCTGTCAGTCACCTCAACGACATATCCACCTATACCACTCTCACCGACAACCCTACTCCAACCTTCCAAAAGGAAATTCGGTCTCTTCTCCTCCAATTTGGACCAGAAGAAGGCCTCACCTCCCAAGACATATCCCTACTCTCACCCCCAAACCCCAGAACACCCCAGTTTTATCTCCTCCCAAAAATACACAAACCCAACATCCCCTGTCGCCCTATAGTTTCTAGTTTCAACTCTCCCGCCGAAAGAATCTCCACATTCCTTGACCACCACCTACAACCTATCGTACACTCATTGCCCTCCTTCACGAAAGACACGTATCACTTCCTCCATCGTTTAAACTCTGTCTCCATTCCCTCCACCTCCAACCTGCTTATCTGACGCTGGACTCAACCTTTGCACAACCTATTTCCCCGGATCCCACAGACTGAAAACCCTTCTCAAAGAACTTTATCCTATATTACATGACAATGACGCGACCACATCCTTACTGCCCCAATGCCCCTATGTCGCTTACAGACGACCAGCCAATCTCAGAAACCTTCTGAGATCCACCAACCCTTTGGCACCCCGCCCTGACAAATTTCCTCATATTTCCCCTACCTGCAATCGCCCCCGATGTAAAACATGTCTGCTCATCAGATCTGCTCCCCTCTCCCCCCATCCCCTCATTCTCCCTTCACCCCGTTCCCACGCTAATTGCCTCTCGAAAAATATTATCTATCTTCTGTCGTGCAAACAAAGCACTTCATTCTACATAGGCGAATGCATTACCCCCTAATCCATTCGAATGAACAATCACCGCTACTCCTGTAATTCTGCTTCACTCTCTTCTCTTCCTATCCCTTTACACGCAAGTTCACACAACCTATCATTTGACGAATGCTTTTCCCTAACAGTTCTAGAATCCCTACCCGATTCAACCACCAACATAGAGGTGAGAACTCGCGAATCCGCATCTATCCTATATTTCCGATCCTTTAAAATTCCCACCCTTAACCGCCATCTTTAATTTCCTCCCCAACAGTCCCTAAACCTTCCGCCCCCCTACCCTCCCCAGGCACTCTTCCCTCAAGACCTCGCAGTCTGACCTGAAGAAGGCCTCGGAGTAGGCCGAAAGCTTAAACCATCTACAGCGTGAGTGTCCTTTTATGTGTTATCTGTTTTATTCTGTGTTCTATTGTGCTGTCCAAAACTTATATTGCTATCGTGAGTATTTCCGCATCATCGAAATATATATATATATATATATATATATATATATATATATATATATATATATATATATATATATATATATATATATATATATATTGATTAAAGAGGCATGGGAAGAACTGGAGGTAGGAATGAAAGTCGGAGGGGAATTCGACAAAATCGGTTAGGTTTGCTGATGATCTAGCATTAGTTGCTCAGTCAGCCAAGAGGTTGCAAGCATTGCTGAGTGAATGAGGTTCAGTGCGATAAATATGGGATGAGAATCAATATTAATAAAGCAAAGGTTATACGATTTTCCAGAAAGAAAAAGGCTAAGCTAAATATTAAAATAGGCGGGGAAAAAATAGAGCAGGTAGAACAGTTAACATATCTCGGAAGTGTTTTGGACCAATACGGTCAAAGTGGTAGGGACGTAAGGAGAAGAATTGCGCTAGGCAAGGAGGCTTTCTCAAGGAGGAGGGAGTTGATGACGGGCACGTTGAGTAGGGATGTTAAGACAAGACTCGTAAAAACTCTGATATGGAGCGTAGCTATGTACGGCGCGGAAACGTGGTCACTAAAGCAGGAGGATAGACGTAGATTGGAGGCTTTTGAAATGTGGGTGTGGAGAAGAATGGAGAATTAAAATGCAACCATTTCAGAGAGTAAAAATCATTCACCTTGACCGGGATTCGAACCCGGATCCCTCGATATCCGGCCGAGTGCTTTAACCACTTAAGCTACCGAGACGTCCTCTTACACTCTGAAATTTTGGGGGCTTTAAAGGAACAAGATGTTATGACGAAATACCGTACATACAATGTCACAGGCATTCGTAGTCGTGCGCGACGCGCCCCAGTCGACGATGTTAATAAAGCCAATTTCAAACACTTAGGCTGTTCATACCTTAGACAAATTTCAAGAAACTGTAATAGTAACTTTAACGGAGTCACCCGCTATGTGTGCATTATAATGCAACCATTTCGGTGAAATGGACCGAAAGGAAAACAAATGAGGAAGTACTAGAGATGGTGGGTGAGGAGAGGGGTTTGTTGAGAGAAATCCTATGGAGGCAGGAAAAATGGATGAAAGGCGTATTGAGCGGTAGTGGAATGTTGAAGAGAGTAATAGAGGGGAGAATGTTGGGCAAGCGAGGTAAGGGCAGGAACAGGATAGGGATGTTGGACGGGATGAAGGGAGGGAAGAAGTACACCGAGATGAAGAGGGACCTGATATAGATTAGTTTGATAGGTGGGGAGTCACAAAATGTTTACTTGATAGTTGTGTCCATCCAAAAACCTACCTTAACCGGTAGATTACCTAATAATATATATATATATATATATATATATATATATATATATATAGGATGGACACAACTATCAAGTAAACATTTTGTGACTCCCCACCTAGCAAACTAATCTATATCAGGTTCCTCTTCATCTCGGTGTGCTTCTTTCCTCCCTTCATCCCGTCCAACATCCCTATCCTGTTCCTACCCTTACCTCGCTTGCCCAACATTCTCCCCTCTATTACCCTCTTCAACATTCCACTACCGCTCAATACGCCTTTCATCCATTTTTACTGCCTCCATAGGATTTCTCTCAACAAACCCCTCTCCTCCCCCACCATTTCTAGTACTTCCTCATTTGTTTTCCTTTCGGACCATTTTACCTTCTCCATTCTTCTCCACTCCCACATTTCAAAAGCATCCAATCTACGTCTATCCTCCTGCTTCAGTGACCACGTTTCCGCGCCGTACATAGCTACGCTCCATATCAGAGTTTTTACGAGTCTTGTCTTAACATCCCTACTCAACGTGCCCGACATCAACTCCCTCCTCCTTGAGAAAGCCTCCTTGCCTAGCGCAATTCTTCTCCTTACGTCCCTACCACTTTGACCGTATTGGTCCAAAACACTTCCGAGATATGCAAACTGTTCTACCTGCTCTATTTTTTCCCCGCCTATTTTAATATTTAGCTTAGCTTTTTTCTTTCTGAAAAATCGCATAACCTTTGTTTTATTAATATTGATTCTCATCCCATATTTATCGCACTGAACCTCCAATTCACTCAACAATGCTTGCAACCCCTTGGCTGACTGAGCAACTAATGCTTGGTCATCAGCAAACCTAACCGATTTTACGAATTCCCCTCCGACTTTCATTCCTACCTCCAATTCTTCCCATGCCTCTTTAATCATTTCCTCTACATATACGTTGAACAGTACCGGTGACAATGGGCAACCCTGCCTTACACCTCTTCCTAACACTGCCCATCCGGACTCACCGTTCCCCACTCGCACCTGAGCAGTCTGAGACATGGGAGGGATATATATATATTTTTTTAGGTAATCTACCGTTTAAGGTAGGTTTTTGGATGGACACAACTATCAAATAAACATTTTGTGACTTCTCACCTAGCAAACTAATCTACATCAGGTCCCTCTTCATATCGGTGTACTTCTTTCCTCCCTTCATCCCATCCAACATCCCTATCCTGTTCCTACCCTTACCTCGCTTGCCCAACATTCTCCCCTCTATTACCCTCTTCAACATTCCACTACCGCTCAATACGCCTTTCATCCATTTTTCCTGCCTCCATAGGATTTCTCTCAACAAACCCCTCTCCTCCCCCACCATTTCTAGTACTTCCTCATTTGTTTTCCTTTCGGTCCATTTCACCTTCTCCATTCTTCTCCACACCCACATTTCAAAAGCCTCCAATCTACGTCTATCCTCCTGCTTCAGCGACCACGTTTCCGCGCCGTACATAGCTACGCTCCATATAAGAGTTTTTACGAGTCTTGTCTTAACATCCCTACTCAACGTCCCCGTCATCAACTCCCTCCTCCTTGAGAAAGCCTCCTTGCCTAGCGCAATTCTTCTCCTTACGTCCTTACCACTTTGGCCGTATTGGTCCAAAACACTTCCGAGATATGTAAACTGTTCTACCTGCTCTATTTTTTCCCCGCCTATTGTAATATTTAGCTTATCCTTTTTCTTTCTAGAAAATCGAATAACCTTTGGTTTATTAATATTGATTCTCATCTCATATTTATCGCACTGAACCTCCAATTCACTCAACAATGCTTGCAACCCCTTGGCTGACTGAGCAACTAATGCTTGGTCATCAGCAAACCTAACCGATTTTACGAATTCCCCTCAGACTTTCATTCCTACCTCCAGTTCTTCCCATGCCTCTTTAATCATTTCCTCTACATATACGTTGAACAGTACCGGTGACAATGGGCAACCCTGCCTTACACCTCTTCCTAACACTGCCCATCCGGACTCTCCGTTCCCCACTCGCACCTGAGCAGTCTGAGACATGTACAGGTTGCGGATCAGTCTCCTGTCCCTCCAATCCATTCCTATTTTCTGCAATACACGCATTAATTTTTCCCAATTCACTCTATCAAACGCTTTTTCGAAATCTACAAAACAGGCAAAAACGTCCTGATTGTATTCTATATTCCTCTCGACTAGTGATCTCATTACTGCAATGGCATCACGCGTACCTCTTCCTTTCCTGAACCCAAACTGATCATCCCCTAAGTAATCATTTGCCTTACTCTCTATCCTTTTGTTGATGATCCTGAGAATAACTTTAGCTGCGTGGGATATCAAACTTATTGTTCTGTAATCCTCACATGACGAAGCCTTTGCCTTTTTTGGAATAGGAACTAACACCGATATCACAAAATCTTCCGGCCAGATTCCTTCCTCATAGATACTACGAATCAGTCCATATATGGCCTTTTTCCCACCTTTCCCTAACCATTTCAACATTTCTACAGGAATATTGTCCACCCCCACAGCCTTATTTGCTTTCATCTCCTTTAATGCCCTTTGTATTTCATCGTCAAGTATGCCTGGACCTAAGCTATCTTCTTCTACGTCATGTTCCTTTTCTATGTCTAAACTTGTCGGCCTAAGTTCCTTACCATACAGTGTTTCTATATATTCCTTCCATCTCTCTTGGATTTTTCCTGGTTCAACTTTTATCTTACCCCATTTATCTTTAACTGTTAGCACAGATCTTGCCTTCTTACTTCCCGATAATAACTTAACCTTGCTGTATAGAGCACCAATTTCACCCTTCTTCTGTAAACTTTCCATATCCTCGCATTGCGTTTTCCACCATTCTTCTTTTGCTTTATTTGTGGCCCTTCTCAATTTATTGTTTAACTCTTTGTACTTCATTTTGCCTAACTCTGTGTTTACATTTTTCCACCTTCTTCTCTCATCCATCTTTGCAATCATCTCATCCGTTACCCATGGTTTCCTTATCCTTTTCTCGTTAACGGTTCCTATAGTGTCTTTAGCGGCTTCCAATATCCCTTTCTTGATACATTCCCATTTTTCTTCGATAGTACTCGGTTCTTTACCGTCATCCATCATTTTCTCTACAGCCTGCTGATACTCCTTCCTCGTTAATCCATTTACTGCTTCTAAATTCCATTTCCTAACCCGCCGCCCTTGCCTTATCTTCTTGAAACGAACATTACATTTCATAACAACTAAATTGTGGTCAGAGTCCGCATCCGCTCCTGGGAAACTGTGCGAATTTATCACACTGTTCCTAAACCTGTGCCTAACCATAATATAATCTAACTGATACCTTTCTGAGTCACCTGGCATTTTTCATGTATACCTACGCCTTTTGTGGTGTCTAAACCATGTGTTAGTGATGACTAACCCCTGTCTCCTGCAGAATTCAATCGCTTTCTCACCGCGTTAATTCCTCGTGCCTAACCCATAGTCCCCCACCTCACCACCATCTCTTCCTTCGCCTACCGTTGCATTCCAATCCCCCATCACTATCAAATGTTTCCCTGCAGGAACACTCGCGATGATATCCTCTAACTCATCATACATCCTATCAACTTCTTCCTCCTTGTGGTTGCTCGGTGGCATGTATACCTGAAACCACCTTCCCCACATGTCCTGTGTTCGCCTTTTATGTGTTTTCCTATCCCCTTTCCTTATACCTATTTCTGTTTGAATGAATATTTGTGCGCCGTATGGCGGGATTTTCAAGTTTGAATATATATATATATATATATATATATATATATATATATATATATATATATATATATATATATATATTACTGCTTTTCCCCTCTTTTTCGTCCCCTACTCTCTCTGCACCACGTACCCTTTTCCTCAGTCATATCTTATCTTCCGAAGAAGACGGAGCTCGAGTCCGTCGAAATTATCAAGATATTATTGTGCTCTTTTTATGTGTTTTATGTGTTCTCGTGCTGTGTGTTACTGTATACGTTTTTTATTCAACGCTTCCGTGTTACTTCGAAGAAATCATCTATACAATGTATATATACATGTATATATACATTATATATTTATTTATTTGTATACATATAAAAAACCATAAACACAGTAATCAACCCGAGGGTCGGTTTAGTAGGTGATGGTAGAACTCACCCATGTACCAAGCCCGACGGCGTGTGAATATCATCAAGGTAGGGGGGCCAGTTCCTTTCCCTGTTCTGGTTATTTTTTCCCAGGAAGATCTGGTACATGAAAAATCAATTAGCTTGGGTGGAGCTGCAGGTGCCCAGAGTGCCTTGCTCGGGAATCGAACCCGGGACCCTCCGGTCAGTAATCCAACACTCTACCTACTAGACCACCCCGACCCTCATATTTATACTTATTCATACATATATATATATATATATATATATATATATATATATACATATGCATTATCTCGGAAGTGTTTTGGACCAATACGGTCAAAGTGGTAGGGACGTAAGGAGAAGAATTGCGCTAGGCAAGGAGGCTTTCTCAAGGAGGAGGGAGTTGATGACGGGGACGTTGAGTAGGGATGTTAAGACAAGACTCGTAAAAACTCTGATATGGAGCGTAGCTATGTACGGCGCGGAAACGTGGTCGCTGAAGCAGGAGGGTAGACGTAGATTGGAGGCTTTTGAAATGTGGGTGTGGAGAAGAATGGAGAAGGTGAAATGGACCGAAAGGAAAACAAATGAGGAAGTACTAGAAATGGTGGGGGAGGAGAGGGGTTTGTTGAGAGAAATCCTATGGAGGCAGGAAAAATGGATGAAAGGCGTATTGAGCGGTAGTGGAATGTTGAAGAGGGTAATAGAGGGGAGAATGTTGGGCAAGCGAGGTAAGGGTAGGAATAGGATAGGGATGTTGGACGGGATGAAGGGAGGAAAGAAGTACACCGAGATGAAGAGGGACCTGATATAGATTAAGTTGCTGGATTGGGTTTTTTTTGGAGTCACAAAATGTTTATTTGATAGTTGTGTCCATCCAAAAACCTACCTTAACCGGTAGATTACCTAATAATAATAATAATATATATGTACATAAACATACACATTTATAGAAATATATATTTTTATATTTATACATACATATCCTCGCGCAGTCCCTAATCTGTACGTTAATACTTATTGTAATGAACTAACTCCTGGGGAATTTCGGCTACAAGCATTTTGGTCCCTTATCGTTCTTGGAGAAAATGACATTTTAAACCTGTCAGTCTTGCAGTCCAACTCACTAGTCTTATATTCGTGATCCCGTCGACCGTAATACGTTGGGGTTCGTATTATATCCTTGATGTCATCGGAAAAGGGCGCATCTTTAAGTGTTTTAATAAGTTTAATCTATATTGTAAACGCCGCTGTGTAAGAGAATCCCATCCTAAATTGTCGAACAAAGTGGATACGCTGCTGCGTTGGTCATAACAATGTTTGAGAAATCTAGGCCCCCTCCGCTGAACTCGATCTAATTCCGAAATCAAATTTATATTTTGAGGATCCCATATACTGGCAGCATACTCTAGGTGGGGCCTGACCAAGGCAAGGAAGCATCGTGCTATCACCTTTTCGTCGCATTTACGTACCACTCTTTTCACAAATCCCAATTTTTTATTAGCACGACCGCATATTTGTCGTATGTGTTTTCCCCAGGACAGATCGTGAGTAATTGTTACACCCATGTATTTAAAGGAATCTACCCTCGAGATTTTGGTTTGTTTCACTTTGTAACTATAAGGGAGGGAATCACTCTTTTACCAAAAATGTATTACTACGCATTTTTTAAAATTTAATTCCAATTGCCATGTATCGCACCAACTTTGAATTGCATCTAGGTCGTTGGCTAACACGACTCTGTCTTCGTGACTTCGATGTCCCCATAAATTACTGCATCATCGGTGAAAAGACGGAGCTTGCTATTAACTACGGTACTGAGGTCATTTATGTAAATAAGGAATAGGAGGGTGCCTATGACACTTGCTTGTGGTACATCCGACGTGACCTTGACAGTACCTGATGACACACTGTCCAGGACGACTGTTTGGATACGGCCTCTTAGGAAATGTTTAATCCAGTTAATAATACTCTCGTGTATTCCATAAGTTTCCAATTTCGCGAGTAATTTGCAATGAGGGACTTTTCCGACAGCTTTCTTAAAATCTAGGAATATCGCATCAGCTTGAATATTACTTTCACAGGAGTTCAATTTATCATGAACAAAAAGTGCGAGTTGAGTTTCGCAGGATCTACCCTTACGGAAGCTGTGTTGGTTATTAATCAATAAATCTTGGCTATTGAGGTGCCTCATTATGGAACTAACAATGATGTGTTCAAGAATCTTACAGGAAATGGAAGTGAGCGATATTGGCCAAAATTACTGGGGTCCTCCCTGTCTCCGTCTTTAAATATGGGCGTTACCGAAGCTACCTTCTATCCGTTTGGCACGCTTTCTTCTGCTAATGATTTCTTAAATACTATATATCAAGATAAGGGGCAATTTCAGCCGACAGTTCTTTATACACGGGCGCCGGTATCTCATCAGGTCCCGGATATTTGTTAGGATCTATGTTTTTAAGGAGTAATTCTATTCCGCGGGTGGAAAAATTGATTGCTTGCATGACTGCTGAAATGTTTTCGAAAGGTTCTCGGGTGTATTTTGTGAGGATATGTTGAAAACACTCTGGAAGAATGAGTTTAATATGTTGGCTTTATCTAAACCACTTGTTACTTTATCCCCCTGTTCGTTATTCAATGGGTTTACGGTGGACTTTTTTCCCTGCACTTCCCTGACGTAGGACCAAAACATCTTTGGGTTATCGTTCAAATGTTTGCCTAATTTTTTCCTTTTGAATTCCGCTAGCGCCTTCCGGAAGGCCTTCTTGGCAGTGGACCTAGATGCTCTGTAGTTCTGTATGGTTTCGTTGATTTGATCAGGGGAGGAATCTTTAACTGCGTTCGGGGGTTCCATTGGTTTTTCCTGCCTTTCTTTGTATGACAAAACCCCACCCCCCCTTCCCACCCGCTCCCTCCTCCCCTGCCACCCCTCCTTGGTATATATATCCTTTCTTCTTGTACTCTCCCTCACCTGAAGATGATACAGTGTATCGAAACCATGGTCGGCAATAAAGTTTTAACTGTGGAAAATTGCAACGAAGTTTTCATTATGTCTCGATTCCACAATATCACGCCTGATTCTTCACTTTTCGCCTTTAACTGCGTTTTTCATTCTGGCATGGCACACCCTTTGCCGCCTAAGAGATTTCCGTACTTCAGAGTTGTACCATCGGGGTTCCTTATTCTCTTTTATATATTTACTAGGTATAAACCTCTGTATTGCTGAACGTGTTATCGTAAGAAAATTATTCCAAGTATCCTCGACACTACTAGTTTTGCTTAATTCGTCAAATATAAAAAAAGAACTTTTTAATTCACATTTTAAGCCATCATAGTCCGCTTTATTGAACAAATAAACCTTTCTCTTATGTTTGTTAACTTTATCTACGCTTAGAGAAAATTTAGAGTTTGCAGCCCTGTGATCACTGATTCCGTCAACAACTTCTATATTTAAGACCTTTTCGGGTATATTTGTGGCTAACAGATCAAGAATGTTCTTTCCCTTGTTGGTGGAGTGACTAATTGATGTAGGGAATTCGAGGTGAACGCAAATAAGAGGGACTCACATAGATCCTTGTCTTTACCTCCATTTATAAAACTGTACGAATCCCAATCTATTGTGGGAATATTAAAATCGCCTCCGATAATTAGGCTATGCTCACTGTTGTGGGATGTAAAGCTTTGTATCTGTCTTTCTACGTCTGGTATTGAGTTAATGCTAACGTGGAGTGGGCTATAATACGCACAGATATATACTCTTTTCGATCTGGGTTTTCACTGAGCCCCATACACTTCCTATACAGCTATCAGGAAATAACTCGGCTCTACTGACATTAGAGTTCTTAACCGCAATAAACACTCCTCCTCCGGCTCTATTCTTTCTGTCGTTTCTATAAACTATGAAGGGCTTGGGAAATATTTCGCTGTCTGCGATGTCATCTGTTAACCAACTTTCAGTTCCTATAATGATAAAAAAAACCTTCTTTGCGGTCTGCTTTCTGGGGATGTTATTTAGTCATTTTGATGTCTTAGTATGCGATCGGCCTATATTCTGATTAGTAATTCTTTCTTTTGTCTCATTAGCAGTGTAAGTACTTGGAAAAATCTCTTTTGGCAACCTAGTATTGTTATACCCACTAATTGACCTACACATCATATCGTTATTAGGGCAATCTACTCCATTACCTAACCTACGCATTTGACTAAAAAATATCTTCAGTGCACGAAGAAAGGTATTCTATGAGATACAACTATTAGTGAAGACACGTTGAAAGAGGGCATTTAATAAGTTGGCTTTTTCCAAACTGCTGGTTACTCTCTCGCCTTTATCATTTTCGTGTGAATTATCACTTGACTTATTTCTTTGAACCTCCATGACGTACGACGAAAATGCTATCGGATTCTCTTTCAACTTTTCCACTGATCTTTTCCATTTGAAATCGCTTAACACTTTCCGGATTTCCTCTTGGCATTCGCCCTCGATATTTTATTAGGGTAAACTACCGGTTAAGGTAGGTTTTTGGATGGACACAACTATCAAATAAACATTTTGTAACTCCCCACCTAGCAACCTAGTCTATGTCAGGTCCCTCTTCATCTCTGTGTACTTCTTTCCTTTCTTCATCCCTATCCTGTTCCTGCCCTTTCCTCGTTTGCCCAACATTCTCCCCTCTATTACCTTCTTCAACATTCAAGTGGTCTCAATTTTTTTTGTCGCTAGAGATATCCCTATTATTTTTCATCTTGGCGTGACATAGCCTTCGACGTCGAAATGCTTCTCTAACATCCGCGTTGTACTTCTAGGTTCCGTGTTACCTTTAATAAATTTACTAGGAATTAACTCGCTGCCTGGTGAACGCGGGATCTCAAGGAAGTGATTCCACGTATCCTTAGTATTTCGGTGATTACTATTTTTCTTAAAACTTGCAAATTTACTTTGTAGCACGAGCTTTAAGCCATTATGGTACACTTATTCATTACAAAACACAAATTTTCCATTTAGGCTTCTTGTTTCGGACCTCATGTAGCGAAAACTTAGCATTAGACCTCATGTAGCGAAAACTCAGCATTAGATCTCATATAGCGAAACCTTAGCCTGTGGTCACTAATTCCTTTTGTAGTTTCTATTGTTTCGACTTTTTCGAGAATATGCGTTGCTCACAAATCCAGAATTGTATCGCCCCTAGTTGGCGAAGTGACAAGTTGAAGCAACGTAAAATAATTCAACCGTGATTCGCAGATATCTTTGTCTTTACACCCCGTGTTAAAACTCATGTATGTGCTCCAGCCAATAGATGGGACATGGCAATCTCCACCGATTATTACGTCGCGATCACTGTGTTGGGCCAAACCACTTTGGATTTGCTGATCTATATCTAGTGTTCAATTGTCTCTGTCGACTGGCGGTCTGTAAAACGCCCTTACCTAAATTCTTTTTAATTGAGGACTTTCAATTAAGTAGCAAATGCTTTCCAAACCATTACCTGGAATTACCTCAGCCCTTATGAAGCAGGAATTTTTAAATTCAATAAAGACACCGTCCCCGAATCTATTACTTCCGTTATATCTCAAAATGAAAAAGGATTTTGGGAAAATTTCACTGTCCGATATACTTTTTGTTCACTATATTTATTGATTCGGGAGAAAATAACGTTACAGTGAATACCGTTTCTCTAGACTAAAAGAGTTTTCCACAGTGTCTCATAGTAAACTACTCCCACTAGAAGTCTATGGAATAGATAAAAAGATCTGAGATTGAATTAGAGACATTTTGAATGGTCACATAAAAAGGGAAGTCATGAACATTGTTAGACCAAAGGTAGTCGAAGTTACTCCAGGTGTTCCCCAGGAAGTGTTGTCAGACCTCTTTTATTCCTTTCTTACTTTAACGGCATTGATTCCGTGGAAGATACGCCTATGGCGCAATGGTTATATAGATACCATAGTCCTGGGGATAAGGTCGCGTTATCAGAGAACCTTTATCCAATTCAATGGTAGTGCGACACTTGGCAATTAGAATTAAACTTAAAAAAATGCGTATTCATAAATTTTAGGAAAGACAGCATTCTCACCTGAACGCCTACTGCATAGGGAACGTCGAAATGGAATGTGTACACCAGATTTAATACCTAGGCGTTACCCTCACTCACGCTCTCCCGTGAGTGAAGCACTTACGGGGAATATGCGGACAAGCTAACAAAATATTAGGATATACTAGAACAGTACTAAATGAACGTGACGAGAACGTTAAGACAAATGTTATCTTTCGTTTGTTAAGCTTTCTTTATGCTGCCATTAGATTGTATTCTCATGAAGTTGGATTGATTGCCGAATTGGAACGAGTGCAGCGTAGAGAAGCTATATTTGTAAAACGTTATGCTAAACTCAGTAGCGTATCAAGATTATTAAAGGAACCACGTTGGGAATCACCCACGGAGCGATTTACAAATTAAATCTCGCATATAATGGAAGCAGATTTCTCTAGCGATCATTTTGAACATGTAAAAAAAACTATAAACACAGTAATCAACACGAAGGTCGGTTTAGCAGGTGATCGTAGAGCTCACCCATGAACCAAGCCCGACGGCGCGTGAATATTCACACATCAGGTAGATCGGGGACCCTCCGGTCAGTAATCCAACGCTCTACCCCCTGGACTACCGCGACCCACTTTGAACACGTATAACTAGACAAATTTTACTATGATAGGTGAGATCATGTCAATAAAACTAGACAAAGTGTAAAACAAATGTATTATGTAATTTTTCTATGGACGATCATCATCATCAGTATTTCAATCCTAGGATTGGTTTATTGCAGCAGAGTGCCTTGCCCGGTAATCGAACCCGGGACCCTCCGGTCAGTAATCCAACGCTCTACCCCCTGGACTACCGCGACCCACTTGGAACACGTATAACTAGACAAATTTTACTATGATAGGTAAGATCATGTCAATAAAACTAGACACAAAGTGTAAAACAAATGTATGATGTAATTTTTCTATGGACGATCATCATCATCAGTATTTCAATCCTAGGAATGGTTTATTGCAGCAGAGTGCCTTGCCCGGTAATCGAACCCGGGACCCTCCGGTCAGTAATCCAACGCTCTACCCCCTGGACTACCGCGACCCACTTGGAACACGTATAACTAGACAAATTTTACTATGATAGGTAAGATCATGTCAATAAAACTAGACACAAAGTGTAAAACAAATGTATGATGTAATTTTTCTATGGACGATCATCATCATCAGTATTTCAATCCTAGGAATGGTTTATTGCAGCAGAGTGCCTTGCCCGGTAATCGAACCCGGGACCCTCCGGTCAGTAATCCAACGCTCTACCCCCTGGACTACCGCGACCCACTTGGAACACGTATAACTAGACAAATTTTACTATGATAGGTAAGATCATGTCAATAAAACTAGACACAAAGTGTAAAACAAATGTATGATGTAATTTTTCTATGGACGATCATCATCATCAGTATTTCAATCCTAGGATTGGTTCATTGCAGCCCTCCATTCGCCTCTATTTATTATCAATTCCCTCAATCCCTGATACCTTCCCTGTTTTAAGCCCTTTTTAATTTGTCCTATGCACATGTCTCTTGGTCTTCCTCGTGGAATCTTCCCTTCTATTTTTTCTTCGTTTTTATTTGAAATCAATCGATTGTGCCTCAATGTGTGTCAAATGCATCTATTTCTTCTTTGCCGTAGAGTTCTCCGAATGGTCATATCCTCTTCTGCTCTTCTATATACTTCCTCGTTCCGTACCTAGTCTGTCTATTTAATTTTCAGCATTCTCCTCCATCACCATATTTCAAAGCCTTCTATTCTTTGCTGGTCCTCTTTTCCAATGTTCCAAGTGTCGGAACCATAGAGCACCATGCTCCACACGAAAGTCTTGATGAACTGCTTCCTTGTTTCAAACCTTAGGTTCTTTGGACATATTAATTGCCTCTTCTTCATGAATGGGTTCTTAGCTTGGGCTATTCTTCGCCTGATGTCGGTCGAACTTCTTCCATCCCATGTTATGCTGCTGCCCAGATATATGAAGGATTCCACTTGCTCCAGTTTCAACCCTCTAATTGTGATATCTGCATTCATCTTCTCTCTTCCACACACAAGGATTTTAGTTTTCTTCGTGCTGTTGTTTATATTATATTCCCCACGTACTTGATCCATAGCACTTAAAGAGTTGGTTGCAGGTCCTCTGGCGTTTCCGCCACTACTCCAATGTCATCTGCAAACCGGAGCATGTCGATTTCCTCTCCATTTACCTCGACTCCTTTGATACCCAATTCTTGTTTCTTTTATTGTCTCTTTCTTCATACGTTGAATATTGCTGGAGAGAGGTTGCAACCTTGTCTTACTCCTTTGTTTATTTTGGCTTCTATTTTTCTCCCATTTTTCGTTTGCATTCTTCTAACCTGATTCTTGTATAGGTTATGGATAATTCTTCTATCGTTGTAATCCAGTCCAAGCGCTTCTAGTATCTTGAACATCCTGTTCCATTCGACGTTGTCGAAGGCCCATGGACGATACGGGATGAAAATAACAATCAACTGCGCTACAGGAGGAGTATTTCTATTTTTTATTACATTTTTAAAGCATTTTGGTCATGCGTCAGAGAAGTTCAGGGAAACAATCGACTGTCAATTCACTCAAAAATGCTTTTTGTTCGTGTTTTGTTCCTGCTTTTCGTTCATGATATTCTTATTTCGGGAGAGAGCAATATTCCAGCGGACGCGACTTTTTTAGATTTTAAGAAAGCCTCCGACTAAGTACCACATAGTAAACTCCTCACAAAGCAAGAAGAATATGCCATAGATAAAAATATCTAGGGGTGGATTAAAACCTTTTTGAATGGTCGGGTACAGAGAGTAGTCAAGATGGAGTTAGATAATAATGCAGTAGGTGTTACTTCAGGTATTCCCCAGGGTAGTGTCTTCAGACCTCTTTCATTCCTACTTTACGATAACATTTCTTCATAGTCATTAGTAGGATACTTCTATTTGCCGACGATGGAGTGGATTAACGTGAGATCCGTGATCCTGAGGACACAGCAGCTTCATATGATAACCGTAATGCAATGAAACGCTGGTGCGACACTTGGAAATTAGATTTGAACTTAAAAACAAGTAGTCATACATTTTTGGAAAAAGAGCAATTCCCACCCGAACGCCTTATGCATTGGGAACACCGAATGGGAATGTGTAGACTCCATTAAATACCTACGAGTTACCCTCACATGCGATCTCTTCTGGGTGACACACATACGGGGAATATGTGGTCAAAATGACAAAATATTAGGATTCATTTGAAGAGTACTTGGTAAATGTGATGAAAAGGCCAAAGGAATGTGTTATCTGTCTTGGGTTAGGCCTCATTTAAACTATGCTGCAAGTGTATGGGATCCTCATGAAGTTGAATTAATAGCCGAATTGAATTTCGTGCAGCGTAGGGGATTTATTTTGAAAACGTTTTTATAAAAATCTTTGTAGCGTATCCAACACATTAGAGCGCCTAGGCTGGGAATAATTCACGGAGCAAAGGTTATATTACAGATTGCAACTCTCGCATAAATTGGAAGGGCATTAGCAGTCATGTAATGCATTGTTCAGCACAGCAGTGATGTAATATAGCAGTGATGAAAATGTATTATTACTCCAATCGTACTACGGTAGGAGAGATCATACTAGTAAAGTTAGAGAGATTAAGTGTGAACGGATAGATTTAAGATGTCAAGTTTTCCACGAGCGATAGGGGATCATGATAACATTGTTCGACTGCGGTAGGGTCTTGTTCGAGTAACATTATTCTGGTGTGTGTGCATCCCCTGCCACTCACCCTGGCGGTGGTTTGTAGGGTATTTTTCATAACATAAAATAATAAATAAAATCTATTACCTTCTTCAACATTCCACCGCCGATCAATACGCCCTTCACCCATTTTTCCTGCCTCCATAGGATTTTTCCCAAAAAAACCCTTCTCCTTGCCCACCATCCCTAGTACTTTCATATTTGTTTTCCTTTCGGTCCATCTCACCTTCTCCATTCTTCTTCCTACACACATTTCAAAAGCCTCCAATCTACGTCTATCTTCCTGCTTCAGCGACCACGTTTCCGCGCCGTACATAACTACGCTCCATATAAATGTTTTTACCAATCTTTTCTTAACCTCCCTACTCAACCTCCCCGTCATCAACTCCCTCCTCCTTGAGAAAGCCTCCTTGCCTAGCGCAATTCTTCTCTTTACGTCCCTACTACTTCAACCGTATTGGTCCAAAACAAAACCAAAACACACTGATGGACAATCCCGCCGTAACTCCTGGTGTAACTCTTCCTAACACTGTCCATCCGGACTCTCCGTTTCCCACTCACATCTGAGCAGTCTGAGACATATATTATTAGGTAATTTACCGGTTAAGGTAGGTTTTTGGATGGACACAACTATCAAATAAATATTTTTTAACTCCAAACAAAACCCAATCTACATCAGGTCCCTCTGCATATCTGTGTACCTTTTCCTCCCTTCATCCCGTCCAACATCCCTATCCTGTTCCTGCCCTTTCCTCGCTTGCCCAACATTCTTCCCTCTATTACCTTCTTCAACATTCCACTACCGCTCAATACGCCTTTCATTCATTTTTCCTGCCTCCATAGGATTTCCCTCAATAAACCCCTCTCCTCACCCACCATCGCCAGTACTTCCTCATTTGTTTTCCTTACGGTCCATTTCACCTTCTCCCTTCTTCTCCTCACCCACATTTCAAAAGCCTCCCATCTACGTCCATCGGAGGCATTCCTCGATAGTATTCAACCTTTTACCCTCATTCATGATTTTCTCTACAGCCTGCTGATACTCCTTCCTTGTCATTCCATTTATAATGCTTCTAGATTACATTTCCTACCCCGCCGCTCCTGCTTTATCTTTTTGAAACGGACTCAACAATCCATAATAACTGAATTGTGGTCAGAGTCTGCACTCGCTTCCGGGAATCTTTGCGAATTGATCACACTATTCCTAAACCTGTACCTAACCATAATATAATCTAACTGATACCTTTCTGAGTAACCTGTTATTTTCCATGTATACCTCCGCCTTTCGTGGTTTCTAAACCATGTGTTGGTGATGACTAACCACTGTCTCCTGAAGAACTCAACTGCTTTCTTCCCGCGGTCATCCCTTGTTCTTAAACCGTAGTCCCCCACCTCATCACCATCTCTTCCTTCGCCTACCGTCGCATTCAAATCCCCCATCACTATCAAATGTTTCCCTAATGGAACACATACGATCGTGTCCCCAACTGATCGTATATCCTATCGAATTCTGCCTCCTTATGATTGCATGGTAGCATGTATACCTGAACAATGGCCATGTTTGCCGGTTCTGCTTTCATCTCTACCAATAATATTCTAACCGTTACATGTTCTATGTGGGCTATGCTTCTTCTTATCTCTTTATTTAATATTACGGCAACCCCTCATTGGCTCTCGTGTCCATCACTGTATATTATTCTATAATTATCACTCCAGTAATCCCCGCTATCCTTTCATCTCACCTCGCATAAACCTACAATACAATCTTTCCATCTCTTGCTTAATATTCTCTAATGTTCCTGTCCTCAATACTGTCCTAACATTCCAAGTAATTTGGTCTCCTTCTTCGGGGTCTAACCTGCTGCTGTCGGTCTTCCTTTAGAAGGGTTTCGTGGGTTGACGACCGCGGAAGCCTTGCCTCCCCCGCTGCCGGGCACCACACACGGCCGATTGGGTCGAGTCCTGTAGCTGCCGGGTCTCATACTCTCCATAATGTACATCATTATATCCTCCGGAATAATAATTGAGGTGGTTTCCCGTTGCCTTCCTCATTAGTGTTTTTAACGTGACACCATCACTTAATGGCCGCCCCACTGGGGTCAAACGCCTTTACAGCCGCCTCACTGAGGAACAGACGCTGCGTGGACTACCTTTCGTCTGGCACCTAACCTTCGACCTATCTGGCATGGGTGACCCTACCAGGAGCAATTATAATTGGGCCTGCGCGTTCCGATGACCCCTAGGGCTGTGCTGGCGGGAGTAATAATAATTATTATTACTCCCGCCAGCACAGCTCTTGGGGTCATCGGAACGCACAAGCCCTTTTACCACGACAAGGAAGTCCACATATGAAGGAGAAAGTGAAACCTTTGCTCTCTGAAATAAAATTTTCTATTTGCCAGTAGTGCTGGAAAACTTTTCTTGGATTGTTAAATTATTTTTTCCCCACAGGGATGTAACTAGGTTTTATGCATACTGATTATAATCTCAATATCCCTGCCATTTGCTGCCCTCTGTATTCTACTGTAAAAACTAACTAATGTAATATTTTTAATAATATCATTGTATTGTAATAACTACATACTTAACCTTACTTATCCACTAATCATGTCTTTCAAAGCAATATTTAAAGGATATCTCCATTGAAGTCAACATGCAAAATACATCACTGACGATGAGCAACATTAAGTCCTTATCATCAGTCTCAAATGATAACATTAACTTGAAAGAGTTAATTTGGTTAAAGTCATGTCTTTTTTTAGGTATGATCATGTTCAAGTAAATTAAATATCTGTATAGAGAATTGATGATGCTTTTACATACCTGTATGCTATACCATTTTACATATGCTCAATACAAAATGAGGAGAACCTTTCTTCATGAGGGTGAGGTAAATTATGGATAACTTTTGTAATTCATTAAAGAGAAGTTTTTTCACTTAAATTTTACTTAAATTTACTTAAACTCAGAACTTTATGTCCAATAAGCTTGAAAACAGACTAACCAAATATTAATGAAGAAGTCTAAGGATATTCAATGAGCAATTTTATGTTTCGTGCTGACATGATAACTAGCAAAACCATTGAACTCAGGAATTCCTGCATCCATAGGTGGAGAACTACTCAACCCTACGGTATCTTCTCCAACAAGCTGGGGACGATGGAATCGAGGTGCCAGCAATGGAGGAAGAATCCCCAAGTTTTCATCTTCCACTGGTTCATCCACCTCTTCATCAAAGTCACTCAGTCTAGAGCCAATGAGTGGTATGGATGTGCCATTGCCTTCAAGCCAACCGAGCATTGAAGATTCGCCCAAAAATTTCAATCGCAGCCTTTCAAAAACCACCCCAGGGTAAGCAATTGCTTTGTGCATACAATTCATGTTTTGCTATAAATAGATGCTGCACTGCACCATCTGTGTATGCTAGAGTGTATCCACTGGTCTTATTTCATTTTGATAATACACCATCGACCATCATATTCCACAGAAGTGGGGATTAAACTCCTCCCTGCGGGAAATCCCTACCCTTAATTGACCTGTACCTCAAGTTAAATTTGACAGTTATTTTTCCAGCATGATTTTGACGCCGAAGCGTTGAAACCGGTAGTACGAATAAAAATTGTGTGGAAGTTACAAAGTGTATTCATTTTAAACAATAAATTCAACTTCATAAGGACGCCATTTACTTGCAGTATATTCTAAATGAGACCTAACCAGCGAAAGATTACATTTCTCTTTGACCTTTTCATCGCATTTACCAAGTACTCTTCCAATTAATCCTTATTTTTTGTTAGCTTGTCTACATATGTTGCACATATTTGTTATATTTTTCACTGTAAATTGGCGCCACTGCTGTATGTGAGTAATGTTTTTAAATAAATAAATGCCCCCGTGTGTGTTTCACCAAGGAGAGGTCGTGAGTGAGGGTAACGCCTAGGTATTTAATCGCGTCTAGACATTCCAGTTCGGTGTTCCCAATGCAGTAAGCGTTCGGGTGGGCATTGCTCTTTTTCCGAAAAATTACCACTAAACATTTAAATAAGTTTAAATCTAATTGCCAAGCGTCGCACAGCTTCACCTTGAATCGAGCCCGGGCCCATCGCTCTATCCACTGGACTACCACGCCACATAAAATGCACAAACGCACGGTATTTGCAGTAAATCCATGGAATCGTGCCATGCTGTTAGTCAGGATATTAAAAGAATACTATGCTGCGTGATTTTCTCGGGTGCCGGATCTTCCTGGGAAATCATAGGCGGCAGAGGTAAAGAAACTTCCCCAACACCCTGATGTGCGAATTTCACACTTCGTAGGGCTAAGTACCGAGTGAAATCTATTCTTATCTATCAAACCGGCCTTCGGGTTGATAAGTGTGGCTCGTGGCGTACATCACGTGGGCGCCCGTAGGAGTAAGAAAACATGTAATAAGTAGGCCCCTCGCCATTAAGTAAAACTAATTATTAATGTATTCATAAGAAATAACATAATTGCTATAGATAACGCGTCTTTAGTAAGGCCATCCATTATATTTTTCTCATCACGGAGATGACTGAGGAAGTAAGGAAACAGTTCATTTCGAATGCTCTTGTATATCTATGGACAATGTATCCGCGTTTGCGTACTTTTGTTCACGCCGAACAATGAAAGAGTACAGACGACTTTTTGCATGAATCAGTGCTGAATCGATGAGCTAGTTTACAAGAGCGCTTTTGGTTCAAGGTCGCTTTAGGTCCAAGGTTGCAAATAAGTTGAAAGAAGGCTTTGCCTCTCACCTCCAATTCCAGCCATGGCCTTTCCTTGCCCTTCATTCCTCCCAATCACCTTGACCTTGAGGCACTCACTGCCAGCCCCGGCAGCGTAGGACTCCACCTCGCAAATATTTCGTTGCATAATTTTCTATCGTACATTTGTGACCGATACGTCTTGGCTGGCGCCATTGGTATTATTCACCAGACGTAATTTCACTAGGAGAAACTCGGAAGGAAAGGTACTGTTCCCCATTATTGAGGTTTACATTTCACACGCCGTTGAGCTCAATATTAGGTGAACTCTCTTGCCAAACCGGCCTTCGTCTACTGAGTTGACATTAGGAAAGAGTGTGGCTATGCTATATCGCATGCATGTTTTGTAGCTTCGCATACAGTAAAACTAACTGCCTAAAGCTGGAGAATCTATATACTGTCACCTCAAAGCATACACACATAATCGAGCGCGACTATAACTCGTAATTTTACACTCTCATCAAAGTATTAAATACGAGCATTTGTTAAAATCGCCTTATTCATCATGGTCTCTGCATGAAAAGTTCTCATACCGAAGAAGAGGCCGCCACCAGAACTCGAAACTTTCGTGAGTTTAGAAGGTTCACCTCACATCGCCATTTTCCACACATCAAATATTTAGAAATGACAGTGCCCGTGGCCCTGATTTAATCTTCATCATTCTCCTCCAGCACCATGTTTCAAAGCCTTCTAATCTTCGCTGGTCCACTTTTTGAATGTTCCAAATCTCTGAACCAAACAGCGCCATGCTCCACACGGACGTCTTGACGAATTGCTTCCTTGTTTCCAGCCTAAGGTTCTTTGGACACATTAATTGCCACTTCTTCAAGAATCTGTTCTTAGCTTGGGCTATTCTTCGTCTGATATCGGTCGAACTTCTTCCATCCCATGTTATGCTGCTCCCCAGGTAGATGAAGGATTCCACTTGCTCCAGTTTCAACCCTCGAATTGTGATACATCATCATCATTCATCTACTCTCTTCCGCACACAAGTATTTTAGTTTTCTTCTTGCTGTTGTTTATATTATATTCCCCACGTACTTGATCCATAGCACTTTAATAAGAGTTGCTTGCAGGTCCTCTCTCGTTTCCGCCACTACTGCGATATTATCTGCAAACCGGAGCATGCTGATTTCTTCTCCATTTACCTTGACTCCTTTAGTACCCAATTCTTGTGTCTCTTTAATTGCCTTAAATAGAGTAGAATGGAGGGCGAGATGAAGAGTAAACCAATCCTAAGATTGAAACACTGATGATAATGATGAAATTGCCAGCACGGCATTATTTTCCTTGCCCATTTCTTCGTGAGTATGATGCCTACACCTGCAATTTTCGGGTAGTCTCCCGAGTATATCACTCTGTAGCCGTCGATCAAGAAGTTGTTCGCCTCCGCCCACTTAATTTCGCTCACTCCCAGGATGTCTATCCCCAGCCTATCCATTTCCATCTTTGCATTTTCTAATTTCCCGCACACCCCTAATGACCTATTATTTATATCCTATTTAGCATTTATCCACCTTGACTGATGTTCCCTGATGGTGCTACACCCCCTGCCACACACCTTTTTTGGTGGCTCGCGGGGTATTTATGTAGATGTTCCCCTCCCAGAAGTAGACCCCCTCCCCCGGGGAATCCGATTGGGCGACTAGTTTACCTCCAGCATATTTTAGCGGGAGGAAAGCCATCATGTCACACTTGAATGCAAGGCTGCATATGCTAGGGAGAATAATGTGGTAGTTTCCCGTTGCCTTCCACATCGCAGTACTGCGGACGATACTGTGAACTTCACTCTCTTTGGTAGCTGATGCCGGGCCGACCCACTCGGTCTGCACCGCCACCAGTGCCTACTGGTGAAACCGCTGCCTTTCACTATAGGTTCAGGGCTCTATTTATCTCGTTGCCGTTCCGAAAGGCCATTATTGTATTTTTCTGTTAATGTGTGGTTGCCTCGTTCCGAAAAACCATTACCAATTTTTTTCTAAGTTGAAAAATTTTCCACTGGTCACGTGAATGGTCACAACGCTTTCTTTTCCTTGACGCCAAATACTTCTTCGTTTGTTTTCGCTTGCGTTGGTTTTACTTTTCAACACATCCCGAAAATCTCTCGTATATGCGTATCCCCTGACCTCAACGTTCACGTTTCCACGCCGCACTAAAATACACTCCATGAAGTTTGCCATATTCATTTCTTTATCCTTATTCAAGGCCTTTGTCATCAACGCTCACCTGTCAGCAAAGGGTTCTCTGCCTAGCGCAATTATTCTTCTATTGCCAACAATGCATTGACCATCTTAGTCCAAAACACATTTTAGACAGGTGAACTGCCCTACGTGCTACACGTCTTGCCTTAAAAATAAAAAAAACCATAAACACAGTAATCAACCCGAAGGTCGGTTTCGGTGTAGGTAGAGTACACCCAGTACCAAGCCCGGCGGCGTGTGAATATTCACACATCACGGTTGGGGGGTCAGTTCCTTTCCCTGTGCCGGTTTTATGGTTTCCCAGGCAGATCTGGTACCCGAAAAATCATATAGCTTGGGAGGAGCTGCACAGAGTGCCTTACCCAGGAATCGAACCCGGGACCATCTGGTCAGTAGCCCAACGCTCTACCCCCTGGACTACCGCCTTATAAATATTACGTTTAAATTAGTCTTCCGATTTCTCAAGAAACTGATTTCCATTGTTTCATTTACACTGGTCTTCATGCCATACCAATAAAACTGTTATTGTAATGTGCTTAACAAGGATTACAATCCTTTGGCAGACTGGTAAACCAACGCTTGGTTATCGACAAATCTGTTTCTATGTATTCCCCACCTACTTTCATGCATAAGTAACCTATATATATATATATATATATATATATATATATATATATATATATATATATATATATATATATATATATATATATATATATATATATAACCTCCAGCTCTTCCATTTACCTCACGTGGACGCACGCCCTTTACCCCAGGCGAAGAATCTACCTTCGCTGCCCGCACCGATGCCTTCAGAGACGTGCAGGTTTCAAACAAGTCGCCTATTTCTCTAGTCTACTTCCATCTTCTCACAAACATTCTTGGATTATATTCCATTTATCCTAACGAATGTCTTCTCTAGATTCAAGAAATTAGTCCGGGGTATATTCACCCCCTGCCACACACCCTAGCGGTGACATGCAGGGCACTAAAAAATTCAAATAAATAAGCAAGCACATACTCGGTGGTTATACTCAATCTCTATCATGACTGCTATGTCATCACGCGCCGCCCCTTCTCCATTTCCTGGACCCAAACTGATCCCATAAGTAGCAATTCACCCTCTTCCTCATCATTCTTTGATTATCCTAAATACTTAAAAAAATTATACGGGATAACAACTCTAGGGTTACACTCGGAGATAACAAAAATGCCACTTGCCACCCTCCGCGTCTAGGTAACAATTAGTTGAACTCAATTGCATGCACTTTCACTAGCCTCCTGTGTGTTGTGTCAGAACCCTTCCCGCATGCCCGAGCGTCTTTACGAACTTCATGCTCCACCCTTCCATCCCTTGTCCCTCTCCGCGGGTGTGCCCTCCTCCCACCTGCAGCGTTGGGCCAGATTCCTCACCTTGGGTGGGAGAGAGTTTTGTGTGGAACGCTCTTGTGGTGGTGGTGTTTCGCCTGGCTACTTGCTATAAACTAGCTGGCACGTTCGTGATAGGTTTCTTGCTGCATCCTAGGGTGGAATTATTTGTTGTAGGTAAGCGTATGTACTTGCATGCTTTTGGAGTGAGGATAGGTAGATGTGTGGTTGCATGCGCGTCGAATGATGGGGTGTTGCAATGAATGTGTGCACTGTTGTGGATTGGGGTTTGCATGTGTGTGTTGGTTTTGAATGCGGTGTTTCTTTTTTCCTTTTTTTGGATGGTGGCCTAACACCCCCCGCCACACGCCCTTGCGGCGGCTTGCGGGGTATTATGTAGATGTAGATGAATACTACGATAGCTAGATGCGAAAACAATTCATTGTCCAATGGTCTTTCAGCCTTATTTCTCTCTAATAAATGCAAGAATGAAACCACAAAAACTCTTCCTTTTACGTTTTATAAATCCTTAACTCGCTCAATGGTGATTTTATCTATCCACAGGGACTTTTCAATCCCATTACTTAATGTCTTTTTTATCTACTCGCTGCAGCTATTTGCTGCATTAAGTAACAATTACCATATTCCATTATGTCTGGAGCATGATAAGCGCCAAACCCCACCTAAAGTGACATCCGACGCTGAACAATATAGCTGTGATAAACTTTGTAATAACTAGAAGTCCATTATACTGAAAGGGTCCGAAGAATGGGCATAGAGAATAGGGAAGAGCCCCAAAAAACAACATGCACGTAAGTGTTTACCGTCCACGGCGTTTTCTAAAGCTTTTTTTGTCTACATGCTGAGGCCATGCAAAATTCTGACAATAACGGCAACATAAAAACAACAGGAAAAGTGGAAAATAACAAACGATGTAACTTAGTAACCATGCTGTATAAGCTTTCTTTGTTTCGATGTGGTACCCGATCCATGTTTTAAAGTTTAAATTTTCGATCATTAGTTCATGAAATTTCACTCGCGGTTTCTCGTTACCGAGCTAAAGGTTCACTGAAGTCCTAACTCCTACCAGCAACACCTAAAAGGGCAGGGCATGCAATTGTGACATGTGTTCAATTAATTCTGCAACGAGATACACAAACAACTCACGATTGGCTCAAAATAAAACGTCAAAAACAAGAAACTGAATGTAAAAACGATTGGAAATATGGTCTTCCACACACAAATGGAACAAAGAATTAACAAATAATGAAATAACACTGTAAGGGAGTGTTCCGCAAATATTACTTACGAGATAATCTATCATAAATTTACAATATTTGTACAAGCAAAATGTAATATCTATCATAAAAAAGGAAGTCAACCCATTCAAGATTTTTGGTTAGGAAGAAAAAGCGAATATTGCAAGACTATGAAACGTGCAGCTCCGCTTTAAAGGTAAAATATATAAGGCTAACCAGCCGCAAAATAAAAACTTCTGCGAAGCACATACCAGGATTAAAGAGATGTCAAAATAACAATTTAGACAAATACCTGATGATTATCATGCAGAGGCTACACGTAACCAATCGAAATATTGTGCCTAGCGGTATATTAATAGCATGAATGACTCCATTAACATGGAAAAAATCCTCGTGTACGTACACAATCTAATTACCAGAAACAAATTTTACACCAGAATGTATTCAAATACTACCCGACTGTTGCCACATTCATTTAGTTTAAGATGCCGATAAGACGGTTGACAATTGTTTCCCTCTTTCTCGCTGATAACATTTTCAGAAATGGAGATTCGTACGATTAAGACTCAAATGACTACAGTAAATTATCTTCTTTATGAGGTTTTAGCAACTCCTAAAAATTCTAAAAACCAAACTAAAAAAATTCCAGTCCGAAAACGAAGTTTATGCATGAACTCGGGCCTTTTAAATACCAAATGGATTCATTGTGACACAAAAAAAGCTAAGACCCGTTGGCACTTTAATATACATGCAAGCCATATTGATTGCAGGTGCCCAACTCCTAATTGATCCTATAAACACAAAATAATAGTAAATAATGAATAATTGTCATGCATTCAGGAAAAATGAAGGAACGCCATCAAAAACAGATAAATTCAGGCATAAAAATCCAGGATTATCGTTAGCTTAGGATAATGTCACTTTCATATCGCCCGCCAGAACACGTCACGGATAAAGAGCAAACACGAATGCAATCCAGTAACTATGAACAAACCAAACATCATTAAAGTCTCACCATATTTCTTGTTTCACATCATCGACTACACAAAAAGAAAAACTAAAATAATGTTAAACAAGGGCCTATTAACCCTTGCATAGACGCCACTGAATGCTCCAAATTTCACGAAAGAAGGCGATGAACTTCAACAATATTGTGATGCAAATGGCCAATGAGAGTAACCTCGTCAATATAGAATTGCCATAAAAACCAAAAACTTTCATATGTCCAAGGCTGAATCAATGAATTGTTGAGAAAGAAAAAGTAGCAAATATAAGTGAAATTACATTCAACAGCTACAATCAAAGTACCTCCATAACATATATAATATTTCTCAGCATTCCGACATACTCAAAATTAACATTTTTGGATTCAATGGCAGGCAATAACCATATTGCGCTTATGATATGCGTCCCCGACCAAAGTAACTTGAAGGGGTAAAACAAAAAGTTGAACATAACAAGAAAAACCACACCACAACGATTATTTTTTACACCATCAATGACAGCTGACAATGTCTTAGGAACACCCGACTCCATTAAGATGGGCATGTAAAAATAATTCTTTACCTTCAGGAACAGGGCACCTGTCTTCTTGCATTTTAGATGCACTTAGAAAGGAGGCCATCCCCAGTTATTAGTCTTCCAATTGTTTTCAGTAATGCTTCTGCTAAATTGATTATCACAGATTTATAAACTCGAAACACACACTCACTCTCAACAAGGGCACAACTGCAGAAAAACTAGTATGGCACACAAAAGACCACTTTAATTCAAACTAAGGCATTTCCGAGTACATTATTAATAAATTCAACACACAATACCACAGATGCAAAAATAGAAAATGTCGGCTGAGCCCCGGATGTCAGAGCACAACAGCAATATTGCACTCCACGACATCTTCACGGACAATGCGCGTACTAAGTTATAAAAACACTCGAGCCGCTCAATACGGCGAAAACAAAAATATTACTCCAATGTTCACCCGCAGTAAAATTCTGTAAATGCAACAAATAGTTACTTGCACAACTTTATAGCAGGTTGTCGGCTCTTGATTCTTAAGGCTTTAAACTTCACCATTAAAAGCAGGCAAGCTCGTTGGAATAATACAACACAGTATTATGGATAAATAACTTTATTGAAAGGTCGGATTACATCATGACATCGAGTAAGATCTATATCACAAACAGGCAGCCACCTTCCTAAACTTCAAATCAACATAAAGTTCACATTCATATTTAAAACAAACATTTTCTTCAATGTCCGTCCTGCTCACCACGACACTTAATTATCTACTAATGCTCACATGAACTGAATATTAAAACTCCTAGGAAACTTTTGGGCATTGGCCCTACATAAAATATCCATTGTGATGCAAAGTGAACTTTTAAAAACCAAAACGAAATCGCAGCACACAAAATAATTAAAAAGAAAGCTAGACAACTGACACCAAATCATCTGGCAATGAGCAGGACCAAACCTTTTCCCCAAAAACCGTCATAAGGGTGCAGTTAACGAATTTCTCAGAATTAAAGAGGTGCACATGCTAAAATTTAAGAGCATTTTTATATGCTTCAAGTAACAACCCAGCATCGGGAAATTTTTCCTTCCTCGGGGGCCCCTTATTGATGCCACTCCACAGCAGAACTTCTGCGAAGTAAATAAAGAAATCCCTTCATTAGGAATAAATGTTTAATTAAAATGCTTGTGTACCTTGAAGTCACAACAATAAAAACTATTTCCATTAGGTTTATAGAAATTGTAAGAACAATCACACCAATTAAGAATGCATACCCTTTGAAACTTGCTGTGGAACACCAATTAACTAGTCATTTAGTAAAAAAAAATTGAATACAATAACAAGAGGAGAAAGGCTACTACAACCGACATTTCACATGACTGAAAAATAAGAACGGCTTGGTTCAAACAGAGCAAGTGTTAGCAATTGCAGCATTGGCTGATGGCAAACATATTTATAAAATAGCGAAGTTAATTCAGACAGAAAATCCTATTTCCATATTGTTCTAGCTGCATATTTTCATTTCAACTTCTAAAATAAACACCTTTTCCCCAAATTTTTTCATGCTAATGGTCACCCTATTGACCTAGAACCTAGCTTTCTGGTGAAGCTGCACAAATGATCTTATTTATACAATAACAGACTACATTTATAGTACAAATGCAACAGTGAATCTTACCCAAGGCTTTTAAAACTATGAACAGATGCAACATTAGCTTCTCAGGGAAGGCTCAATAATAATCGTTGATAACAGTTAATTGTCAAAACTTACCTAACAGTGGGTATTTGGGCATTATGAGAATGTGGCACAATTCCTATGATAGCTCATTTCTCCACAATTTCAAGTTTAATTAAAATTCGAAAGGGCAAGTGCTACAATTCCCCTTTAACGATCATTCAACTACGAGTGACTCAATTTGTAAAAACTGAAAACATTAAACTACACTAAAATGTTTACACAAAATCCCAGATTAAGCAGATTCATTTTTATTTTATTTAGGACCCAAGTGTTTTTCATGATTTAATCATGTTTGATGAGAGCCATTTCTGCCAACGGCAGAACCACATTTCAGTTTCAAACAACTGGATTGAAATTTCAAACCATTTGGGCCAGCCCTTTTCGACCTAGTTAGTTGGTAACTGAATATGGTGCCCAATACCAGCTATACAATTATCCCTCTAATTATAGAGAAATAAAATTATATTGATGAGGAAAACATTGTGGTAGCTGACTAACTTGGATTTGATGTAATACATATGCCACTGAGGCACCGTGCCCACATATTTTAGTAGAATAACATCAGTAATAGCTATTTAAAGAGATGAAACAGAACTGATCCAAACTGATACTTGCTGACTAAACAATTGAAGGATCATGTGCTTGGAAAAAGTGGTAGATAAGACAACTGAGAGTTAAAAAAATTGTTATCTACGAAAGGGTTTACATTAAATTTTTTCACTAAATTTACATTCTCAGCCTGTTCCAAGACAATATTTATAATTACCCATCCGATATCATGCCAGGTTCATAGTAACAAAGTGCAAAGCACTAAATTCCTTGGTTTTACCTGAGCCTATTTCCAACTTACTCAGATTTAAGGGATGCAATAAAATACAAGCAGTGATTCAAAATTCGGTGAATACAGACTAAAACGGAATTACACAATATGAGGGAATGGTTCATTCACCATATGGTTAGTTACAGAACACTTGAAGTGCAATCTGTGAACATGAAAACATGTCTCTGTATGCACCACAAGGTGGAAGGATGGAAAATCTCATTAGAAGCCCAGGAAAAAAGCAGGATTATTTTTTGAATTGGGAACCTATAAGACTAAAAACCACAAAGCCTGCCAATTACAGAATGCGTTCTTCCCTTTGAACACATGGCCCACAGTAAAATTATTAACTAAAATCAAAGTCTTTCTCCTCCATCACAAGACTTGCCTCATTCTTTATCAATACTAAAAGAAATGAGAAATAAAATGCATGCCATCCAAATATACAATATTTCATGCGGAAGAGGGAAATGTTAGCACAGATTAGCCAGAAAGCCTAACGATGAAATAGAAACATTGGGCTTTCTGGCTAATCTGAGCTAACATTTCCCTCTAGAAAACGAGCTACGTTTCACATGACAAAATCCACTTATTATAAGTATCATATTGCCTTATTGGGAATTATATAATATGCTCGCCGTCTATCCAAAAACTGTGATCTTGGCAGGCCTACTGTATGAATCTAAGTCCCACTGCCTTTAAATAAGGCCTTCTCCAATCACAGAATGAGACAATAAATAGTATTTTAAAATTAAACACACCCCTAAGGCAGATGCAGCTATGTTGGGTCAACATAGTTAGCACCTTGACTATCACTTAAGGAGTCACTGAAAAGAAATGAGACATAAGAGGGAAAGTCTGCACATTGATAAGATTTGAGGCATGGTAAACTGAGTGAAACTTGAGGGAAGTGGCTAGGAGACAAAGAACCACTCATTGGAAAGGCAAATTGATGGGAACCGTGAGTCAGCTGACAAAAAATTGAACCCATGAATGGATGCATTCAACACATTCTCTTCAGAAAGAGAACTTTACCCAGAAATGTGCTGATCTTTGTCTCACAGGACACAATACCCATACAATATATCCAGGTCTATGCAATATTGATGACAAACCCAAAAATCCAGGCAGGATTCCTGCAACATAATAAAAATAAGAGCTCATTTAAAAACACGAGAAGGATATTTAAAACAAATCCGAACTGATATAGGAAATAAAAAATTATTTCTGGACCCCAAAATTCATTAATTTCTCAACCTTCTGCACTATTATCCTGAAATGCAATAAAACACACTTAAGATAAATTGAAAGCCTAAACTGTCTCCTGAATATTCCCCAGATTACACTAACATGGGAGTATTTTGAAAGTAATATTGCTGTTATTTATTCATGCGGAATTATTTGCCTTTTGCTTGACTAAGTCCCAAAAGGAACAAGAAATAATGTGGCAAAGTGAAAGAACAAGATTCCTACACTAAAAATGCATCAATGTCACATAACATTGCATTCAATTAGTATATACCAGAGGAGCTCACAATAAGGAATAATCTGAACCTACTAAGTACCATTTTTAAAGAATAACTGCCAACAAGAAATATGAATTTCACACAATACATTAAGAATTGTTGAGGAAGATTGAAAGGTATCACGGTATCCAAGAGTCCCACTATATGAACGAAATCACAGCATGAGAGTATCAGAAATACCATGTTTGCATCCCAGACTTAAATAGAGCTGTACGCGGTCTCTGGAGAGAGAGACTTACTAGATGATAGATTTTCCTGGGATTTTTCATTACCGAATGGGTAGACAACATGTATTGTTATGGGAGAATAATGCAGGATATTACAATCACACAAATTCATAAAAAGATACGATAAAACACCATTAAATGTAAAAGGTGTTAGATGAGGTTAGCAGGAAACAAATCCTAAAGCCATACTAATGTGGAATCACATATGTTAACTCGCCTGTATGCTAATAGTTTTGATTTAATTGACTAATGAACACATGCCATTTTAAGTCTTGTGCTGGTGCTATATCAGGCATCTGAAACTGCTTAGGAAGCAGACAAATCCAGTATCTCTTTCTTCATTCCACTCTTTACAATGGCAAGCAGTGAATCTTTGCTCTGAGAGCAAATATTACCAAGGGGAAGACAACTTTGCTTCGAGTCAGAATTGCATGTAGAACTAAAAAAAAAATATTATTCCAATTTTTAAACTACGCAGTAAAACCAATGCCAAATGGTATGTTGAAAAAGGAAGACCACTCATTCAGAGAATTTTCATCACCTTTTCTTGGAAGATTTCCACATTGGAATGGTTGGCGGCATGTATATACTGAAATTGGCGGTCAAATGTCATGTCTTTGTGGCTTTTACACTCAACTCAAAATCAAAGCATAATTATCAATGCTACATTATTATGCATTTATTTCCACTTCAGTATCACCTATAATACAGAATAATAAATGTATAATTAAATATAACAATGGCATTTTGTGAAAGTAGCTAAGACAGTTTTCGTTATTAATTCCACAAAAGCTATGCTCTCCAGAAGAAAACGGCAATTAACCTTCCATTCTGTCAATCCAAAGATTAGTCGACCAAGTAGCAACTTCAGGGGAGGCAACCGACTACTGAGATCATGTTTGCTATTTGGGATTAATGGAAAGTAGGAACATTTTAAAGAAGCCCAGTGCTGGCATTCACCTACTCACGATGTAAGGAACCAAGGGGTCACACATGATGTAACGTCCCATTCGATGGACAGACTCCATGCTCTAAGTGCTCTGCACAAATTTATTTACTTATTTAACAAAGGAGCCAAAACGACACAAAGGCTTTTACATTGGCTAAGATACAAATCAGCTCAAGTAGGCATAGGGACACCACTGGAAATAATCTACCGCCTCCAAGATTCAAACTCGGGCCCTTAAAGTGGGAAGTCACCACACCATTACGCCACTAGGTTGACCTAAACCCCTATTCCCTCTCAAGCTGAAATCCCTCCATCCCCTTATTTCCAGCTGACATCAATCAATGCACAAAGAATAGTTTTGTTATTTCCCACAGTAATTTAAAATTATCAATGTTAAACTTACCTTTATGTTTGTGTGACTACAATTACACTGTAACATATGCACGGTAAATTATCAGATGGGTCTACTTTATTTTTGCTAGGAAAGCCATGTTAGTGAAGTGGGGAATACTGCAGAAGTACCTGAAGCAGAATACCCACAGTAACTTAAGTAATAAGTTACACAACCATTATTACCATGCTGCAAAGGGATACAGGAAACCTCAAAATTAAACACCATAGAATGTAACACAATTTTGTCACCATTTGCATGAGTTGGAAGATCCATTAAAACATATGCACCATTGAAATTTATGGGGTTGGAAAAAAATGTACCCAGGGGACAAAGGAGAATTCAGGAAAGAGTTGACAATGTTAAGAGTCAATGATAATATTAAAAATTTACCAAATTTTGCACAGCTGAAATGGTAATAAATTCCAATAATTTTAATACTAAAATAATAATTAATAAACATAATATAATAGTAAAAAGATTATACTTATGATTAGAATTAATCTTATTTTGAGGGTGTAGTGGATAGATTTAGTGTGGGGAGGGAGTAAAACCTTGGGGTGAGGTTGGTGGATTTACAGACTTGCAGGCCAACTTTACTAGTATACAAATAAATTTGGCAAACAATAGATTTAAATATCCATTAAAAATTATTTATTCAGAACCAGTTTCAATGTGGATACACCACCTGAAGATGGCATCCACATTGAAACCTGGGTGGTGAATAAGTGACATGAAAAATTTCACATACTTTTTTGGAAATAAATTTAATAACAATTAAATAATTCACCCATTTCACCATTAAACTGTTTTAAGCATTTTTTTTACAGTAACACCTTTATATAATAATATATTCTGAAAACAGGAAACTGTTGCCTGGTTTTCTCCTGGTCTCTGATTTAGCGTTATTCATCCACTTCAAACGATCGAAATTATTTAGTATTTATTTGACTATCCCTTAGGGACAGTCAAAAAAAGGTCATAATACAATTAAAGATCATTGCTATTTTTAATTAATGAATCACTAAAAATTGGAATTTTTCCAAGCCCTCTTAAATCAGCCACAACAGTCCCAATAAAGAAAAGATTGAAAAATTGCCATGAATTCTTAGACCAATATCCCGGTTGAACCTGTTAGGGAAAATACTTGAAATAGTTTTCTATCGTATCTTGAAAGCAGAACCAACTAACTTTGTCATTATTAAGGTATACAGGCCAACAAGCAATCAAAAAGAAGAACACGATAGGATATACGATCAGACCACATAATCGCGTGTGTTCCTGCAGGAAGGAAGAGATGGTGATGAGGTGGGGGACTACGGTTTAGGCACAAGGAATGACAGTGGGGAGAAAGCAATTGAGTTCTGCAATGGACAGGGGTTAGTCATCACCAAAACATGGTTTAGACACCACAAAAGGCATAGGTATACATGAAAAACGCCATGTGACTCTGAGAGGTATCAGCTAGATTATATTATGGTTAGGCAGAGGTTTAGGAGCAGTGTGATAAATTCACACAGCTTCCCAAGAGCTATGCGGAATCTGATCACAATTTAGTTGTTATGAAATGTAACGTCCATTTCAAAAAGATAAGGCAGGGGTGGTCGGTTAGGAAATGGACTGTAGAAGTATTAAATGGATTAATAAGGAAGGAGTATCAGCAGGCTGTAGAGAAAATAATGGATGACAGTAAAGAGCCGAGTACTATCAAAGAAAAATGGGAATGTATCAAGAAAGGGATATCGGAAGCCGCAAAAGACACTACTGATACCCCCCTAATTAAATACAGAACAATGTGTTTTTTCTTTCCCACTGCTATTTCTAAGATTTTTTTTAAGAAAATTTCCCATTGTGTTCTTCATTTAATGCACATAAACTTCCACAAATTTGAGCCAGAAACCCACCCCCTCTCCCTTACTCCCCTCTTGGAGCAAGACTATATTCGTTGAAAAATGTTTGATGTAAGTTACCTGACGATGATGTGCAGCATTTAAAACATGGTCATGAAATATTAAATCTTTATTGTGGAAGTGTCAAGTTTCTTTTTTTTTACCCTCACCAAATAATATGTAAATATAGTAGTATATTGGGGTGTATGCCTACATATAATTATAGCAATTTCTATGCTTGAGCTTATGCTATTGAGATGTTTATATCTGTTGTGACTTATATTTGTATATATGTGAACATGCGAAAAATCTCTGGACAAAAATATGCATTATTATTATTATCATGGATTAAGTACAGAAGAATACATTTAGAGTTTAACCTAGAGTTTTAGTTCCCAATCGATGGCGAGAGTACAAAAGAAAAACTTAACACTTCCATCATGGTCGTATTGTATTAAAAGGGTGTGGAAGTGTAAAGTTTTTCTTCTTTACCCTCACCATGAAGGAATTCCACAAAGTTGAGCCTGAAATTGTTAGCTTCCCAAACGATCTTAAATGAAATATTTGTTGTTAGTAAAGCAAACAAATCTCAAATTTACTTATTTCAGCAGCTGTGATATGAAAAATAAATAACCATGCACCACGATAAAATTTCTTTTGGCATAAGTCAATTCGGCATATAAGGATAAACATGGCTGCAAGAATGAAATGGACTAACAGGATTTTGATAGAAATGGAATAGAAGCATTTCACTTTAAAAACCTTATGGTTAATAGCAGACTTCCAACAAACAATTCAAGAAATTTTCTCTATCAGGACCCTAATTTTACTTGGATGTAACTTTATTTGGTACTCAAAAGATCTATTCTAAGGCTATTTTGAAAAGAAAAGATATTCATAGATATTAAACATTAACCAACCTCACTCAGTGCTTACAAAATATTACATGGACTTCTGACAAGCTGAAATTTTGTAAAAGGAAACAAACTTTTCTAGGCAATACCTCTTTGACTCTGTGGTGGAAATAATAAATTCAAGCCACAATATTGAAATTTTTTAAGTTGATACTGTGAAAATCATAATATTTAAGAAATGCCTTTTTCCAGTTTTCATGGCCACCAATGCAATTACTTCAGGCTATTGGTAGGTGAAAAACAGCAATAGCCTGAACTGGTCAGTGAAAAAATGATTTTAGAACTATGTGCACTTGAAAAGCAGTATTTCAGCAATTCTTTTTGTACCAAACAATGACCAATAACCTTAAATCCATCAACAATAAATAGTCAACCACAAAATAAGACAAAACACCTTGAAATGTTTTAAGCAAGGAAAGCTACTTAGCAGGTCCAACAGTTTATAAGCTTTGCAGTCCATAATAAGGATTTCAGCACATTACAAAGCACCACTACGTATGCCATTTAACCTATATTTAGGTCTTGAATGTACCATAGAAAAGCAAAAGGAAAATAAATCGTCCTGCCGATACAACAAGCTAACCCTAAAAATTAACAAAATTTTTACTTCAAATTATGTTGCCAGCATACAATAGCCTGTATCAAATTACTAGTTGTCATTTCCTTCCATTCTGCAGACATGTGACTTCAGGGATAATATAAATAAAGTCATGAGATTTTCTGATGGTTATGCCACTACTGAATAATGGTGTCAAGCAATTAACTTCTAAATTATGCCAATGCTGCTCAACCGAAGTCGTCAATACGTTAATCATGAACTTGAGGGATTACAAAGGGAATAATCTCAATTATGGGTGTGGGGGGAGTTGAAACTAAAACAAATTTGTGCCCCAATCACAAGCTCACTGAAAATTTGGGAGTGGACATACCATCATTAATATAATTGGAAAAAAGATTGGTGCTCACACGATAGAAGCTTGAATGTGGAAGGTTTTGTTAGGATCAAGGATTAATTTAGTCCACAACTGCAACAAGCCAGAAATGTTATAGGTTGTATAATTAATAAGGCAAACAGATGATGTAAGCAAATTTAGGAAGCCAATCAACACCAACTTAAATAACAACTCCAAGCATTTCTCCAGAAAAAACAAGATACCAACCTGTACCATCAATCTTTTTCAACACAAACTCAAAAGAATTCCTTCTGGGTGGAATGGCATTGTACGAGACATCAAGATCGGGGCATTCCTCCTGCAATAAGCTTACAAGCTCCTTTGCACGGCGGGGATACACTTGTCAGGATTTACTAGAAGAGTAATTTCTAACTTATAACATTCCATTTTTTTTAATGGCTAAAACAAGACGATTGGACTTTTTTAAATAAATTTTAACAATGACAATGCTACTCCAGGAAAACAAAGAGTAACACTTACCAATGCTCCACTAAAACCCTTAGCTTCTTCCCATTAACTGGAACATCATCATCCCCTATCAAGTCCTCTACTTTGGCTGCTTTTTTGCCACGCCCTGCAGGTTTCTTGTTAGAAGCACCATCAGTAGTTTTAGCAGCAGCCTTCCCTCTGACAGCTTTCTTAGGTGGTTTCCCATCTCCTCCACCTTCCTCATCCTGAATGTGCTCTTCTTCAGCCTGTTCCGCTAATGCCTGGCCATCCTCGACTTTTTTATACTCCATTTCATCCTCCTCCACTAATTTTTCTTCATTATCCTGATCTTTCTTGCCTTTCCCAGCCCTTTTTGTAGGCTGTTTCTTATCTCGTTTGTTTGTTTTCAGCTTGGAATCTTCAGAATTACTTACTGCACTTTCATCAATTTTTGACTCCCCAGTTATGGGCTCAATCTTCCTAGCTCCCCTGTCCTTCTTCTTGGGCATTACCTGTAAATAAGGTCAAGTTACACTTAACACTCCTACAAATGACTTTCATGAATGAGATTTATAAATTCTTCAAATAACACCATCTTAAAAGTGTACCTTGGTCATCGAAGGAGTGAAACCTACAACAGCCAGAAACCCACGTTCATCCATAACTAAACATGAGTTTATCAATCAGTTGGGTGAAGTTAGTTACAATGCAACCTGTATATGTACCAATTATCTAACATTTATGCAACTTCAATACAGCCTGACCACAAACTATTTCAAAAACAATCCCTCATGAACCAATATATACAAAGCAATACAATCGGGTGAAAGATACCTTAAGAATGCATGCTAAAGCGGGCAACTGCGATAACAGTTTTATTATTTATCTGTCTAAGCGATCGTTTCTTATCACATTCAAAAACGTTAAGTTATCAATAAGAATTCAAGTTACCAGTATCTCCATAATTTACCTTGGCCATTATTCATAAGTTTAATATATCTGGAATGCAAAAATCAATTGTCTAATTTAAAGCCACTATATTTAAACAGGAGAAATACCTCGAGTTCATCATCGACTTTCTTTTTCCTCTGACGGCCCTTTCTCGCACCAGGTGCTGCTACGTTTAAATCTTCCTTACCCTCTTCCTCGCCGTTTGCAGCCTCTTTACCTACCTGATAATTAAAAAGAGGTTACATATTATACACACATCAGACAATTTTAAATTGGAGAACAACATCTTTCATATAATTTCACTGACCACTTCATCCTTGCTGGGTTTTTTTGTGCGACCCCTGGCTTTTTTCGCCGGGGCAACCTCTTCGTCGTCATTGTCACTGCTAATTTTGTTATTTTCTTCCACAGCATTGTCATCTGCTACTTTTTCGGCCACTTCATCCACATTTTCTTCATCAACTTGAGAAACTGCAACATTGGCTTTTGCAGAAGGTTTGGCGGGCCCCTAGAAAACGTTCCCTCGTATTTCACATCATTCATCAAAAAAATCGGGAAACTATGGATTAATTAAAAAAATACCCTAAAAGCCCTAACATTTACCATTACAACTTGTGATTTCAACAAAAACAAACCTTTTTGACATTCGGACGACCCCGGGATTTCTTCAATGGTGGTGCATCTTCCCCGCCATTATCAACTTCGTTTTTAGGAACTTCCTCTTGTGACTCCAGTTCTGAGTTAATTTTATCATCTCCAGCTTCAATAATTTCCCGGTCTGCTTCAGCAGACGTGGGCAAATCCTTGGCTTTGCCAGAACGAGCTTTCTTTACACGTGGACCCATTTTTCTCCACTCAAGTTGTATACCGCCACGAGAAACACGACGATTTTGGCGGTTAGCACGTCTTGCAAGATTGGTAAAGTCAAGCGTGATACCGTGGTGGTACTTCTTAAGAAAAATTTTTAAAATGTTATTGTTTCCATCCTAAAACTCATTTATAAATTGAAAAATTGTTTATAATAGATAATAATTACATACTAGTCGTACTTATATAAAAAATTAAATACCATATAATGAATTTAAAATCTACATTAACCGGAATACAGTCAGTCATGCCAACATGAAATTTTAATGATCCAAAATGGCTTGAAATGATTAAGTCAACACTTCATAAATTAATGCATGTATGAAAATTCTTATACATAAAAATTGGATGAGATGAAACTGTTCAAACAGATTAATATAAAAAATTATGCAGTTGCTCAAATAGAATATTAATCTAGTTATTTTTGTTTCACTCATGCCATAGAGCCTATTTTTGAATTACGTTATTTAACGTATTATCAAGGAAATATTATTCATATTTTAAGTTATTCTTGCCGCAAAATTACTTTGAATTGTCTTTTATGCAGGTGCTGAAGATTTGCATCTGGAAGCTAAATATAAGCGTTTTTAGTTTCATCCAATGTATTTCAAACGCTGTTAATGATGATAGTTTTATTAGAGCATGCTTTGAATGTGACCAAAGAATAAGGTAGATCGGTATTATATGCAAGAACATGATTGCTATAATTAACGTATTTAACAAATTATACTAGTTTGGTAATACTGCTAAGTTTGCTAGAAAATATGGCGGTCCCGAGGCAGAACTGGCACTTGAGTGATGCCGGAATTCTTCGCAAAAAAGAGGACGATGATAAACTACTTGTCTTCGGCTATTCTTGCAAAATTTTCCGCGATGATGAGAAAGCACTGTTCATCGATCAAGGAAAGCATTTGATCCCTTGGATGGGGGATGAGACACTAAAAATTGACAGGTATGTATTGTTATTCTATTTGTTTACATTTACCTAAGGTATTATCTTTATTCTTACATTGATTTTGTAACGTAGGGTCAAATGAACAATTAGGATTTCAGTTGGTCATTTGAGGCTTGATTTATTCATGAGGTATTAGAACTTGCCTCCCACACGAAAGAATTCCAAAATATATTTAAGTCTGGTGAAAATGGACTTAATCGCGTGGGAGTTGCATTTAATAATTGCCAATAAAGTCTATTATCAAGAAAAAACTAAAATAATCATCAGTGTCGATAGTGTTCAGTGAATATGACTTATAGCAGAAGCCACATGAAGTGGGTGACCGTGGATCCCTTCCCTGGTCCTGGATAAGGGTGTGGGACAAGAGCTGGGGAGACCACCACCCCTTTCATCCACTAACCTATCTAGATCTCCGCAGGTATTGTACGAAGTGGGAGAGTGCGCGCGCGAACGCACACACACTCGGACCGCCTCGAAGTGCCTATCCCCCCGCAGGTTATTTGCTAGTTTGGCGGCGGTTCCCGCGCCTACAAAAATGGATGCAGGGGCCACCAACCCCTCCAAGCTGTACCAAGGTGAGACACGACCGAGGGAAACATTTGTACGTATAATAGCCAGCGCTAAATGGTCCCTTTCATGTGATCTTTCACCACACATCCATCATTAGACCAATACACAGTTTTCTTGCCACATCTCTAACAAAAATGGCTCGTACCAGATTTGGTGAGCATCTTCCGTAACACTTTTGACTCTGCCATCAATTCCCATTTTCGAAACATTTCTCATTATTTTGAATTCATAGCTTCCCCATCAGCCTCTTATTTTCCTTTCGAGTTATACCAATGAATGAGGTAGGAGAAGCTTATGTGAGTGTTTTATAATCAAATTGTGTAACACTTTGTCTTCAAAGTAGGACTTCTTGCCCAACTTAATTTTCACTCTCAAGTTAATTTATCTTTCTCTCCATGAGAGTCATTGCTAAATCTACTACATAAGAGGGTACATCATGGAATTCCCTGCCAAGTAAAAGTAATAATTCCTCTACTTTTGTGATTGGTGAACATTTGATGAATATCAAATACTTCTTTGCTCACATATGCTACTTAACCAACTTTTTTAAAGCTTCATGTTTGCCTCACATTGCTAGTGTGGAGACCTTAGTCACCTGTCCCCAGCCACTTCATTCAGGATTGGACCCACCCACCTCTCAGAACACACATTTCTTTTCCATTCCATGCAGCCAAGCACACTGCCGTGTTTTTGTTCTTTTGCTGCCGCCTGGAAACCAACTGGACACATAAGGGGGCTGACCAAAGGCCCATATGCAGCAGTAAAGACATTTTGATATTCATTGTCTTTTTTTCTGTTCCTCTCCTTTCCTGTCGGGACCCAATACTGTACTGATATGCATGGCTGCTGATGACCTGGTATCAACTTCATGGAGTGCAGATATGATGGACGAGCAGCTCTGGCAGATCTGCGGGAGAGTGAAGCACCAATCGGAGGATATGTCCTGTGGGCATCTCTCTCAGATGCTGAGAAAAGAGTTGAGCAACTCTGCGATGAGGAGCGGTATCGAGCTCTTACCCACAACGAGGAAGAGGAAGCACTTTATCAAGGTATCCCAAATTAAGGAGCAAATGTTGAACCATAATTAGCGAAAACGTATATTGGCAGGGTATCCAGATCAAGCATTCTTTAGTTCGTTTGAAATTTCCTTCAAAATGTGAGAAAAATAAATGGATTGTTGTCCAGTGATGGTATATTCCCTTCAATTATGTTTCAACATTAGGAAGTGCTCTTCTGTAAAGTAAATGGCAACCAGTGATTCAGTTAATTTTCCAGAAGATTTGTTCTCCTTCAGTCTGGGTGTATAATCCAGAATTCAGGCAGATGATATGGTTCCTCTTCAAAAGTTACAAAAATGTCCATCTTTGAATTGATAATTTTCCAATTCTTCCATCATTTTCAGCAACCAATAGAGGGCCTTAGCAGCAATAGCCTGTCTTGCACTAAGTACAGTATTACTTATAAAAAACTAAATGAAATGCCTAGGAAATAGTTTACAGGTACTACCTGGAAATTACCAATTTATTTATTTATTTAAAACATTATTCACATGCAGCAGTAGCGCCAATTTACAGTGAAAAATATTACAAAAACATGAAAGAGGACAAAATACAATAACAATATAACAAAAAACAACGAGAACCGAACATGGACAGGGGAAATATTTAATTTGTTGACAGGTGGTGGTGAAATTGTTGCATGATAAATGGAAAGGATGGACAGTGTGAGGGAGTGAATTTAGAAGGGAGGAGAGGCGAAATAAAGGTGAGCGCTTGGTGAGAGATA